>JAQPPZ010012810.1:0-60688 GCA_028583015.1 Wollemia nobilis | reverse complement strand
CACAAGGTATGCCATATATAGTTATAAAAATATTGTGTATGACATATAATATACATAGTTATGAATTGAAAAGTACATACTATAATAAATAATTTTGTTAAAACTTTTATCATTAAGACTATATGTTAAAACTATCATAAAACCATTGTTAAGAACATTTTGAAATATTATATAATAACTATGAAAAAGCCCTACATAGACTATAGCAACACAAAATTACATCCAAAAATATTCTTTTGACTAGAATATTTTGATATTTTTATTTCATAATCTCAACAAATAAAAGCAAAATTATTTTTTATTTCATTTTAGAATTCAAGAATTCATTTGGAAATGTTTAAAAAATACAATAAAAATTTCTAATATATTAAGCATATAATATTCATATTTATTTAGTTTATTTTAATGAATTCACCTGTGATGATTAGACCTTTCACTTTGAATATGAATGTGATGATCATGTTTATACATAATGTTAACCACTAAATTTTTAATATTTTGAAAATATATTTTACATGTTTTACAATATTATATGGTTCCTACCAAATGATGTATTTTGTAGGAGATTGATCACATTTGGATACAATGTTTGACCTAGCCATAGGAAACACAATAGTAGGTATAATAATATTTTGTTTTTTTATACAATAGTATTATAATTAAAGACCATAAACCATTAATTGTAGGAATAACAATGATGGCATTAGGTAATATCATTTCCAAAATTATGCTTGTAATGGTTTGAATAAAATTTTTCCAAATAAATTAATAATAGTATCACTAAAAACTTTAAACTCTTTGAAAAAAAATCATGCTTAAAAATATTTTCAAGTTGAACATTATGATGATACAAATATTTTTAGAGATGTTTAAATGATTCTTAAATTGATGGAATTTATCTTGTTGTCTTTTCTACTAGTCACTCAATTATATTTAACTATGTTATATATTTTTTATGAAGCTTAAACATGGTAGCTTAGTGTGATTGTTACATGGGATTTTTTTTTTTTTTAATTAAAACTATTAAAAAGGATAATTTTAATTATTGGAGGATGTGATTTGAAGAATAAAATAAAGGTGATTTTTTAGAATGGAGGATTCACTCGTGCTATGGTCAATTCTGATTTGTAAGACCCATTGGCAATGAAGAAATATTTTTGATCTGATGAGGTAGCTTCTTTGGATATCTCTCCAATAAATAAAAGTTATTGATAATAAGCAAATATCTATCCCAAGAACTCTCAAAGTAGCAATTAAATTCATGGAGGATGTGAACCGAGTATTTGATAGTCATTTATAATTTGCTTCCTCTAGGGTGAAAGTTTCTAATTAATATTAGGTGATGTTATAATGTGATGCACTAAGGTGGCTTGGGAGTCTTCCTATTTTAGGTCATTTTTGGGTCTATTGATCATGTTCTGTTAATAGGTAAGTTTTTGTTTATTTCTATTTTGGAATTATTGTTAGTTTCAATCATTTATTTAAATATTTTTTAAAGTGAAATATTATTTTGCATTTAGTGAAGGTATCATTGAATGTCATTTTGTTTTAATTTTTTTAAATTATAAAATGAACCACACACACCACATCACATTTGAATATTAGAGAGTTGGAACTTCATCCCCAACTACTAATAGAGACCAATGATAGTGGGCTTCATCTCCACCTATTGGCTCACATGATTGTTGATACAAACCCTATGGGGCCATATGGTGCTTGTAAGAGTGGAATCATCGTAGTCTAATAGGATTGATGTGATTTTAGTGTCTACATAAATAAGATGTGTAGACACCAAAAAAAAACCAATCCGATTATGTGACTGCAAACACTGATCGCATTGACACACATAGCCCCAAGGGCAGTCCCCAAAGGTCAAACAGTGGTCCTAACCACTCTCATAGCAGTTTTGGAAGGTCAGGAGTCAATTTCACACCTTCAGGAACCTTACTCAATACTCGTTTCACCCAAGAATGATTTCAAACTAGGATTCACCCCACCCAGGGATGAATATCAGTATTCACTCCAGGGTGGGGTGAATTGTAGTTTTGACAGGAAAAAAGTCAAATATTGACAAATGGCATCTCATATCCGCAACTTAACGCTTCCTTCATCGCATGGGAGTGTGGGTGAGCGATTTCGAGCATTAGAGGCAGTTGCAAGGGTAGTCATGAGGTCCCTAATCAGGGAGGAATCTCCCTCCCCCTGAGAAGGCATGATTGCCAAGTGGCGCCTCTGCATGCCCAATTCAAGAGACCTCTAGGTCTATAAATTGGTGAGTTTCCTCACCCCAAAAGATACAAAGAAGGAGCATTTTGAGCAATGAAGTGTTGCTATTTTACTTCCCCATACGCCCCTAGTTGATTTGTGCCTTTCACATCCATGATCTCTTTTAGAGAGGAGGTCATTGGATGACTATTGGAAGGATGAATCTTGAGCCCAAAACCTAACATTTGACCATAGTATACCACCCAATTTGCTGACAAAACTTTACAAGTTATTTTGGATTCATCCCAAGTGGATTGGTGCTAAAATCAGGCCCCAAACTGCGGGCGGTCTGCCCGGGCGCCCCCGCACTGTTGTAGGTCTAATCATCCTTTTTAGGAATGATTAGGAATCTATTGCCGATTTTTCTTTCTGTCATGTTCATTTTTGTATTTGATATTTATGTTGCTTAGATAGTTTGCAATTTCATTTTGATCAATTTTTGTCATGTTCTATCATTTTTTCGCCTTCACTAACATGCATAGGGCATCATCAAAATTCGAGCGTTAGAGGCCAAATTGGGGAAATATGACCATCTGGGTTGTCCCAAAATACCCCCAATTAGCTAACCCCCACTTTTGCAGGAGATTTGGAGTTGTCTAGATGTGACATTTTGAGTGGTTCTATCTGGCATTTTTTTGTAGGTTTATTCGTCCTGCCTTGGAATGAATTCAAATCTATGAGGGATTTCCCAACTGTTCCATTTGTAGTGTTTTCTTTGTGAGGTCCTAATGCCCCTATAAAATTTTTAGATAATTTTTATATGTTTTGGTTATCGTTTTATTTATTCTTTGCATGCACTAATTGTAGGCTTGGGGATTGCATGTTTCATTTTGTCCATAGTTGCTATTGACTATTTCTTGTTTCTTTGAATGTAGGATCAGAATGCTAGAGGAGAATTAGGGAGTCAACATTCGTACACACAAGCGATGGTGATGTTTTGGTCCACCCATATTACATGTGGGCTCGTGAAAGAAGGAATGGCATTCGTGGATGTAACAAAGAAATAAACTTAACACTCCTCACCCCTAAAAATGGAGGAGGCAAATTGTAACTAAATTTTGAAATGTATCAATAAAAGAAAGGGTTGTTTTCCACATTGGCTTTTCGTTTGCGTTTCAATTCGTTCATGCTTTCCCCATTTCATGCATTTTCAATTCGTAGGATTTAGCATTAAGTTTAGTTCCACTTTTGCATCGTACTTGGAGCTTTTCCTTTTTTATTTCCGTACCCTCATGCTTTCAGTGGTGATCACGGTGGGACCCTGTCCTCTATCTTTTTAGATCAAAAATTTGATCAAAACTTGCTTTTGCTTGTAGGTATCATTTTTTTCGAATGCGAGACTATTGTTCGTTCCAGTCTGTGGTGAATACAAAGCTAGAATTTGTCTCATCCAGGGAAGAATTGGAATGCGCCCCACTCTATGATGAATTCAGCTCTGTTATTCATCCCATCCAGGGACGAATCACTCTCTACGTAATTTCAGGGCAGAAACTTAGAGCTAGCAGATTTGGGCAGAGAAGAGGTAGGGATTCTGAACTGGTCCTGTCATTTTTTGTTTTTAGTTTTTCTATTTTTAGGTTACTTGGTTGCTTAGGTAAGGTTTTCTTTTACTGCTTGCTTGTTTCCTTTTTGCAAAATAAAAATAACTCCACACATCACATGGCAAATTAAACACCAAGGAGCTGGTCGTAAAACCCCAACTTGATCAAGACCAACGATGGATTTCATCACCACCTTGGCTTGAATTTTTGCATCCATTACCCCGATCGCTACTATTGGTAGACGTAAATCCTAACGAAAGTTGATCGAGTGTAGCTAGGGTGATTCCTAGCACATGAGGATAAGTCTTCTATGGTAGGTGTCATAAACAGGGTGATTCCCCTTTCATACCACCTACGTTCCACGTACCATATGCTCTCACGTACCTATAGTTTTCCTCACATAAGGGCGGGTATATAGAGAGGTTGGTATATCGACCTAACAATGGTATATCGAAGGGGCCACCATTTTTGGGAGTCGTAAGAGCCATCATATTGCATTTAAATGTTCTCTACAAAAACCTTCAAAAAAAAAACCAAAACAACACTAAACCAGGTCTAGGATGCACTTTTAATCTTTAAACGAGATAATCATTGCTTTGTGTGTGTGTGTGTGCTCTTTTCTGTTTAGTGTAGCATAAAAATCATAAAAAGAGATAAAAAAAAATCTACATAGCTTGTAGAAAAACACCACCACGGTGTACACCTGTAGCCAAGCCCAATCAAGGTCGAAAGCTATAGAAAGTGTACAAGGGGGCACAAGTTGCCTCTGCTATAGCCCTAAGGACTTGGTCATTCCACCTTGGTAGTCTGACCCACAAGAAATTTTGCATCGTTCCATGTCATAATGGAACTATAGGGGAACCCCTTTGATGGACATGCCCGTTCATCATAGCCCATTTTAGGAGGAGTCCTTATATGTGGTGCTCAACATAGATAGGAAGGCTCCCTTAGAAGCTCGATATGAGTGGCCATCACGCGATGAAGCACTAGAGTAGCATAGGGTCCATGAGGAGAGGCCACATGATTATGGCATCCCTCCTTTACCCCCCATCACTGTTAGAACCAATAGATAAAACCCAGAGCACAAGGCTCTTCAAGCAGGGCAAGTCAACTCTACCTGCCCCTTTCACACATATGAAAGGGAGCAAGAGGAAAACCATTACATTCCTCAAGAGCAATGTACAATGTGGGAGCCATGTGCTTCCACACCTACTGAGTCCAGAGCCTCGGGTAAATGCCACCAACCTTGACAAATGGAAGTGACCTATTGAGATATCGAATCATCATGACTGAGGTAAGTGCATAGGAGAGGCATCTAGGCCTCCTAGGCTTAAGATGGTAGAAAAAATTGACCTGGCCATCGCCAGACATGCCGCCCGCCAAGCGCAAATCATGCGGCTTGAGCAAGACCAGCAGCAGCTACAGCATCTATATCACCTTAGCAAAGAGCGCATTCGGCACCAAATAGATGAGCTGCTCCATAACCTAGTGCTTGAGAGGGTTCCAAACCCTCGCCCCAAAGAGCAAAACTATACAAGAGGTGTAATCCCTTGGTGCGAGATAGGTCTCCGCAACCTTATCAGGTGCTACCTTCGAGACCTCCTAGACCCGAGCGGGAGGGCACTCCCCAAAACAATGATGGGTACCCTCCGCAAGGACCCATCTAGTGTCATAGGTCTCATCCAAAGACTCCTCAGGAAGCTTACGAGGAGTATGAGTAAGAAGAAGAGCATGCTGAAATGCCCTACCAAGGCAGAGGGGTTGCCATACGGCCACCCCTCTATAGGCCTCAAGTCTCCCACAACCCACAACGGGAGTAAACTAAAGAGGAAGATATTAAATCTTTAGGTGCATATAAAGTGTTGTTAGAGCATTTGGAGTCTATGGAGACCAAAACTTCTTGGCCCCAAAAGCCCACTTTACGTCAACTCTGCAGTAATCCTGTGCATCCGTCTATGCCAGCACCCCACTACCCTAAACACTTTAAGATGCCTTAGTTGGAAACCTTTAGAGGTGAGGAGGATGCTCAAGAGCGTGTGATGAGATTCCTGAGTCAATGCTTCGGCATTTAGGACAATGATGCTTTGTTATTAAGAATGTTTATAACCATATTTGCTAGCCCTACCTCGAATTGGTTTACTCAATTACCAAAGCACAACATTAACAACTTACATCAGTTAGTGGATGTGTTCCTCGAATGCTTCACCTTCAACACCAATAAGAAGACGTCACTAAGTGACTTAGCCAACCTCAGGCAGTATGAGGAAGAAACCATGTGAAAGCACGAGGATACGAAAGCAAAAAGGAAAGCAAAGATGCGATGCAAACCGAACTAAACTCGACACAAAATCCTAGGAATTGAAAGTGCTTGAAAAGGGGGAAAGCATGAACGAATCAAAAACTTAAACAAAAGACAATAAATAAGACAGCCTTTTTTTATTGATATGTTTTAGAACTCGGTTACAATTCACCTCCTCCCTTTTCAGGGGCTAGGAGCGTTTAAGTATGCGTTCTTGTTACATCCATGGATGCCCTTCCTTCTTCCACGTGCCCACATGTAAAATGGGCGGACCAAACATCACCGCCACTTGCGTTGATGAGTCTTGACTCCTTGCTGCTCCTCCAATGTCCAGACCCTATGTTCCAGGGCAGCCTTGCAAAAAGAACAGTCGGGAAATTCCTCGTAGATTTGAATTCGCTCTGGGGAGGGACGAATTCACTCGCAACAAAATGCCAAAAGGTACTTTCCCAAATGTCACATCCTAGGAAGCTCCAAATGACCTGCAAATTTGGGGTTAGCTAATTGGGGGTATTTTGGGAAGACCCAGATGGTCATATTTCCCCAATTTGGCCTCCATCAATGCGAATTTGATGATGCCCTATAGAGTTAGTAAAGGCGAAAAAAGAATAAAACATGACCAAAATTGATCAAAACGATATGAAATCGAAATTGCAAACTATCTAAGCAGCATAAAGATCGAATGCAAAAATGAAAATGATAGAAAGAGAAATCGGCCATAGATTCCCAATCGTTCCTAAAAGGGGCGATTAGGACTGTAGCAGTGTGGGAGGGGGCGCCCATGGGGCAGGCCGCCCATCGTTTGAGGCCTGATTTCAGCACCAATCCACTTGGGATGAGTCCAAAATCTCTTGTAAAGTGTTGTCGGAAAATTGGGTGGTATATTGTGGTCAAATGTCAGGTTTTGGGCTCAAGATTCATCCTTCCAATAGTCACCCAATGACCTCCTCTCTAAAAGAGATCACGGATGTGAAAGGCACAAATCAACTAGGGGCGTATGGGGAAGTAAAACGGTAGCACTTCGTTGCTCAAAAATGCTCCTTCTCTGTATATTTTGGGGTGAGGAAACTCACCAATTTATAGACCTGGAGGTCTCTTGAATTGGGCATGCAGAGGCGCCACTTGGCAATCATGCCTTCCCAGGGGGAGGGAGATTCCTCCCTGATTAGGGACTTCATGACTGCCCTTGCAACTGCCTCTAACGCTCGAAAACGCTCACCCACACTCCCATGCGATGAAGGAAGCGTTAAGTGGTGGATCTGAGCTGCCATTTGTCAAGATTTGACTTTTTTCCCATCAAACCTGCAATTCACCCCACCCTGGAGCGAATTCTGATATTCGTCCCTAGGTGGGGCGAATCCCAGTTTGAAATCGTCCCTGGGTGAAACGAGTATTGAGCAAAGTGCCTGAAGGTGCCAAATTGACTTCTGACCTTCCAAAACTATTGTGAGAGTGGTTAGGACCACTGTTTGACCTCTGGGGGCTGCCCTTGGGGCTGTGTGTGTCAATGCGATCAGTGTTTGCAGTCACATAATCGGATTGGTGCTGTTTTGGTGTCTATAGATGCCCCTTTTTGGGATGCGCTATGCAAGGCACAATGTCGAGCAAAAATAGATAACCAAAGCACTAATGATTAGGGTTTCTTAGTAACCTAACCAAATTTTGATGCCCCAAGTATGGGAAGGGCATGCATTCTTGAATCCTTGCTTCTAATGAGCGAAGGAACTCAATTCAAGTGTTAACCTTTTTCGGTGAGGTGTTACTTGAGCTTGGACATTGATCAGTCATGAATAGGCAAAGGGCGCAACCTTTTGTCTATGGGAACCTTGAGTTCATGATTCACGAATGCCAAGTGATTGATCAGCTTGTGATTATTGCTTGTTTACTACCCCAAGCAGGAGCGTGATTGTCTTTGCCAATGATTCTTTGAATGCATGTTGTTTCCATGATTGGGTGTGTATTTGTTGATTGGTGACTAAGTGTGACTACCCCCTCAAGCGACGAATCGATGAGGGAATGACCAACATGAGAAAAGCGACGAGTCGCTTGACCCAAGATGACTTGTGTAAGGGTGCCTTCAGATGTTTTAGCATTAAATGTGTGTGCAGTTTTCCAACATTTAGACCTATTTTTGGTGGGTGTTAACCCTTTTGGTGACGCTTTTTGGAGCTAAAATTGTCAAAAATTCATCTTCCCGTGGAGCGGTCCGGCCATGGTGGCCTTCTTAGGGAGTAGGATGGTGACAATTTGTAACCCCAATGTCTATTTTGGATGCCAAGAATGTCAGGCGCGAAGGCGCCTTCGTTCGGCAACTCTATTGCTATTTTTGGTTGGGTTTTGACCCTTTTGGTGACGCCGTTTGGGGATGAAATTCTCGAAGATCCGTCTTCCCGTGGAGCGGTCCGGCTATGGTAGCCTTCTTAGGGAGTAGGATAGTGAGGATTTGTGACCCCGACATCTATTTTGCATGCCCGGAATGTCAAGTGCAAAAGCACTCTCATTGGACAGTTTTATTGCTGTTTTTGGTGCATTTTTGTGCATTTTTGCTAGGTTAGATGACCGGTTATTGTAGCCTGTGGGCATTTTTGATGATATATACAGATGACTTTATTTTTTTTATGCACATGTGATGATTTGATTTTATGCACGATGATTGATGAATATGGATGTATGCATGTTAAGTTATATTGATGGATGCATATGTTTTGATGAAATGCAAATGTTTTTAATTTATATGATATGCAAATGGAATGGATGAATTGAATTTGTGATTTTTGGCGGTCGGACCATAGACTGTTTAGAATTTATGGCTTTTTGTCCTAGGCGATTGTTGTGGTAAATGACTTTTCGTGTATACATGTTATTTTTTTGTATTTTCTGATGGTGATGCAAGGATGAAAGATAGCTAGTTGGTTTAGAATGTAGTTAAGGTTTTCTGAGACTCAGATGTTTTAACTAACTAGCCATGACTGTACTTTCATCTTACGAGACTTTTGAACAAGGTATGAATCAGACTTGTCTTTGACCAAGTTATTTCACATCCCCGTGTGTGCAATTGAGTTCATTTATGTGGTGTTTGTCAGGATACCACCAGTGCCAGATAGGCTATCAACCAAACTCTGTATCGAGGATCACCCGATTAGCTCCACTAACTCCTTTGTTGTATTTAGTCGGATTAATCTACGGTGCTATCGTAGGATACCATAAGCTAGCTCATCCACATGCAAACATTGATCTGCACACAAGTTAATGTGACAGATATATCATCATGCGGGAGGTTTACCACCAGTGACCGATAGGCTATCCACCAAACCAGTACTGAGGTTTGCCTCATGACCTATCGGAATGCTGAGAGTTCCAGGGATTCAAGTTCGACTCCCTTCTTTTCTTCAATTGTATTGGGATACTTGCTCTTTTATAGTGATAAAAATCACTGTTTATTTTTGTTTTTCTTTTGAGCAAGGGATTTGAATATGGAGTGATGAGAATCACTATCTTATGTGCTTTTCTTGATGTATGCACTTTGGTTGTGATGTCAAATTTTTTGGAGTTTTGACTTTTGCAAATTTGTGATGTTTTGCAATTTTTTGAGAACTTGGGATCCTTGGGGAATTGGGTAGGGAAGATGCTTGTCCTTTTGCCAACTCTCAGCATTCTTGAGGTCATTCGCATAGGGGGATGAGCAAGATAACCATTTTGCTTATGGTGATCTGGATTGCTTTGCAGGTTTCATCTTTCATTCACACAACTTGGGAATTCTTATGTGTTTTAATTTGTGTTGGGATGCTACGTACCAAGGTGTGATCCAAGTAGAACTCTACCTTTGTAAAATCTGTCTGACTTGGTACAGTACGTGGCTAGAAAGCTAATGACGACTGAAAGACAGAAACTCTTGATACATTAGAAGACCACTGACTATGGTATGGTAAAAAGAAGTGAATGGCATTTATTTTTTATGGACTATTTACAAAATTGGAGAAATGTGGAACAAGATGGATTGGCGGAGTACTTACAGTCTATGGTGCCTTTGACCCGTATGACCACAAATATGCAATGTATGGATGTGATGCTTAATGCAACTATATATATTTTTGTGTTTTTGATGGAATGATTTTTGTGAGTATGAAGATGAGATGCAAAAAGAGCTCTTTATTGTTGTGATAATTGTGAGTATGCCTGGAAATGAGATGCGAATTTTTGTTATTTTTGATGATTTTATTGTTTTTGAATTTTCTTATTTTTGACCAAGCGATTGTGGGAATCCTTGGAGCTTTTTGGTTTGACCAAAGGGATAATGGGAATCCTTGGAGCGTTTTAGGGTTGACCAAGCGATTATGGGAATCCTTGGAGCATTTTGGGATTGACCAAGCGATTATGGGAATCCTTGGAGCATTTTGGGATTGACCAAGCGATTATGGGAATCCTTGGAGCTTTTGGGATTGACCAAGCGATTATGGGAATCCTTGGAGCATTTTGTTTGGGCTATGGCTCTTCTAAATATGGAATGGCCACAAATGACTGATGTTCAAGGGTTCTAGTTCCTTGATTCCATCAAGAGAGGCTAGCCGGTATGTTCCAGGTCCTATTTTACTATCAATTACATAGGGACCTAACCAGTTTGCCGTGAACTTGTCCCTTAGATGGGACGACAAACTAGAGTTCTGTTGGTTCTCTTTCAAGACCAAGTCACCAACCTGAAAGTCCCTCAGATGAACTTTCATGTTGTATGCTTTCTTAAGTCGCTCTTGATAGATACGTAAATGCTCGAGAGCATTAACGCGTCATTCATCAAGCAACGTAAGCTGGTCTAACCGGGCCTGCCATGCAGTGTCATCATCGATGAACTCTTGCATTGATATGCATAGGGAAGGAATTTCCAACTCGAGAGGCATGACAGCCTCGAAGCCATACACGAGCGAAAATGGAGTTGCCCTAGTGGGCGTCCGAATGCTGGTGCGATAAGCCCACAGGGCAAGTGGGATCTGAATGTGCCAATCCTTATGACTTTCTGTGACTGTCTTTTTGAGGATGGCAACTAGCATTTTGTTTGACGCCTCTGCTTGCCCATTTGCCTGTGGATAATAGGGTGTCAAAAAACTGTGCTGAATTTTGTACTTTGTGGTCAAAGCATGCACGTCTTTGTTTTTGAATGATGTCCCATTATCCAAAATTATCTTGGATGGAATACCAAAATGACATATGATGTTATGTAAAATGAACTCCGAAATGCGGGGTCCTATCGTAGAGGTAAGCGAAACCGCTTCCACCCACTTGGTGAAATACTCTGTGGCCGTTATGATAAACGTGTGATGACTTGACGATGTAGGGGAGATCTTTCCGATTAGATCTAGGCCCCACTACGAAAATGGCCAAGCCGATTGGATCGGATGCAAGGCCTGGGAAGGTACGTGTGTCAAATTAGCATGGTGTTGACATTTCATGCACTTCCTGACATATGCACAACAATCTCGCTCTAAAGATGGCCAATAATAGCCCATGCGAAGAATGCGCTTTGCGATGGCCATACCACTGAAGTGGCCACCACACGTACCATCGTGCGCTTGGGCGATTGCCCAAGTGGACTCCTATTGGTCCAAGCAATGAAGGAGGATTCCTTCGTAGCTATGACAGTACAAAATGTCTCCTAACAAGACATACTTTGCCACTTTCTGCTTGAATGCTCATTTCGTGGCATGCATCAATCCAAGCGGGAGATTACCTAACTTGAGGTAGTCCCTTATGGGTGAATACCAATCCTGCTGATCAGAAGCCTCGACGGTATGAACAACCAATCCCTCTTGAAGTTCATCCCTAGCAAAAGCTGAATGGGAAAGAACTTGCAAGAATAGCGTTGTGTTGCTATTAAGGGGAGTAGGGGAGAACAAGGACCCCTAGTTGGCATGATTCAGATGATCATGGATTCGAGAGAACCTATCCTGAGGTGGTTCAATCTGGATCATGTGGATTCTTGGCCTTAAGTTAGAGCTTGCACGCTCCATCGTGGATTGCGATAGTGTTTTGACTTGAATGGTGGTCATATCACCAGAAATGTCTTGCGGGATTAGTGACCCCAAAGAGGCCATAGTGTCCGCAAAATGATTCGATGACCGAGGGAGTGCCTCGATGTCGTACCATTCAAGCTTTGCCAAGAATTTGTCCACAAGGGCTTTGTAGGCCTGCAGAACTAGGCATTTGCATTGGAATACCCCTTTGACTTGGTTGACGATTAACAGTGAATCACCAAAGATATTCAATCATTTAATGTTCATGGTGATTGTTGTCTGAAGACCTATGAGCAAGGCTTCATACTCTGCATTGTTGTTGGTGCATGGGAAATTTAATTTAAATGACAGAGGCATTGGAGTGCCTTGCGGTGTGAAGAATACTATTCCCGTGCCACCACCTTGCTCACATTTAGAACCATCAAAAAATAGGGTTATGTCGGCCTGTGACTCAGGCTCATCAGAATCTGGCGATTCTGAGACATGGAAGACCCCATCATCGGGTAGTTCTATAACCAGAGGCTGATCGTCTTCGAGAGGAGCCTCTGCTAGTTGATCGGCGATGACCTGACCTTTTATGGATTTTTGTCCAATAAACTCTATGTCAAATTCCGTCAACAACATGATCCATTTCGTCGTGCGACTACTATGATAAGTATGACTCATCATGTATCGCAATGGATTCTCCTTAGACACAACATACGTCTTGTTGCTCAACATGTAATGGCATAGCTTTTTGGTAGCAAACACCACTGCCAAGCAGAGTTTCTCAACGTATGCATAGTTAAGTTCATAACTGACCAGGGTGCGGCTAAGATAGTAAGTAGCCTGTTCTTTGTGAAGTTCATTCTTCTGGGCTAGCATGGCACCCAGTGCCACCTCAGTAGCTGAGATGTATAAGTAGAATGACACTCCTGGTCTAGGTGGTGCCAATACTGACGGCGAAGCCAAGTATTGTTTAATGTCATCGAAGGCTGACTGGCACTCGTCATCCCAGTGAAATGCTACCCCCTTGTGCAATAATTTGTTCATGGGTCGACACTTGTCAGATAGCTATGCTATGAAGCGCTTGATCGACGTGACCTTTCCCTACAGGCTTCTGAGCTGCTTGATGGTAGTTGGGGGAAGCATTTCAAGGATTGCCTTGACTTTGTTTGGGTCCACCTCG
The DNA here is from genome assembly GCA_028583015.1 of Wollemia nobilis. Taxonomy (NCBI): domain Eukaryota; kingdom Viridiplantae; phylum Streptophyta; class Pinopsida; order Araucariales; family Araucariaceae; genus Wollemia; species Wollemia nobilis. Next base: position 47,413 of record JAQPPZ010012810.1, on the reverse strand, counting down.
ATGCCTCGCTTTGAGACTATGAAACCCAAGAGTTTTCCAGATGTGATGCCAAATACGCACTTCTTGGGATTCAGTTTGACTTTATGTTCCATGAGGCGATCGAGGATCTTGCTTAAGTCATCGAGATGATCTGGGCACAAAAGAGATTTGGCCAACAAATCATCCATGTAATCTTCCAAAGTTTTATGCATGTAATCATGGAAGATGTATGTCATGGCACGTTGGTAGGTGGCGCCAGCATTTTTAAGGCCAAAAGGCATGACCTTATAACAAAATGTCCCCCAAGGCATTGTGAACGCCATTTTTAGTTGGTCCTCGAGATTGATACAAATCTGATTGTATCCCGAGAAACCATCCATGAGGGAAAGCATTTCATGACCCGCTATGGCATCTACCAATGCGTCGATGCTTGGCAATGGGAAATCATCCTTAGGACTCACTTTGTTTAGATCTCAAAAATTAGTGCATATGCGAATCCTCCCGTCAGGCTTTTTGATGGGCACCATGTTGGACAGCCATGGTGGGTAATCCACGCAGATGACAAACTGTGCATCCAACAACTTTTGCAATTCATCTTTGACCATTAAGGCCACTATTGGGTGCATCTTGCGTAGTTTTTGCTTAACTGGCTTGACTGTCGGATCAAGCGTTAGATTATGCATGACTAGCTACGGATCTAGTCCCGACATGTCTTTGTATGACCATGCAAAAACCTCCTTCTTCTCTTTGAGAAGGGCAATGTAGTCGGCTTGCTCTTCGGGGGATAAACTTACCCCCACCTTGATGATCTATGGATTCATTGGATCTGAGCCGATGTCTACGTCAGTCATCTCCTCGATCGACATGTGGGATCCATCCTCCAACTGGTGTGGAGTTGGGATCAAATGGATATCATTTGTTGAGTTAAAATCATCGTTAGGAACCTCGGGTTCCTCTTCAGCATGGAAGATATCCTGAGTTGACCCAGGGGTAAAATGAAGCATTTCACCAAAAGGCCAGTACTCTGATGGGGATGGCGGTGAATTGATGCGATCCCAGTCTATGGCATCTATGTCTAGATACAATGACTGTGCTGGATCGATCAGGTTGTGGATGGGGGCGGTTAAGTCAATGGAGATCATGTTGATGAAATGATTTTGGTCTCCATTACCATGGGTGTGATGACTCGAACATTCTAGATGTTCTCTATGCTCCGGATCTGGCTCTAGAGGTATTGGCACGAATGGATCGGCCCTATGTGCGGATAGGAAGATAGGGTCTACCCTCGACACTGATGTCACTATAGGGTCTCTGGGTGGAAGGTATGCTTCGTATGCCCAGAGTGGTAGATCCAACACTTGGTCCCACTGCATTGGGTCTACGTACCACTCATGCCCTAGCACTATGTTTAATTGTTCGAATATGTCGTTAATCTCCAAGGGGTATGGTCGCTGCATTTGTCGCATGTGATTAAGATATGCCATCTCGGTTTCATCTTCATAATCACTATCGGAGATCCAAAGGCCTTCGTTGGCTCCGACAACTGCTTGCGGCATTAAAGGCTCGCCTTGCTCGAGCAAATTGATCTGGCCCCATTGGGGTTGTTCCTCTCTCTATGGTGGGGCCCGATTACCTTGAGGTGGCACTGGCTCGATTGGAGTCTCTAGAGGGAACATCGTCAAGAGGCTCTCTTGATAATCATCCATGGGGATCACCTGTGAGTGATCGCTATCTGATTCGAAGGGGTCATATGATGCTGGTTCATACTCTGACTCATCCTCTGAGGACCCTTCTTGACATTGTCCAGACCCTCCTTGAAAATGAGCTCTCGAGCTTTCTCCTCTCTCGAGCGAAGGGAAGGGATTGTGAGGGTCAACAAGGTTGATTGTCGTTAATGGGAGATAATCCCTCAATGTATATGTCGTGTTAGGGTTGGCATATGGATCTGATGCCAATCCCCCCTTGTTGCCTATCCCTAGGCCTTGCATGTTCTCCACCAAGATGTCCAAGGGTAGGGGGTGGTTGAACCCTACTCCTGACTTGTCATATGGCATTTGGTATCTTGGTTGGCAAAGAACACGTACCCCTTGCTCATATCTGCCTAACCCATATCCATGCCAATTGCATTGGCCAAGGTATCTCAAAGCAAAGTCCGGGTTAGACAAGTAGTTGACATTTTCAGCAAAAGGCTCTTCATCTTCATCCTCTTGCATGCATGGTGCAACGCCATGATCAAGGCCCCCATACACAAAGTTTGTCTAGTTTGGCGGGTAGCCTAGGGGAACAATAGTGCCGATGGGGAGGCGAGGTCTCCCCATGTCCTGCATGGACTCCAGTGTGGGTGTTGCTACAATATTCCACACCAGATACTCCCCCAGGCCCGTATTGGCCATCTCAATGGTGATTGTTGGTGGTTGAGGGGGAGGGAATGGAAGTTCTCCCCGAGTCCACTCCATGTCGGGTGAACTAGGAGCCTCGACTTCCATTCGGCTAGGCATCTCCTCAGTAGAGATAGTTGATACTGATGGCAGTGTCTCTTCTAGAGGTTGTGCCTCTTCCAGAGGTTTCTTCCCTTTGTCCTTCTGTTTGGCCCCCATCGGTGGCATCGTTGGTGGAGGACCAGACGATGAAGATGGACCCGACTGGGGTTTTGAAGAACTTGCTAATGGGGATGCCTACAGAATCGGACCCTGTTTAGATGGATTCAATTGGAAATCCAAATGCGTTGATGGAAGGGTCGATTGCGGCATCAGCTGCACCGTATTACAATACTTGAAGGGTTCTAAGTCCATCGGGACTACATGCACTTCCCCTTCAAATGTATACTTTAAGCACTGGTGAGCTATCGAAGGGACACACTTCATGTCCCTGATCCATGGCCGCCCCAACAAGATGTTGTAGGCCATCTCACCTTCCAAGATGTGGCACAATGTAGGTATAGTCTTTTGTCCCACTTGGATGGGTAGGACTATTGTGCCAACTGTCGAGCAAATTGCATCATTGAATGCTCGTAGTGTGTAGGTGGAAGCTGTGATGTGAGATGCGGGCAACTTCAGATGTTTTAGGGCCACGGTTGTGATGAGATTATTGGATGAGCCAGTGTCTATCAACACCCTCTTATATGGGATCCCGTTGACCCATGCGATAACATGCAGGGGTGGATCCGCCATGTCATCAGCCACTGATCTCACTTCGTCTTCTCGAAATGTGATGACTGGCTCAGTGCATCGTTTGACATGTCCCACGAAGTTGTTGAAAGAATTTGTTTCATGGGGCTGCAACTCGATGGCTTTCAATATCTCCATTAGAGCCTCTCGATGGGGCGTTGATTGTTGTATGAGCTCGTATATGGAGAGCCTAGCCGAGGTGGTCCTCAAACTCTGAGTGAGTTTGGTCCGAAGTGTGGCCACTGGTCTAGGCGGAGGAGGTTGTGCAAGGTGCTGTTGTGGTTGTGTCATTGTTGGCACCTCACCTGTAGTTGCCGTGGGGGTAGCTACACTCGGATACCTCCTGTTTCGAGTCACTATACTGATCATCCCTACATACCCCTGCATGGGGCAGTTCTGTGTGACCTCATTAACTTGTAGGGTTTTTGCCTACGGAGCATGAGTAGGCAAGGGGTCTTTAAAGACCTCCATTTGTTGATTGCTTGGTGCCACGGGATTATCCACCGCTAGTGTCTTGTTATCAATTAAGTCTTGCACCAAGCCCTTAAACTTCCAACAGGCATTTAGGTCATGTCCCTACCATCTATGGAACCTACAGTACAAGTCCTCCCTATACCCCTTAGGCTTGGGAGCGTTGGGGTCTATGGTTTGAATCTCTGGAAGGTTGATCAAATTTGCCGCTAACAAGCGGTCAAACAGGGAGTCCCTCGGACTCTGTGTAGGGTGTGTATTGTCGCCTAGGGCGACGTCGTTGATTCTGCTCTTGCCTCTGATTTTCTCTGTCATAGTTGTTGGGAGGCACCGCCTAATAATTAGCCTTTTGGGGCTGTGTTACTTGTGCAGGCTTAGGGACATTGATAGCAACTTGATTGACCACAGTGGGTTTCTGTTGCATGGTCCCTATTTTAGTGTTCTTAGTCCACTCTTTTTTCTTAGGTTTGGCTATCTCGCCATCCTGTATCTTGATCTCTTCAATGATCCTGGCTTGCGCCAGAGCTTCTTCTAAGGTGGCATATTGCTATAGCTGCAATAGCATAGAGATCGATCTCAAACAGCTCTTTGAGAACATTTGAGTGAGGTCGGACATAGGGGGAAGGTAGGGCAGCTTTGAAAGCAAAGTCCTCCATCGATTCCCATAGGCCGCCATGGTTTCCTCCTCATACTGCTCGAGGCTGGCTAAGTCACTTAGTGACGCCTTCTTCTTGGTGTTGAAGGCGAAGCGTTCGAGGAACGCATCCACTAACTGATCTAAGTTGTTAATGTTGTGCTTTGGTAACTGAGTAAACCAATCCGAGGCAGGGCCTACGAATGTGGTTATAAACGTTCTTAATAACAAAGCATCATTGTCCCGAATGCCGAAGCATTGGCTCAGGAATCTCGTCACATGCTCTTGAGCATCCTCCTCACCTCTAAAGGTTGCCAACCGAGGCAGCTTAAAGTGTTCAGGGTAAGGGGGTGCTGGCACGGACGGATGCACAGGATGACTATGGAGTTGGCATAAAGTGGGCTTTTGGGGCCCAGAAGTTTTGGTCTCCATAGACTCCAAATGCTCTAGCAACGCTTTATATGCATCTGAAGATTTAATCTCTTCCTCTTTAGTTTGCTCCCATTGTGGGTTGTGGGAGACTTGAGGCCTATAGAGGGGTGGCCGGATGGCAACCCCTCCGCCTTGGTAGGGCATTTTGGCCCGCTCTTCTTCTTGCTCATACTCCTCGTAAGCTTCTTGAGGAGTCTCTGGATGAGACCTATGACCTCTGGGTGGGTCCCCGCGGAGGGTACCCATCATTGTTCCGGGGAGTGGCCTCCCGCTCAGGTCTAGGAGGTCTCGGAGGTAGCACTTGGTAAGGTCACGGAGACCTATCTCGCACCAAGGGATTATGCCTCTCATACGGTTTTGCTCTTTGGGTGCGAGGGGTTGGAACCCTCTCAAGCACTGGGTTATGGAGCAGCTCATCTATTTGGCACCGAATGCACTCTTTGCTAAGGCGATATAGATGCTCTAGCTGCTGTTGGTCTTGCTCAAGCCGCGTGATCTACGCTTGGTGGGCGGCATGTCTGGCGACTTCCAGGTCAATTTGTTCCACCATATTGAGCCTAGGAGGCCTGGATGCCTCTCCTATGCACTTACCTCGGTCACGATGATCCGAGATCTCAATAGGTCGCTTCCCTCTATCGAGGTTGGCAGCATTTACCCGAGGCTCTAGCCTCAGTGGGTGATCATGGTATATAGCGGGTGCAGAAGCGCATGGCTCCCATGTTGTACATTGCTCTTGAGGAATGTAATGGTCTTCCTCGTGCTCCCTTTCGTATGTGTGAAAGGGGCGGGCAGAGTTGGCTCGCCTTGCTTGAAGAGCCTTGCGCTCTAGGTTTTGTCTATTGGTTCTAACAGTGATGGGGGGCAAAGGAGGGATGCCATAATCATGTGGCCTCTCCTCATGGACACTATGCCACTCTAGCGCTTCATCGCACGGTGGCCACTCATATCGAGCTTCTAAGGGAGCCTTCCTATCTATGTTGAGCGCCACGTGTAAGGACTCCTCCTGAAAGGGGCTATGATGAATGGGCGTGTCCCTCAAAGGGGTGCCCCTATAGTTCCATTCTGACATGGAATGATGTGGACTCTCTTGTGGGTCAGGCCGCCAAGGCGGTATGACCAAGTCCTTAGGGCTATAGCGGAGGCGACTTGTGCCCCCTTGTACACTTTTCGCAGCTTTCGCCCTTGATTGGGCTTGGCTACGTGTGTACACCATGGTGGTGTTTTTCTACAAGCTATGTAGATTTTTATCTCTTTTTATGATTTTTATGCTACACTAAATAGAAAAGAGCACACACACACACAAAGCAATGATTATCTCATTTAAATATTGAGAGTGTGTCCTAGACCTGGTTTAGTGTGTTTTGGTTTTTGTTTTTTGTTTTGTTTTTTGTTTTTGAAGGTTTTTGTAAAGAACGTTTAAATGCAAAATGATGGCTCTTATGACTCCCAAAAATGGTCGCCCCTTCGATATACCATTGCCAGGCCGATATACCAACCTCTCTATATACCCGCCCTTACGTGAGGGAAACTATAGGTACGTGAGAGCAGATGGTACGTGGAACGTAGGCGGTACGGAAGGGGAATCACCTTGTTTATGACACCTACCATAGAAGACTTATCCTCATGTGCTGGGAATCACCCCAGCTACACTCGGTCAGCTTTCGTCAGGATTTACGTCTAGCAATAGTAGCGATCGGGGTAATGGATGCAAAAATTCAAGCCAAGGTGGTGATGAAATCCACCGTTGGTCTTGATCAAGGGTTGGGGTTTTACGACCAGCTCCTTGGTGTTTAATTTGCCACGTGGTGTGTGGGGTTCTTTTTATTTTGCAAAAAGGAAACAAGCAAGTAGTAAAGGAAAACTACTTTCCCTAAGCAAGCAAGTAACCTAAAAATAGAAAAACTGAAGACAAAAAATGATAGGAAAAGTTCAGAATCCTTACCTCTTCTCTGCCCAAATCTTCTCGCTCTGAGTTTCTGCCCTGAAACTGCATAGAGAGCAATTCATCCTAGGGGGAATGAATTACAGGACTATATTCATCACAGGGTGGGGTGAATTCCCATTCGTCCCTGGGTAAGACGAATTACAGCTCTGTATCCGCCTCCTGATGGAACGAACAACAGTCCAGTGTATGAAAAACTTGATACCTGCAAGCAAAAAAAACTAAGTTTGTGATCAGATTTCTGATCTAAAAAATAGAGGACAAGGTCCCACCGTGATCGCCACTGAAAGCACGAGGATACGAAAGCAAAAAGGAAAGCAAATATGTGATGCAAACCAAACTAAACTCGACGCAAAATCCTAGGAATTGAAAGTGCTTGAAAAGGGGGAAAGCATGAACGAATCGAAAACTTAAACAAAATCCAATAAAGAAGACAGCCCTTTTTATTGATATGTTTCAGAACTCGGTTACAATTTGCCTCCTCCCTTTTCCAGGGGCTAGGAGCATTTAAGTATGCGTTCTTGTTACATCCATGGATGCCCTTCCTTCTTTCGCGTGCCCACATGTAAAATGGGTGGACCAAACATCGCCACCACTTGCGTTGATGAGTCTTGACTCCTTGCTACTCCTCCGATGTCCAGACCCTACGTTCAAAGGAACAAGAAACAGTCAGTAGCACCTACGGATAAAACAAAGCATGCAATCCCCAAGCCTACGATAAGTGAATGAGAAAAATGAATTAAACTATGACTAAAATGAATCCAAATGCTCTAAAAATTTGACAGGGGCATCAAGACATCACCAAGAGGGCCCTGCAAAAATAACAGTTAGGAAATTCCTCGCAGATTTGAATTCGCTCCGGGGAGGGACGAATTCACTTGCAACAAAACACCGAAAAGGTATTGTCCCAAATGTCCTACCTAGGAAGCTCCAAAAGACCTGCAAACTTGGGGTTAGCTAATTGGGGGTATTTTGGGAAGACCCAGATGGTCATATTTTCCCAATTTGGCCTCCATCAATGGGAATTTGATGATGCTACCTGTAGGTTAGTAGAAGCGAGCAAAGATAGAAACATGATCAAAATTGTTCAAAACGAGACGAAATTTAAATGACAACCTATCTAAGCATCATAGAATTGAATGCAAAAATTAAAGAAAGAAAATCTACCATAGAATTCCCATCGCTCCGAAGAGGGGCGATTAGGACTGTAGCAGTGTGGGAGGGGGCACCCATGGGGCAGGCCGCCCACCGTTTGAGGCCTGATTTCGGCACCAATCCACTTGGGATGGGTCCAAAACCTCTTGTGGGGTATTTTTGGCAAATTTGGTGGGATATTGTGGCCAAATTTCGGGTTTTGGGCTCAATATTCGTCCTTCCAATAGTCACCCAATGACCTCCCCTCTAAAAGAGATCAAGGATGTGAAAGGCACAAATCAACTAGGGGCGTATGGGGAAGTAAAATGGCAGCACTTCATTGCTCAAAAATGCTCCTTCTCTATATATTTTGGGGTGAGGAAACTCACCAATTTATAGACCTGGAGGTCTCTTGCATTGGGCATGCAGAGGCGCCACTTGGCAATCATGCCTCCCTAGGTGGAGGGAGACTCCTCCCTGATTAGGGACTTCATGACTGCCCTTGTAACTACCTCCAACACTCAAAAATGCTCACCCACACTCCCATGCGATGAAGGAAGTGTTAGGTGGTGGATCTGAGCTGCCATTTGTCAAGATTTGACTTTTTTCCCATCAAACCTGCAATTCGCCCCACCCTGGAGCGAATTCTGATATTCATCCCTAGGTAGGGTGAATCCCAGTTTGAATTCATCCCTGGGTGGAATGGATATTGAGCAAAGTTCCTGAAGGTGCCAAATTGACTCCTGACCTTCCAAAACTGCTGTGAGAGTGGTTAGGACCACTTTTTGACCTCTGGGGGCTGCCCTTGGGGCTGTGTGTGTCAATGCGATCAGTGTTTGCAGTCACATAATCAGATTGGTGCTGTTTTGGTGTCTACACCATGGATGCCTATGGGAATCGATGGAGGACTTTGCTTTCAAAGCTGCCCTACCTTCCCCTTATGTCCGACCTCACTCAAATGTTCTCAAAGAGCTATTTGAGATCGATCTTTGTGCTATTGTAGCTGCAGCAATATGCCACCTTAGAAGAAGCTCTGGTGCAAGTCAGGATCATTGAATAGATTAATATATAGGATGGTGATATAGCCAAACATGAGAAAAAAGAGTGGACTAAGAACACTAAAACAAGGACCACGCAACATAAACCCACTATGGTCAATCAAGTTGCTATCAATGTCCCTAAGCCTGCATAAGTAACACATCCCCAAAAGGCTAATTATCAGGTGGTGCCTCCTAAAAACTATGATAGAAAAAATCAGAGGCAAGAGCAGAGTTAACAGCGTCACCCTAGGCGATAATACACACCCTACACAGAGTCTAGGGACTCCCTGTTTGATCGCTTGTTAGTAGTAAATTTGATCAACCTACCAGAGATTCAAACCATAGCCCCAACGCTCCTAATCCTAAGGGGTATAGGGAGGACTTGCACTGTAGGTTCCATAGATGGCAAGGACATGACCTAAATTCCTATTGGAATTTTAAGGGCTTGGTGCAATACTTAATTGATAACAAGACATTAGCGGTGGATAATCTTGTGGCACCAAGCAATCAACAAATGAAGGTCTTTAAAGATCCCTTGCCTGCTCATGCTCCATAGGAAAAAACCGTACATGTTAAGGAGGTCACACATAACTACCCCATATAGGGGTATGTAGGGATGATCAGTATAGTGACTCGAAACAAGAGGTATCCGAGTGTAGCTACCCTCGCGCCAACTAAAAGTGAGGTGCCAACAATGACACAATCGCAATAGCACCTTGCACAACCCCCTCTGCCTAGACCAGTGGCCACACTTCGGACCAAACTCACTCAGAGTTTGAGGACCACCTCGGCTAGGCTCTCCATATATGAGCTCATACAACAATCAACGCCCCATCGGGAGGCTCTAATGGAGATATTGAAAGCCATCGAGTTGCAGCCCCACGAAACAAATTCTTTCAACAACTTCGTGGGACATGTCAAACGATGCACTGAGCCAGTCATCACATTTTGAGAAGATGAAGTGAAATCAGTGGCTGATGACATGGTGGATCCACCCCTGCACATTATCGCGTGGGTCAATGGGATCCCATATAAGAGGGTGTTGATAGACACTGGCTCATCCAGTAATATCATCACAACCGTGGCCCTAAAACATCTAAAGTTGCCCACATCTCACATCACAACTTCCACCTACACTTTGTGAGCATTCAATGATGCAATATGCTCGATAGTTGGCACAATAGTCCTACCCATCCAAGTGGGACAAAAGACTATACCTACATTGTGCCACATCTTGGAAGGTGAGATGGCCTACAACATCTTACTAGGGCAGCCATGGATCAGGGACATGAAGTGTGTCCCTTCGATAGCTCACCAGTTCTTAAAGTATACATTTGAAGGGGAGGTGCATGTAGTCCCGACGGACTTAGAACCCTTCAAGTATTGTAATGCGGTGCAACTGATGCCGCAATCGACCCTTCCATCAATGCATTTGGATTTCCAATTGAATCCATCTAAACAGGGTCCGATTCCACAGGCATCCCCATTAGCAAGTTCTTCAAAACCCCAGCCGGGTCCATCTTCATCGTCTGGTCCTCCACCAATGATGCCACCGATGGGGGCCAAACAGAAGGACAAAGGGAAGAAACCTCTGGAAGAGACACTGCCATCAGTATCAACTATCTCTACTGAGGAGACGCCTAGCCGAATGGAAGTCGAGGCTCCTAGTTCACCCGACATGGAGTGGACTCAGGAGGAACTTCCATTCCCTCCCCCTCAACTGCCAACAATCACCATTGAGATGGCCAATACGGGCCTAGGGGAGTATCTGGTGTGGAATATTGTAGCAACACCCACACTGGAGTCCATGTAGGACATGGGGAGACCTCGCCTCCCCATCGACACTATTGTTCCCCTAGGCTACCCGCCAAACCAGAAAAACTTTGTGTATGGGGGCCTTGATCATGGCATTGCACCATGCATGCAAGAGGATGAAGATGAAGAGCCTTTTGCTGAAAATGTCAACTACTTGTCTAACCCAGACTTTGCCTTGAGATACCTTGGCCAATGCAATTGGCATGGATATGGGTTAGGCAGATATGAGCAAGGGGTATGGGTTCTTTGCCAACCGAGATACCAAATGCCATATGACAAGTCAGGAGTAGGGTTCAACCACCCCCTGCCCTTGGACATCTTGGTGGAGAACATGCAAGGCCTAGGGATAGGCAACAAGGGGGGATTGGCATCAGATCCATATGCCAACCCTAACATGACATATACATTGAGGGATTATCTCCCATTAATGACAATCAACCTTGTTGACCCTCGTAATCCCTTCCCTTCACTCGAGAGAGGAGAAAGCTCGAGAGCTCATTTTCAAGGAGGGTCTGGACAATGTCAAGAAGGGTCCTCAGAGGACGAATCAAAATATGAGGTAGCACCATGGGACCCCTTCGAATCAGATAGCAATCACTCACAGGTGATCCCCATGGATGATTATCAAGAAAACCTCTTGACAATGTTCCCTTTAGATGCTCCAATCGAGCAAGCACCACTCCAAGGTAATCAGGCCCCATCGTAGAGAGCGGAACAACCCCAATGGGGCCAGATCAATTTGCTCGAGCAAGATGAGCCTCTAATGTTGCAAATAGTTGTTGGAGCCAATGAAGGCTTTTGGATCTCCGATAGTGATTATGAAGATGAGACTGAGATGGCCTATCTCAATCACATGCGACAGCAACAATACCCCTTAGAGATTAATGACATATTCGAACAATTAAACATAGTGCCAGGGCATGAGTGGTACGTAGACCCAACGCGGTGGGACCAAGTGTTGGATCTGCCACTCTAGGCATACGAAGCATACCTTCCACCCAGAGACCCTATAGTGACATCAGTGTCAAGGGCAGACCCTATCTTCCTATCCGCACATAGGGCCGATCCATTCGTGCCAATACCTCTAGAGCCAGACCCAGAGCATAGAGAACATCTAGGATGTCCGAGTCATCACACCCATGGTAATGGAGACCAAAATCATTTCATCAACATGATCTCCATTGACTTAACCACCCCCATCCACAACCCGGCCGATCCGACATAGTCATTGTATCTAGATATAGATGCCATAGACTGGGATCGCATCAATTCACCTCCATCCCCATCAGAGTACTGGCATTTCGGTGAGATGCTTCATCTCACCCCAGGGCTAACTCAGGATATTTTCCATGCTAAAGAGGAACCCGAGGTTCCCAACATAGACTTAAACTCAACAAATGATATCCATTTGATCCCAACTCCACACCAGTTGGAGGATGGATCCCACATGTCGGTCGAGGAGACGACTGACGTAGACATCGGCTCTGATCCAATGAATCCATAGATCATCAAGCTAGGGGTAAGTCTATCCCCCGAAGAGCAAGCCGACTACATTGCCCTTCTCAAAGAGAAGAAGGAGGTTTTTGCATGGTCATACAGAGACATGTCGGGGCTAGATCCATAGCTAGTCATGCATAATCTAACGCTTGATCCGACAGTCAAGCTAGTTAAGCAAAAACTATGCAAGATGCACCCAACAATGGCCTTAATGGTCAAAGATGAATTACAAAAGTTGTTGGATGCATAGTTTGTCATCTACGTGGACTACCCACCATGGTTGTCCAACATGGTGCCCATCAAAAATCCTGACGGGAGGATTCGCATATGCACTAATTTTTGAGATCTAAACAAAGCGAGTCCTAAGGATGATTTCCCCTTGCCGAGCATCGACGCATTGGTAGACGCTATAGTGGGTCATGAAATGCTTTCCCTCATGGACGGTTTCTCGGGATACAATCAGATTTGTATCAATCCCGAGGACCAGCTAAAAATGGCGTTCACAATGCCTTGGGGGACATTTTGTTATAAGGTCATGCCTTTTGGCCTTAAAAATGCTGGCGCCACCTACCAACGTGCCATGACGTACATCTTCCATGATTACATGCATAAAACTTTGGAATATTACATGGATGATTTGTTGGCCAAATCTCTTTTGTGCCCAGATCATCTCGATGACTTAAGCAAGATCCTCGATCGCCTCATGGAACATAAAGTCAGATCTGAATCCCAAGAAGTGCGTATTTGGCGTCACATCTGGAAAACTCTTGGGTTTCATAGTCTCAAAGCGAGGCATCGAGGTGGACCCAAACAAAGTCAAGGCAATCCTTGAAATGCTTCCCCCAACTACCATCAAGCAGCTCAGAAGTCCTGCAGGGAAAGGTCACATCGATCAAGCGCTTCATAGCGTAGCTATCTGACAAGTGCCGACCCATGAACAAATTATTGCATAAGGGGGTAGCATTTCACTAGGATGACGAGTGCCAGTCAACCTTCGATGACATTAAACAATACTTGGCTTCACCGCTAGTATTGGCACCACCTAGACTAGGAGTGTCATTCTACTTATACATCTCAGCTACTGAGGTGGCACTGGGCGCCATGTTAGCCCAGAAGAATGAACTTCACAAAGAATAGGCTACTTACTATCTTAGCCGCACCCTGGTCAGTTATGAACTTAACTATGCATACATTGAGAAACTCTGCTTGGCAGTGGTGTTTGCTACCAAAAAGCTATGCCATTACATGCTGAGCAACAAGACGTATGTTGTGTCTAAGGAGAATCCATTGTGATACATGATGAGTCATACTTATCATAGTAGTCACACGGAAAAATGGATCATGTTGTTGACGGAATTTGACATAGAGTTTATTGGACAAAAATCCATAAAATGTCAGGTCATCGCCGATCAACTAGCAGAGGCTCCTCTCAAAGACGATCAGCCTCTGATTATAGAACTACCCGATGATGGGGTCTTCCATGTCTCAGAATCACCAGATTCTGATGAGCCTGAGTCACAGGCCGACATAACCCTATTTTTTGATGGTTCTAAATGTGAGCAAGGTGGTGGCACGAGAATAGTATTCTTCACATCGCAAGGTGCTCCAATGCCTCTGTCATTTAAATTAAATTTCCCATGCACCAACAACAATGCAGAGTACGAAGCCTTGCTCATAGGTCTTCAGACAACAATCACCATGAACATTAAATGATTGAATATCTTTGGTGATTCATTGTTAATCGTCAACCAAGTCAAAGGGGTATTCCAATGCAAATGCCCAGTTTTGCAGGCCTACAAAGCCCTTGTGGACAAATTCTTGGCAAATCTTGAATGGTACGACATCGAGGCACTCCCTCGATCATCGAATCATTTTGTGGACACTATGGCCTCCTTGGGGTCATTAATCCCGTAAGACATTTCTGGTGATATGACCACCATTCAAGTCAAAACACTATCGCAATCCATGATGGAGCGTGCAAGCTCTGACTTAAGGCCAGGAATCCACATGATCCAGATTGAACCACCTCAGGATAGGTTCTCTCGAATCCACGATCGTCTGAATCATGCCAACTAGGGGTCCTTGTTCTCCCCTACTCCCCTTAATAGCAACACAATGCTATTCTTGCAAGTTCTTTCCCATTCAGCTTTTGCTAGGGATGAACTTCAAGAGGGATTGGTTGTTCATACCATCGAGGCTTCTGATCAGTAGGATTGGTATTCACCCATAAGGGACTACCTCAAGTTAGGTAATCTCCCGCTTGGATTGACGCATGCCACAAAATGAGCATTCAAGCAGAAAGCGGCAAAGCATGTCTTGTTAGGAGACATTTTGTACCATCATAGCTATGAAGGAATCCTCCTTCGTTGCTTGGACCAACAGGAGTCCACTTGGGCAATCGCCCAAGCGCACGATGGTACGTGCGATGGCCACTTCAGTGGTATGGCCATCGCAAAGCGCATTCTCTGCATGGGCTATTATTGGCCATCTTTAGAGCGAGATTGTTGCGCATATGTGAGGAAGTGCATGAAATGTCAACATCATGCCAATTTGACACACGTACCTTCCCAGGCCTTGTAGCCGATCCAGTCGGCTTGGCCATTTTCATAGTGGGGCTTAGATCTAATCGGTAAGATCTCCCCTGCGTCGTCAGGTCATCACACGTTTATCATAATGGCCATAGAGTATTTCACCAAGTGGGTGGAAGCGGTTTCGCTTACCTCTACGACTGGAACCCGCATTGTGGAGTTCATTTTACATAACATCATATGTCATTTTGGTATTCCATCCAAGATAATTTTGGATAATGGGACGTCATTCAAAAACAAAGACGTGCATGCTTTGACCACAAAGTACAAAATTCAGCACAGTTTTTTGACACCCTATTATCCATAGGCAAATGGGCAAGCAGAGGCGTCAAACAAAATGCTAGTTGCCATCCTCAAAAAGACAGTTGCAGATAGTCATAAGGATTGGCACATTCAGATCCCACTTGCCCTGTGGGCTTATCGCACTAGCATTCGGACGCCCACTGGGGCAACTCCATTTTTGCTCGTGTATGGCTCCGAGGCTGTCATGCCTCTCGAGTTGGAAATTCCTTCCCTACGCATATCAATGCAAGAGTTCATCGATGATGACACTGCACGATAGGCCCTAGTTAGACCAGCTTACGTTGCTTGATGAACGACGTGTTAATGCTCTCGAGCATTTACGTATCTATCAAGAGCGACTTAAGAAAGCATACAACATGAAAGTTCATCCGAGGGACTTTCAGGTTGGTGACTTGGTCTTGAAAGAGAACCAACAGAACTCTAGTTTGTCGTCCCATCTAAGGGACAAGTTCATGGCAAATTGGTTAGGTCCCTATGTAATTGATAGTAAAATAGGACCTGGAACATACCGGCTAGCCTCTCTTGATGGAATCAAGGAACTAGAACCCTTGAACATCAGTCACTTGCGGCCATTCCATATCTAGAGGAGCCGTAGCCCAACCAAAAAGCCCCAAGGATTCCTGCAATCGCTTGGTCAACCCAAAAAGCCCCAAGGATTCCCGTAATCGCTTGGTCAACCCAAAAAGCCCCAAGGATTCCCGTAATCGCTTGGTCAACCCAAAAAGCCCCAAGGATTCTCGCAATCGCTTGGTCAACCCAAAAAGCCCCAAGGATTCCCGTAATCGCTTGGTCAACCCAAAAAGCCCCAAGGATTCCCGTAATCGCTTGGTCAACCCAAAAAGCCCTAAGGATTCCCGTAATCGCTTGGTCAACCCAAAAAGCCCCAAGGATTCCCGCAATCGCTTGGTCAACCCAAAAAGCCCCAAGGATTCCTATAATCGCTTGGTCAACCCAAAAAGCCCCAAGGATTCCCGTAATCGCTTGGTCAACCCAAAAAGCCCCAAGGATTCCCGTAATCGCTTGGTCAACCCAAAAAGCCCCAAGGATTCTTGCAATCGCTTGGTCAACCCAAAAAGCCCCAAGGATTCCCACAATCGCTTGGTCAACCCAAAAAGCCCCAAGGATTCCCGCAATCGCTTGGTCAACCCAAAAAGCTCCAAGGATTCCCACAATCGCTTGGTCAAAAATAAGAAAATTCAAAAACAACAAAATCATCAAAAATAACAAAAATTTGCATCTCATTTCCATGCATACTCACCGTCATCACAACAATAAAGAGCTCTTTTTGCATCTCATCTTCATACTCACAAAAATCAATCCATCAAAAACACAAAAATATATAGCTGCATTAAGCATCACATCCATACATTGCATATTTGTGGTCATACGGGTCAAAGGCACCATAGACTGTAATTACTCCGCCAATCCATCTTGTTCCACATTTCTCCAATTTTGTAAATAGTCCATCAAAAATAAACGCCATTCACTTCTTTTTACCATATCATAGTCAGTGGTCTTCTAATGTATCAAGAGTTTTCATCCTTCAGTCGTCATTAGCTTTCTAGCCACGTACTGTACCAAGTCAGACAGATTTTACAAAGGTAGAGTTCTACTTGGATCGCACCTTGGTACGTAGCATCCCAACACAAATTAAAACACATAAGAATTCCCAAGTTGTGTGAACGAAAGATGAAACCTGCAAAGCAATCCAGATCACCATAAGCGAAATGGTTATCTTGCTCATCCCCCTATGCGAATGACCCCAAGAATGCTGAGAGTTGGCAAAAGGACAAGCATCTTCCCTACCCAATTCCCCAAGGATCCCAAGTTCTCAAAAAAAATTGCAAAACATCACAAATTTGCAAAAGTCAAAACTCCAAAAAAATTTGACATCACAACCAAAGTGCATACATCAAGAAAAGCACATAAGATAGTGATTCTCATCACTCCATATTCAAATCCCTTGCTCAAAAGAAAAACAAAAATAAACAGTGATTTTTATCACTATAAAAGAGCAAGTATCCCAATACAATTGAAGAAAAGAAGGGAGTCGAACTTGAATCCCTGGAACTCTCAGCATTTCGATAGGTCATGAGGCAAACCTCAATACTAGTTTGGTGGATAGCCTATCAGTCACTGGTGGTAAACCTCCCGCATGACGATATATCTGTCATAGTAACTTGTGTACAGATCAATGTTTGCATGTGGATGAGCTAGCTTATGGTCTCCTACGATAGCACCACAGATTAATCCGACTAAATACAACAAAGGAGTTAGTGGAGCTAATCGGGTGATCCTCAGTATAGGTTTGGTTGACAGCCTATCTGGCACTGGCGGTATCCTGACAAACACCACATAAATGAACTCAATTGCACACACAGGGATGTGAAATAACTTGGTCAAAAACAAGTCCGATTCATACCTTGTTAAAAAGTCTCGTGAGATAAAAGTATAGTCTTGGCTAGATAGTTAAAACATCTGAGTCTCGAAAAACCCTACCTACATTCTAAACCAACTTGCTATCTTTCATTCTCGCATTGCCATCAGAAACTACAAAAAAAAAATAGCCCGTATACATAAAGAAAGTCAGGTCACACAACAATCACCCAGCACAAAAAGCCATAAATTCTGAACAGTCTATGGTGCGACCGCCAAAAATCACAAATTCAATTCATCCATTCCATTTGCATATCATATAAATTAAAAAAACATTTGCATTTCATCAAAACATATGCATCCATCAATATAACTTAACATGCATACATCCATATTCATCAATCATCATGCATAACATCCAATCATGACATGTGCATAAATAAAATAAAGTCATCTGTATATATCATCAAAAATGCCCGCAGGCTACAATGAACCGGTCATCTGACCCCAGACAAAATCCAAAAGCTCAAAAACCCCAAAGCCTAGGGCGTCGGCCACCATGATCACGCAGGATCGGTGCGACGGGAACTACCCCCCATGGTGTGGGTCCTATGGGACCCCTCAGGGTGGCTACTACTAGCCCCCGCATCACGCCTACTCGAGCCCCCCTCATCCAGTCACCTACGTCGAGAGGATGTTGATTGCTCAGTCTCACTCCCTCTCGAGCGGCGTGATGATCCGCCTCCGCTGAACGTAGGGACCCACCCACCGAGGCGGCTAATCTCTACCTCCAGCTCCAACCATTGCCACACCAAGTCCATCTCCCACTGGTGATACGTAGCCAAGTTCTCATCGTGTTGCACCAAAGCCCTATCCCTCTCTGCCAGCTGCGTCTATAGGAGATCCCTCTCCCATGCAGCATCGGTGTCCCCATCCTACCGGTGGTACATAGCCCATGCATTTTCCTGCTCTTCCAGCTACATGCGTAGGAGATCCCTCTCCCGTAGCGCATCCCCCAGCTCCTCATCATGCCTCCATAGCAGCCCCTCCAATCGTGCATTCTCAATGCGTAACCCGAACTCCGTGTCCTCCAAAACTGCTTGAGGCATTGGCATCTCTGGAATAGCAGCCTGCTCTGGCTCCCACTACTCCGTGATGTCCTACATCTCTGGTTGATCCGGAACCCCAAGATCCACATCCGCATCATCCACCTCCACCATGTTTGCATCCTCTAGCGGAGCTCCCCAATCATCTCCTGGTGCCTCGACACCCTCCCTGCCTGTTGTTGCTACCTCCGTGCCTCCCAATGGCCCCTCTCCCCGCCATCGCCGTAGTATCCACCACTGGTCATACTCCATGGTAGTCCCGATGTCGTCCACATCTGGGACGTCGATCACTACATCTGAATCCTCGCCTAATGGTGCGATGATCGGCCGGTCCAGAGTCCTCTCGTCCCCCCGATGCTCGATAGACCACGGGCTCACCAGGCAACCCCTGGCGCACCCCAAACTATCATGTCACCTGGCTGTAAGGGAAGAACTCCTGCTCGGTCCCATGCCACCCAATCAGCCACCGCTCCCTGCATACCCATCGGAGCCACTCTCCAGCCTTCGGCCAGGCTGGACAGTCCCGATAGGGGCACTAGAACACCTCCCCTGGAGCAAGCCGAGCGAAGGCATCGACATAGTGCCCTACGACACCTACCCATCGCCGACTCTATCCCTGCTCCTTAGACCACCGCCATAGAGCCGCGTAACCTATATCCTTATCCACCATTTCCACCCGAGTCATCCACGGTAACCCTACCGGCCTCTCCACCGCTATGTGCTACCAAGCCTAGCTCTGCAATAGATAGCTACAGCTAATCCCCTTCTGCCTCCGGCAGCGGACCTCGTATAGCTCACCATAGAGCTGTGCTAGCAGTGTCTGCCCCCACCTCATGATCAAAGGCTCATGCGTCGAACACTCCACCAGTCGACAGACCACATCCAGCAGGTTCCACGGGAACCTCACGCCTGACGAGTCAGGTAGCAGCATGTTGGAAATGAGGCCCATAAGTACTACGTGCCTCACTCCCAACACCCCCTTCTCCAGCCACCATCGAACTAGAATCCCGCCAATCTGGCAGTCGCCCTCTGCCCTCTCCACTGGGCTGTCCACACCCACCTCCTCCCCATGCCCGAAGCAGCATGTTAGCACTGTTGTCCGCTGATCCCGTGACGTCGTCCTGATCAGCAGTCCATCTATTGGAATCCGAAGAATCCGATAGACATCCTCCAAAGTAACTGTCATCTCCCCTATTGGGAGATGGAAAGTATTAGTCCGGGGATCCCACAAGTTGATCAAGGTCATCAGGTAGGCCCGATCCCCAATCACTGGCTCCAGCCGAGTCACCTGCTTGAGCCCAAGGGCGTCAAGCCACTCCCAGTCAGCCACAGCTAGCGCCTCCCATGCTTCAATAAAAATAGTAGGCACACGATACCGGCTCTTCACAACCTACAAAAGACAACAAAATAAACACATTAAAATCATGAAAAAAAGTGTACAACTACAAACAATATAAAAAAAAAAATACAAAATTAATTTGTCAACCTAGGGTTTTATACTCTCAAATTGATAAATTAAAACAAAAAAAAATCAAAAATTACAAAATTAATTTGTCAACCTAGGGTTTTGTACTCTCAAATTGATAAATTAAAACAAAAAAATTCAAAACTTACAAACTTAGTTTGTCAATCTAGGGTTTTTTTAACTTTACATTGATAAATCAAACAAAAACAACAAAAACGACTAAGGTTGAGTGAAGTTTTAAAAAAAAACTACGTTTAACACTAAGTTTTTAAGCTCAATTTTACCCTAAGTTTTTAAACTCAGTTTTGATCTTTGTTTAACTAGGGTTAGCCTACGTTTTTCAGCTAAGTTTCGATTTTTGTTAGCCTAGGGTTTTTGTTAGTTTACAAAAAATGAACACAAACAAACATGGTTTCCACTAGGATTTCAACCTACGTTTTAATGAAGCCATACCAAAACAAATAAACACATTCATTTCACTAAGGTTTTTCATTTTTACATTTGAAAAACAAAATACAAAAAAAGAAGCGAAAAATAACTTGCGGTTTTAAAACTGTAATACAAAAAACTAATAAAGAGGAAGTTCACTTACTGGTCTCGCTTCGGCTCCGCCACTCGATCCGGTCCATGAACTCATGGTGGCGGAAAAATTTGGCAGCACTTCGCTTCGTAGAATTGACCTCCTCCTCCTCAGAGCTCCAAATCGCCAGAAAAAACAAGTGCAAATGAGCCCAAAACCTAGTTTTGGCCTTTAAATAGGCTTTTTGAGCCTGTAATCGTTCCTCCCTGGGATGAGCACTCTAGTTAGCACTCGTCCCACCCTAGAATGAATTCTCAACATGAATTCGTCCCACCCAGGGATGAATACAGAGCAAACATTTCAAAAACAGCAAAAAAATGCACCAAAATACAGCAATAAAATTGTCCAATGAGAGTGCTTTTGCACTTGACATTTCGGGCATGCAAAATAGATGTTGGGGTCACAAATCCTCACTATCCTACTCCCTAAGAAGGCTACCATAGCCGGACCACTCCACGGGAAGATGGATCTTCGAGAATTTCATCCCCAAATGGCGTCACCAAAAGGGTCGAAACCCAACCAAAAACAAGCAATAACATTGCCGAACGAAGGCGCCTTTGTGCCTGACATTCTTGGCATCCAAAATAGACGTTGGGGTTACAAATTATCACCATACTACTCCCTAAGAAGGCCACCATGGCCGGACCGCTCCACGGGAAGATGAATTTTTGCCAATTTTAGCCCCGAAAAGCGTCACCAAAAGGGTTAACACCCACCAAAAATAGGTCTAAATGTCGGAAAACTGCACACACATTCAACGATAAGCATCTGAAGGCACCCTTACCTAAGTCATCTTGGGTCAAGCGACTCATCGCTTTTCTCATGTTGGTCATTCCCTCATCGATTCGTCGCTTGAGGGGGTAGTCACACTTAGTCACCAATCAACAAATACACACCCAATCATGGAAACAACATGCATTCAAAGAATCATTGGCAAAGACAATCACGCTCCTGCTTGGGGCAGCAAACAAGCAATAATCACAAGCTGATCAATCACTTGGCATTCATGAATCATGAACTCAAGGTTCCCACAGACAAAAGGTTGCGCCCTTTGCCTATTCATGACTGATCAATGTCCAAGCTCAAGTAACACCTCACCAAAAAAGGTTAACACTTGAATTGAGTTCCTTCGCTCGTCAGAAGCAAGGATTCAAGAATGCATGCCCTTTCCATACTTGGGGCATCAAAATTTGGTTAGGTTATTGAGAAACCCTAATCATTAGTGCTTTGGTTATCTATTTTTGCTCGATGTTGTGCCTTGCACAATGCATCCCAAAAAGGGGCATCTATAGACACCAAAAAAGCACCAATCTGATTATGTGACTACAAAAACTGATCGCATTGACACACACAGCCCCAAGGGCAGCCCCCAGAGGTCAAACAGTGGTCCTAAACACTCTCACAATAGTTTTGGAAGGTCAGGAGTCAATTTGGCACCTTCAGGCACTTTGCTCAATACTCGTTTCACCCAGGGACGATTTCAAACTGGGATTCGCCCCACCCAGGGACGAATATCAGTATTCGCTCTAGGGTGGGGTGAATTGCAGGTTTGATGGGCAAAAAGTCAAATCTTGACAAATGGCAGCTCAGATCCGCCACTTAACACTTCCTTCATCGCATGGGAGTGTGGGTGAGAATTTTTGAGCATTAGAGGCAGTTGCAAGGGCAGTCATGAAGTCCCTAATCAGGGAGGAATCTCCCTCCCCCTGAGAAGGCATGATTGCCAAGTGGCGCCTTTGCATGCCCAATTCAAGAGACCTCCAGGTCTATAAATTGGTGAGTTTCCTCACCCCAAAATATACAAAGAAGGAGCATTTTGAGCAACGAAGTGCTGCCATTTTACTTCCCCATATGCCCCTAGTTGATTTGTGCCTTTCACATCCGTGATCTCTTTTAGAGAGGAGGTCATTGGGTGACTATTGGAAGGATGAATCTTGAGCCCAAAACCCGACATTTGACCATAGTATACCACCGTAGACACCAAAACAACACCAATCCGATTATGTGACTATAAACACTGATCACATTAACACACACAGCCCCCAGGGTAGCCCTCAGAGGTTAAACAGTGGTTCTAACCACTTACACGACGAGTTTTGCAAGTCAAGAAATCAATTTGGCACCTTTTAGACACTTTATTTCTTATTCGTCCCACCCAAGGACGAGTGCGAATTTGTACTCGTCCTACCCAGGGATGAGTATGGATTTATACTCGTTTCACCCAGGGACGATTATTAGCGCTCGCTTCGGGGTGGGACGAATGCCAGGTTTGACCAACAAAAAGTCAGACCTCAGCGCATGACAACTCAGAACTACCACTCAGCTTTTCATGCATGACATAGGAGTGCGAGTGAGTTATTTTAACAACACACATCTGCCAATTGACTTTCCCTCCACTGCATGGGAAGGAGAGTAAGCTTTTTAAGACAACTCAGATTTGCCACTTAGCTATCCCTTCATTGCATGGGAGTACAAGTGAGCTTTGCTAAAACATGCAAAGACATGCACAGAGGCAGTTAAGAAGCCCTTGATCAAGAAGAAGTCTTCTCTTCACAAACAAAAGTATTCATGCAAAGAAACACTTTTGCATGTTAATTCAAAGAGACCCCTCGGGTCTATAAAATGGTGAGTTTCCTCACCCAAAGGATATACAGATAAGGAGCATTTTGAGCGACGAAGTGCTGCTAGTTCACTTATTGGCGATTTGTGCTTTCATAATCGTGGTATTTCTTTTAGTTTCAGGTTTATGCTTTTGTCAAGTTTTTCATTTCATTTAGATTCATTTCAACCATCGTTAGATTAATCTTTTATTTTTCATACACAAAGTGCTACTGACTTTCTTGTTTGTTTCTTTGAGTGCAGAGTTGCAGCATTAGAGGAGCGGCGAGGAGTCTACCTTACCAACGCAAGCGGTGGCAACATTTGGCCCACCCATTCCAAACGTGGGCATGCGAAAGAGGAATTATGAAGCAAATTGTAGAGATCAATATATAACGCTCCTATCCCCTAAAAAGGAAGGAGACGTATTGTAACACGAATTGAAAAGAATATCAATAAAAAGGGCTATAGTTTATATTGCTTTTATATCTTGTGTTCATTCATTTGTTTTCTTTCCTTTTAATGCAATTTTGTTTAGTTTTTCCTTTTTGTTTTCGGAATCTCGTGATTTCAACCACCAAATTTTCCTACAACACTTTACAAGTTATTTTGGACTCATCCCAAGTGGATTGGTGCCGAAATCGGGCCCCAAATGGCGGGTGGCCTGCCTGGGCGCCCTCACACTGCTGTAGGTCTAATTGTCCTTTTTAGGAACGATTAGGAATCTATAGCCAATTTTTCTTTCTGTCATGTTCATTTTTGTATTTGATCTTTATACTGCTTAAATAGTTTACAATTTTGATTTCATATCGTTTTGATCAATTTTTGTCATGTTCTATCATTTTTTCGTCTTCACTAACTTGTAGAGGGCATCATCAAAATTTGGGTGTTAGAGGCCAAATTGGGGAAATCTGACCATCTGGGTCATCCCAAAATACCCCCAATTAGCTAACACCCACTTTTGCAGGAGATTTGGAGCTGTGCAGATGTGACATTTTGAGCGGTGTTATTTGGCATTTTGTTGTAGGTTTATTCGCCCTGCCTCAGAACGAATTAAAATCTGTGAGGGATTTCCTGACTATTCATTTGCAGTGTTTTCTTTGTGAGGTCCTGATGCCCCTGTCAAAATTTTAGATTATTTGGATATGTTCTGGTTAACTTTTTATTTATTCTTTGCATGCACTAATCGTAGGCTTGGGGATTGCATGTTTCATTTCATCCGCAGGTGCTACTGACTGTTTCTTTTTTATTTGAACGTAGTATTGGGATGCTAGAGGATCAGAAGGGAGTCAAAATTTGTACACACAAGCAACGACAACATTTTGGTCTGCCCATATTACATGTGGGCACGCGAAAGAAGGAATGGCATTCGTGGATGTAACAAAGAAACAAACTTAACGCTCCTCACCCCTAAAAAGGGAGGAGGCGAATTGTAACCAAATTCCAAAATGTATCAATAAAATAAAGGGTTGTTTTCCATATTGGCTTTTCATTTGCATTTCAATTCGTTCATGCTTTCCCCATTTCATGCATTTTCAATTCGTAGAATTTAGCGTTTAGTTCCGTTTTTGCATCATACTTGGAGCTTTTACTTTTTTGTTTTCGTATCCTCGTGCTTTCAAGATGCAATGAACTAGGGTAATATTAAAATATATCTTATCAAATTGTATAATACATGAAAATAAATTTAATACATAATTGAGAATTTAATATTAATTTTTTTATTTATGTCATATGATAACTATCAAAGCAAAATACAATCTATACATAGATCTAAAATAATCACTCTAGTTGTTCTCAATAGCTGCATGTCATGGCATCGAATAAGAAGTCTAGTTTTGAATTATGGTATTTATGTAGGAGAAATGGTGTATTGCTTTTCAGAGTTGGTTGGTGACCCAGATGCTTCCCCGGGTTTGCTTGAGTGGGACCCTAGTAAGGATGATGTTGGCCCTTCTGGTTCATTGGGGTAGATACCCTCTCCCCAAACCTTTTTCACGGTGGTTTCATGTTCAAAGAGAGTGGAAACCCCTAGGGGTTGCAATATTAATACCAAGTCCAAGAAGATTATTATTCCTAACGATATTGTAGATAACGTCATGGATGGAGGGTCCTGGAATCTGGTTGGGAAGATATAGGGTGGTGGGTAGGATGTCGATGCTCTATGAAGATGGACATATTGGCCATTTCGAGGAATTTATTTTTTATTAAGCTTAATTTTGAGAAATACTCCTTGCATATTTTGGAAGGTTGTCATTGGTTATTCAAGAAGCGTAGTGTTTTCTTCCATAGATGGGGCCTAATTTCAATCCATAAATAATATTTCTATATGGATTAAGCTTTTGGACTTCCCTATTTATTTGTGGGATGAATTAATTTTTTATGTTATGGCCAACCTCAATGGTGACTTCATATCCTTTGATCGCACCTCTATAAATGTTCCTAGAATACTTTATGTCATAATGTGTGTGATGGTGGATGTAGATAAGCCCCTGCATTCTTTCATGGAGTTTATTTTACACTTAGGCCCCTAGTACCAAACCATGGAGTATGAAAACAATACTTTGTTCTGTAAGTTCTATGGCAAAGGTGGTCACTCCTAGTTTGCATGTCCTTCTAGGTAGAATTTCATTGTAGGGTATGAGGCTAAATGGACATGGGTCCTTAGGAAGAAAAATAAAGGAAATAAAAAAGGGAAGGCTTCTATCATGGAGAGTAAAATCCAACCCAATGGAAAGGATCCATTACCTAAGGATCCTCCCCTTTCTGTAGAAGGTATTTTTCAAGAAGGTATTGTAGAGGTCCAGTGTCAGAAGGTGGACAAGATATTAGTGATTCTTAATGATGGGTCCCCCAGCCAACCACTGCTTCACAACTATTTTGAAATTTTGATGGATATTGACTCTATAATTTAGCAGGTAGTGGGGACCCATTCAAATTTATTTTCTACTCCTAGAAAGAGCCCGATTATTTCTCCCTAACTAGGATTAGTATCCAGGGGAGACTCCTCTAGGTAAGGATTATTCAAATAATAGGGCCCCACTCATATCAGATAATATGTTTGATTCCCCTATAAAGGTTTTTTAATCTGCCCCGATGGGTGAGGCTTATGTATCCCCATCGCATTCAAGTAACTTTACCAATGCATCATAACACAGATAGGATCCTCTGGCGAGAAGTCATAAGAGGGGTCATAACGACTTGGGATTGGAGAAAAAATTAGGAAAAAATTTCAATAGGGATAGGAGGAAGTGGAATACAGACTTCGATATCACTGGTGGGGGACAATCACTTTTAAATCTTGAAAAAAGAGTTGGTAAAGAGAAAAACCAATTGTTACTAGATGGATTCAAGCCTCCTCACTCGTTAGGAGGTGGTAAATATGGACTCCTTAGGCCGTGTAAATAAATATTTTTCTCATGGAATGTAAGAGGCTTAAATGGTTCCTCCAAGAAATGTTTACTAGGCTATTTAAGAAGGGATCATTCCCCTGACATACTTCTAATCCAAGAATCTAAGTGGGATGGTAGTTCTTGGAAATATATTCATAGATTTGTTTGAAATGAAGCTGGTTTTTCTACTAGGGAAGTGGTGGGAACATACTAGGGTCTTCTATGCTTCTAGAATACGTCCATATTAGAAGGTAATGTTCTATCTATTTTTAAGAGGGTGATAAATATTATTTTCACATGCAATTCTTCTAGCAAAAGTTGGGTTTTATCCAATATTTACACTTCAAACATCGATCATGAAAGGAGACTATTTTGGAATGAGATTTTGGAAATGAGAATTATTTTTGACAATCAAGCCTACATGTTAGTTGGGGATTTCAATACCTCATTGCTACCTTAAAAAAAAAAGTAGGTAATAAGGTGGATTACCGCAGCATGGAGGACATCAAGAAGTTCATACGCATGACTGAGCTTTTGGACTTGGATCTCAAGGGCTCCAAATTCACTTGAACCAATCAAAGGAAGGGTAGTAGTTTAATCCTCTATAAATTGGATTGAGTGGTGGTTTCTAAGTTGGCTATCCCATTTTTTATTGATACATATTTCTATACGCTCCCCATGGTGGGTTCTGACCATAATCAACGATGTCCATCCACCATGTTCACCATAATATGTGAGGTCTAGTTTTCACATTCGAATGTTACCAAAACCATGTAGACTTCCCCATCGCTCTAGCGGCCTACACGTATGACCATATAACCTATCCACCCTCATTGGTATAGTGATCACCGATGTATCTACACCAAATTTCACCAATTGAGTTGTGTCATCTACACTATCCCAATCCATGAAGGTTATCCGCCAGCATGGTTATTTTTTTATTCTGTCAGACGTGGTATACTTATCCAACATAGATGAACCCGGTTCCTAGCTGCACCTATCTACGTGGTTGCATTTTTGGTGATGATCATGTTTCATCTGACTCAGTATTGCCTACCTGCAGTGGCACCAATATATTCATAATTGTTCCACATTTCTCATTGATAGAATCCATTCAGACCTATTTTGACTGTGTGCATCATCCACGTAAGCATCCATTCACTTCTTGTGCTCGTCCGACTGTGCAATCTCTCGTATGATTCATCATTTACATACCATGAATACCTAGAGAAATTTCATTGTATAGATGCCCTGGCCTTGGGATTCTTGTGTTTGGAATGTTCGGCTATCACCGCGTCATCTCATGTCCTCAAAGCTATCTATCCATACTGCACCTAGTAGAGAGAATTCAAATCTTTGCCCTTGTTGGATGATGTCATTGTTGTAATTCTTACATGTCACAACCAGGTGTTCCTATGTGGGTCCCACATTAATAGTATACCACTGGCCACCTCACCATGTCTCTCAAAGTGTCACGTTGTAGACCTCTATGGTATTTAGAGCTCACGATGTGTGTCTATGTCTAGGTGTAGTCGGACCCTATCCCTGCGACAACATATTAAAGAATCATTAAGACAATATCTAATAACAATAAAACTAAGACTTAACCTAAAACATTAAAAATAAAATAAACAACTAAAAACACTACAACATAAGACTATAGATGAACCTACTAGATCAACAAACTCAATATATATATATATATATATATATATATATATATATATATATATATATATATATATATATATAATTAAATATAAATTTATTTTTTTTTTTTTAATAATTATTATAGATATATATGAAATATAAAAATAATAACTATAAAGTTTTTATATTTTTTTCTTTATCATATTATTATTATAATATAATAATAATATAATTTTATTTTTTATTTTTATATATTTTTTTCTTATTTTAACAAAAATTTGAACCAATACATTAAGTTGAAAGAGCCTAGTCTAGCTAACTTCTAAATGTATGATTGGTTGAATTTAAAAGTTAACCATTCAATACCTTTGCAACCAACATATACTTTTCTCCAACGCAAGATAAATGGAGACCCTAACCAACTACCAGACATTGCAACTTACATGAATTAGATATTAACCAAACAAAAAGAAAAAGCTTGGAGGCTACAAAGGAAATCATGGGAAATTACCCATCAAAATTACCACTCCAAAAATTACCAAAATCCCTCAAAAAAAAAATTTAAAGGTGGGTCCCCAAGCTTTGGGGATAGTTGTGGAGATTCCACAACACTACCCCAAAAAAAATGAGGTAATGAGGTGGATTACCGTAGTATGGAGAACTTCAGTAAGTTCATATGCATGACTGAGCTTTTGGACTTGGATCTCAAGGGCTCCAAATTCACTTGGACCAATCAGAGGATGGGTAGTAGTTTAATCCTCTATAAATTGGATTGAGTGGTGGTGTCTAATTTTTCTATCCTATTTTTTGGTGATGCCTCTTTCTAAACACTCCCCAGGGTGGGTTCTAACCATAACCCCATTTGGTTGAAGATTCCTTTAAGATCCCCTTTCCACCCGTGACCTTTTAAATTTGAGGTAATGTGGTGCAATCACCTTGAGTTTGAAACCCAATTAAAGGAGTGGTCAAATGAAGGAGAGGTATGTTCTGGGTTGGAGGACCTTGCATCTAAACTGATAAATATTGAAGCCAATTTTAAGGTCTTGAATAAGGATATTTTTGGGAATATCTTAAAAAATAAGGAATATCTCAAGTCCCAATTCAAAGTTGTGGAATATTAGGTGGAAGTTGAGGGTTTTTCATAGGATTTGTTAAATAAAGAAAAAAATATCCTCTCAGCCATATATAACACCTTGGTGAATGAGGAATTTCTTTGAAAGTAGAAATCCCAAGTGTTATGGCTCAAGGAAGGAGACATGAATTCTAAGTACTTTTATTCTTCCACTCTACGACACAAGAGTCACAATAAAATCATAGAAAAATGGCTAGCAGATGGATCTCTTGCTAAAGATATAGAAACTATTAGATCTAAGGTGGTATCTCATTTTATCTCTTTGTTGGGTTCTATCGAGCCTCAGGATTTCTAGGTCGAGGACTCTTTGATATTTGTCATCCCTACGATTATAGAAATTATTAGATCTGAGGTGATGTCTTATTTTATATATTTTCTAGGTTCTACCGAGCCTTAGGATTTCCAGGTCGATGACTCTTTGATCTTTGCCATACCTACAATTATCTCAAGGGAGATGAATATGGGTCTGGAAGTAATATTTTTGGATGATGAAATTAAAGTTGTTGTTGATGGAATAGGCACTTTGAAGGCTCTGGCACCTAATGGATTTCCTCCTATATTCTTCCAAAAAATTTGGCACATTGTCAGTAAGGATGTTTATTCCACCATCAGAGCTATGCAAATGACTTCTATGGCTCCAAGATCTATTAATTTAACTTTCATTGTGTTTATCCCAAAGTCACCTAATGCTAATTCCTTCAATGAATTTAGGCCTATAACCTTGTGTAACACCTTCTATAAAATTCTAACTAAGGTAATGGTAAATCAAATTTAGCTTCTGATATCATCTCTAATTCATAGTCCTCATAGTGGTTTTGTCAAAGGTAGATAGATTCTAGATGGAGTAATAGTGATGCATGAGTTGATACATTCTGTTTATAAGAGTGGAAGAACGGGATTTTTATTAAAATTGGATATGAATAAAGCATTTGATCAGGTGACATGGTCGTTCCTATTTAAAGTGTTGAGGCAATTTAAATTTAGTAACAAATGGATGAGTCTGGTCAAAGCTTGTGTGTCCTTATCCTGGTTCTCTATTCTTGTAAATGATGCTCCTATGGGTTTTTTCCCATCCCACTGTGGTATTCACAAAAGGATCCTCTATCCCATTTTTTATTTATTCTAATAGCCAAAGCTTTAGGTCACTCTTTTTATCTAAACCCAACAATCACTGGTTTGGTTCTGAATTTGGTGAACAATTCAGTATCTCATTAGCAATTCACTGACAATACCTTTTTTTCGATCCCAATCTCGATGATTTAAGCTTGTGAAATTAAAGAGGTTTTATATTTATACGAGAAGGCATCCAAAAGAAAAATAAATTTCTTGAAAATTAAACTTTATTTTGTGAACACGCCCTTGAATATTTAGAGAAAAATCACTAGTATTCTAGGATGCAATATTGATTCCTTTCCTTCAATGTATTTGGGTCTCCTCTTGTTTATAGGAAGGATGGTTGATTCTCTATGGAATACTATATTGGAATGATTGCAATGTAAGTTTGTAGCATGGAAAGGTGCCTTGTTAAGTCAATCCGAAAATCTTATCTTGCTCCAAATTTCATTGCAGAGTCTACCTATATACTTTCTTTCTATGTTTAAATATCTTGGAAGAATAGTTGATAAAATAGAAAGCATCTTTAAATATTTCCTTTGGATGGGACCGACTCTCAAAGGAAAGTTTCACTTACCTTCTTGAGATCTAGTCTACCAGCACAAGAGCTGTGGTGGTCTAGGTCTCAAAAGAGTAAAATAGATGAACAAGGCTTTAATTTCCAAGTTGGGATTGAAAATTACTTCTAGCTCTCCAAAGAAATGTGTCTCATTTCTCAAGACCAAGTACCAATTGAACAATTTTTTATCAGATCCTCTTTCGAATGGGGGATCTTATTTTTTGTAGAACATGTTAAAGTGCAGATATTTGCTACTAAGGGGATGCAGATGGATTATTGGTGATGGTCATAAGGTAGACTTTTGGCATAATTATTGGATGGCACAAGCACCTTTAATCAATGATGATAGATTTAGTCATCTAGAGCCTATCTCATGGATATTGAGGTTGATTAAAGTGGTATATTTTATTTCCCTATCAAATGGTCATTGTAAGTGGATCTAGGATTTAAGAATATTGGAACCACTTGAGCATCAGCCTTGGTATCTCTTACGAAATGAGCTTAACTTCCATGTTTTTTTGGTCGATGGTTCTGAGGATTGCATTATCTACAGATAGGATAGTGAAGGTGAATTCACTATTAAATCAGTGTACCAACTTCTATATTTAGAGTATTGTACCCCAATACCATTTGGCAAAGTTTGGGATAAACAATTAATCCCCAAAATAATTATTTTATTTTGGTTGGCTCTTTAGTATAAGGTTCTAACCATGGAAAACCTTTAGAAATGTTTGATGGATGGAGGGTCCTATAATCTAGTTGGGAAGATATAGGGTGGTGGGTAGGATGTTGATGCTACAAAGGAAATCATGGGAAATTACCCATCAAAATTACCACTCCAAAAATTACCAAAATCCCTCAAAACAAAAATTTAAAGGTGGGTCCCCAAGCTTTGGGGGTAGTTGTGGAGAGGCCACAACACTACCCCAAAAAAAAGGAGGTAATGAGGTGGATTACCGTAGCATGGAGGACTTTAGTAAGTTCATATGCATGACTGAGCTTTTGGACTTGGATCTCAAGGGCTCCAAATTCACTTTTACCAATCAAAGGAAGGGTAGTAGTTTAATCCTCTATAAATTGGATTCATAGGTGGTGTCTAATTTTTCTATCATATTTTTTGGTGATGCCTCTTTCTATACACTCCCCAAGGTGGGTTCTAACCATAACCCCATTTGGTTGAAGATTCTTTTAAGATATGAATAAAGCATTTGATCAGGTGATGTGGACGTTCCTGTTTAAAGTGTTGAGGCAATTTAAATTTAGTAATAAATGGATGAGTCTGGTAAAAGCTTGTGTGTTCTTATCCTGGTTCTATATTCCTATAAATGATGCTCCTATGGGTTTTTTCCCATCCCAATGTGGTATTCACAAAAGGATCCTCTATCCCATTTTTTATTCATTCTAATAGCCAAAGCTTTAGGTCACTCTTTTTATCTAAACCCAACAATCACTGGTTTGGTTCTGAATTTGGTGAACAATTTAGTATCTCATTAGCAATTCACTGACAATACCTTTTTGTCGATCCCAATCTCGGTGATTTAAGCTTGTGAAATTAAAGAGGTTCTATCTTGTTACGATAAGACATACAAAATAAAAATAAATTTCTTGAAAAGTAAACTTTATTTTGTGAACACGCCCTTGAATATTTAGATAAAAATCACCAGTATTCTAGGATGCAGTATTGATTTTTTTCCTTCAATGTATTTGGGCGTCCCCTTGTTTACAGGAATGATGGTTGATTCTCTATGGAATCCAGTCCTAGAATGACTACAATGTAAGTTGATGATTTTTTAGAATGGAGGATTCACTCGTGCTATGGTCCATTCTGATTTGGAAGACCCACTGGAATGAAGAAATATTTTTGATCTAATGAGGTAGCTTCTTTGGATATCTCTCCAGGAAATAAAAGTTATTGATAATAAGTAAATATCTATCATAAGCACTCTCAAAGTAGCAATTAAATTCATGAAGGATGTGAACCGGCTATTTGATAGTCATTTATAATTAGCTTCCTCTAGGGTGAAAGTTTATAATTAATCTCAGGTGATGCCATAATGTAATGCACTAAGGTGGCTTGAGAGTCTTCCTTTTTTAGGTTATTTTTGGGTCGATGTTCTGTTAATAGTTAAGTTTTTGTTTATTTCTGTTTTGGGATTAGTTTTAGGTTCAATCATTTATTTAAATATTTTTTAAAGTGAAATATTATTTTGCATTTAGTGAAGGTATCATTGAATGTCCTTTTGTTTTAATTTTTTTAAATTATAAAATGAACCACACATACCACATCACATTTGAATATTAGAGAGTTGAAACTTCATCCCCAACTACTAATAGAGACCAATGATAGTGGGCTTCATCTCCACCCATTGGCTCACATGATTGTTGATACAAACCCATATGGTGCTTGTAAGAGTGGAATCATCCTAGTCTAATAGGATTGATGTGATTTTAGTGTTTGCATAAATAAGATGCAATGAACCAAGGGTAAGATTAAAATAGATCTTATCAAATTGTATAATACATGAAAATAAATTTAATACATAATTGAGAATTTAATATTAATTTTTTTATTTATGTCATATGATAACTATCAAAGCAAAATACAATCTATACATAGATCTAAAATAATCACTCTAGTTGTTCTCAATAGCTGCATGTCATGGCATCGAATAAGAAGTTTGGTTTTGAATTATGGTATTTATGTAGGAGAAATGGTGTATTGCTTTTCAGAGTTAGTTGGTGACCTAGATGCTTCCTCGGGTTTGCTTGAGTGGGACCCTAGTAAGGATGATGTTGGCCCTTCTGGTTCATTGCGGTAGAGACCCTCTCCACAAACCTTTTCCATGGTGTTTTCATGTTCAAAGGGAGTGGAAACCCCTAGGGATTGCAAGATTAATACCAAGTCCAAGAAGATTATTATTCCTAACCATATTGTAGATAACATCATGGATGGAGGGTCCTGGAATCTAGTTGGGAAGATATAGGGTGGTGGGTAGGATGTTGATGCTCTATGAATATGGGCTCTATCTAGGTGGAAGCCTCTTGGCTCACTTGACATATTGGCCATTTCAAGGAATTTATTCTTTATTAAGCTTAATTGTGAGGAAGACTCCTTGCATATTTTGGAAGGTTGTCATTGGTTATTCAAGAAGCGTAGTGTTTTCTTCCATAGATGGGGCCCAATTTCAATCCATAAATAATATTTCTATATGGATTAAGCTTTTGGACTTCCCTATTTATTTGTGGGATGAATTAATTTTTTAGGCTATGGCCAACCTCAATGGTGACTTCATATCCTTTGATCGCACCTCTATAAATGGTCCTAGAATGCTTTATGTCATAATGTGTGTGATGGTGGATGTAGATAAGCCCCTGCATTCTTTTGTGGAGTTTATTTTACACTTAGGCCCCTAGTACCAAACCATGGAGTATGAAAACAATGCTTTATTCTGTAAGTTCTATGGAAAAGGTGGTCACTCCCAGTTTGCATGTCCTTCCAGGAAAAAGTTTGTTGTAGGGTATGAGTATAAATGGACATGGGTCCTTAGGAAGAAAAATAAAGGAAATAAAAAAGGGAAGGCTTCTATCATGGAGAGTAAAATCCAACCCAATGGAAAGGATCCATTGCCTAAGGATCCTTCCCTTTCTATAGAAGGTATTTTTCAAGAAGGTGGTGCAGAGGTCCAGTGTTAGAAGGTGGATAAGATTTTAGTGATTCTTAATGATGGGTCCCCCATCCAACCACTACTTCACAACTCTTTTGAAATTTTGATGGAGATTGACTCTATAATTTAGTAGGTAGTGGGGACCCATTCAAATTTATTTTCTACTCCTAGAAATAGCCCAATTATTTATTCCTAACTAAGAGTAGTATCTATGGGAGACTCCTATAGGTAAGGATTCCCCTCTAAAGGTATTTAAATCTACCTCGATAGGTGAGGCTTTTGTATCCCCATCGCCTTCAAGTAACTTTACCAATGCATCATGACATATATCGGGTCCTCTGATGAGAAGTCATAATAGGGGTCACAATGACTTGGGATTGGAGAAAAAATTGGGAAAAACTTTCAATAGGGATAGGAGGAAGTGGAATACAGACTTCAATATCGCTGGTGGGGGACAATCACTTTTAAATCTTGAAGAAAGATTTGGTAAAGAGAAAAACCAACTGTTACTAGATGGATTCAAGTCTCATCACTCACTAGGAGGTGGTAAATATGGACTCCTTATATCGTGTAAATAAAGTTTTTTCTCATGGAATGTAAGAGGCTTAAATGGTTCCTCCAAGAAACATTTACTAGGCTATTTAGGAAGGTATCATTCCCCTGACATGCTTCTAATCCAATAATCTAAGTGGGATGGTAGTTATTGGAAATATATTCATATATTTGT
Organism: Wollemia nobilis; assembly: GCA_028583015.1. Classification (NCBI taxonomy): domain Eukaryota; kingdom Viridiplantae; phylum Streptophyta; class Pinopsida; order Araucariales; family Araucariaceae; genus Wollemia; species Wollemia nobilis. The sequence goes on along the minus strand of JAQPPZ010012810.1, from coordinate 12,048 downwards.
TTGGAATGAAGCTAGTTTTGCTACTAGGGAAGTGGTGGGAACATTCTGGGGTCTTCTATGCTTTTGGAATACGTCCATCTTAGAAGGTAATGTTCTATCTATTTTTAAGAGGGTGATAAATATTATTTTCACATGCAATTCTTCTAGCAAAAGTTGGGTTTTATCCAATATTTACACTTCAAACATCAATCATGAAAGGAGACTATTTTGGGTAAGGTTATATCTATTTTTGAGTGGGACCATAGTAAGGATGATGTTGGCCCTTCTGGTTCATTGGGGCAGAGACCCTCTCCCCAAACCTTTTCCATGGTGGTTTCATGTTCAAAGAGAGTGGAAACCCCTAGGGGTTGCAATATTAATACCAAGTCCAAGAAGATTATTATTCCTAACCATATTGTAGATAACATCATGGATGGAGGGTCCTGGAATCTAGTTGGGAAGATATAGGGTGGTGGGTAGGATGTTGATGCTCTATGAATATGGTCTCTATCTAGGTGGAAGCCTCTTGGCTCGCTTGACATATTGGCCATTTCCAGGAATTTATTCTTTATTAAGCTTAATTTTGAGGATGACTCCTTACATATTTTGGAAGGTCGTCATTGGTTCTACAAGAAGCATAGTGTTTTCCTCCATAGATGGGGCCCAATTTCAATCCATTAATAATATTTCTATATGGATTAAGCTTTTGGACTTCCCTATTTATTTGTGGGATGAATTAATTTTTTAGGCTATGGCCAACCTCAATGGTGACTTCATATCCTTTGATCGCACCTCTATAAATTTTCCTAGAATGCTTTATGTCATAATGTGTGTGATGGTGGACGTAGATAAGCCCCTGCATTCTTTCATGGAGTTTATTTTACACTTAGGCCCCTAGTACCAAACCATAGAGTACGAAAACAATACTTTGTTCTGTAAGTTCTATGGCAAAGGTGGTCACTCCTAGTTTGCATGTCCTTCCAGGAAAAAGTTTGTTGTAGGGTATGAGGCTAAATGGACATGGGTCCTTAGGAAGAAAAATAAAGGAAATAAAAAAGGGAAGGCTTCTATCATGGAGAGTAAAATCCAACCCAATGGAAAGGATCCATTGCCTAAGGATCCTCCCCTTTTTGTAGAAGGTATTTTTCAAGAAGGTGGTGCAGAGGTCTAGTGTTAGAAGGTGGATAATATTTTAGTGATTCTTAATGATGGGTCCCCCATCCAACCACTACTTCACAACTCTTGATTTTTTTATGGAGATTGACTCTATAATTTAGCAGGTAGTGGCGACCCATTCAAATTTATTTTCTACTCATAGAAATAGCCCGATTATTTCTTCCTAACTAGGAGTAGTATCTAGGGGAGACTCCTCTAGGTAAGGATTCCCCTATAAAGGTTTTTTAATCTGCCCCGATGGGTGAGGCTTATGTATCCCCATCGCATTCAAGTAACTTTACCAATGCATCATGACATAGATCAGGTCCTCTAATGAGAAGTCATAAGAGGGGTCACAATGACTTAGGATTAGAGAAAAATTTGGGAAAAACTTTCAATAGGGATAGGAGGAAGTGAAATACAGACTTCAATATCATTGGTGGGGGAAAATCACTTTTAAATCTTGAAAAAAGAGTTGGTAAAGAGAAAAACCAACTATTACTTGATGGATTCAAGCCTCCTCACTCTCCAGGAGGTGGTAAATATGGACTCCTTAGGCCTTGTAAATAAATATTTTCTCATGGAATTTATGAGGCTTAAATGGTTCCTCAAAGAAATGTTTACTAGGCTCTTTAAGAAGGGGTCATTCCCCTGACATACTTCTAATCCAAGAATCTAAGTGGGATGGTAGTTCTTGGAAATATATTCATAGATTTGTTTGGAATGAAGCTGGTTTTGCTACTAGGGAAGTGGTGGGAACATCTTGGGGTCTTCTATGCTTCTGGAATACGTCCATCTTAGAAGGTAATGTTCTATCTATTTTTAAGAGGGTGATAAATATTATTTTCACATGCAATTCTTCTAGCAAAATTTGGGTTTTATCAAATATTTACACTTCAAACATCGATCACGAAAGGAGACTATTTTAGAATGAGATTTTGGAAATGATTATTATTTTTGACAATCAAGCCTAGATGTTAGTTGGGGATTTCAATACCCCATTGCTTCCTTAAAAAAAAGTAGGTAATAAGGTGGATTACCACAGCATGGAGGACATCAAGAAGTTCATACTCATAACTGAGCTTTTGGACTTGGATCTCAAGGGCTCCAAATTCACTTGAATCAATCTAAGTGAACCAATCAGAGAATGGGTAGTAGTTTAATCCTCTGTAAATTGTATTGAGTGGTGGTTTCTAAGTTGGCTATCCCAAGTTTTATTGATACATATTTCTATACGCTCCCCATTGTGGGTTCTAACCACAATCAACAATGTCCATCCACCGTGTTCACCATAATATGTGAGGTCTAGTATTCACATTTGAATTTTACCAAAACCATGTAGACTTCCCCATCGCTCTAGCAGCCTACACGTACGACCATCTAACCTATCCACCCTCGTTGGTATAGTGATCACCGATGCATCTGCACCAAATTTCACCAATTGAGTTGTGTTAGCTACACTATCCCAATCCATGAAGGTTATCCGCCAGCATGGTTGCTTGTTTGTTCTGTCAGACGTGGTATACTTATCCAACATAGATGAACCTAGTTCCTAGCTGCACCTATCTACGTGGTTGCATTTTTGGTGATGATCGTGTTTCATCTGAATCAATATTGCCTACCTATAGTGGCACCAATATATTCATTTTTATTCCACATTTCTCATTTGTAGACTTCGTTCGAACCTATTTTGACTGCATACATCATCCTCGTAAGCATCCATTCACTTCCTATGGTCGTTCGACTGTGCAATATCTTGTATGATTCATCATTTACATACCATGAATACCTAGAGCAATTTCATTGTATAGATGCCCTGGCCTTGGGCTTCTTGTGTTTGGAATGTTCGGCTATCACCGCGTCATCTCATGTCCTCAAAGCTATCTATCCATACTGCGCCTAGTAGAGAGATCAATTCAAATATTTGCCCTTTTTGGATGATGTCATCGTTGTAATTCTTGCATATCATAGCCAGGTGTTCCTATGTGGGTCCCACATTAACAGTATACCACTAGCCACCTCACCATGTCTCTCAAAGTGTCACGTTGTAGACCTCTATGGTCTTTAGAGCTCACGGTGTGTGTCTATGTCTAGGTGTAGTTGGACCCTGTCCCTGTGACAACATATTAAAGAATCATTAAGACAATATCTAATAACAATAAAACTAAGACTTAACCTAAAACATTAAAAATAAAATAAACAACTAAAAACACTACAACATAAGACTATAGATGAACCTACTAGATCAACAAACTCAATATATATATATATAACTTTTTTTTTTTTTTTTTTTTAATTATTATAGATATATATGAAATATAAAAATAATAACTATAAAGTTTTTTATATTTTTTTCTTTATCATATTATTATTATAATATAATAATAATATAATTTTATTTTTTTTAGTATTTTTTTTTTATTTTAACAAAATTTTGAACCAATACATTAAGTTGAAAGAGCCTAGTCTAGCTAACTTCTAAATGTATGATTGGTTGAATTTAAAAGTTAACCATTAAATACCTTTGCAACCAACATATACTTTTCTCCAACGCAAGATAAATGGAGACCCTAACCAACTATCAGAAATTGCAACTTACACGAATTAGGTATTAACAAAACAAAAAGAAAAAATTGGAGGCTACAAAGGAAATCATGGGAAATTACCCATCAAAATTACCACTCCAAAAATTACCAAAATCCCACAAAACCAAAATTTAAAGGTGGGTCCCCAAGCTTTGGGGATAGTTGTGGAGAGGCCACAACACTACCCCAAAAAAAAGGAGGTAATGAGGTGGATTACCGCAGCATGGAGAACTTCGTAAGTTCATATGCATGACTGGGATTTTGGACTTGGATGTCAAGGGCTCCAAATTCACATGGACCAATCAGAGGATGGGTAGTAGTTTAATCCTTTATAAATTGGATTGAGAGGTGGTGTCTATTTTTTCTATCCTATTTTTTGGTGATGCCTCTTTCTATACACTCCCCAAGGTGGGTTCTAACCATAACCCCCTTTGGTTGAATATTCCTTTAATATCCCCTTTCCACCCGTGACCTTTTAAATTTGAGGTAATGTGGTGTAATCACCTTGATAAGGAATGCAGGGGCTTATCTACGTCACTCAATTATATTTAACTTCTTGTATGTTATATAATTTTTATGAAGCTTACACATGGTAGCTTAGAGTGATTGTTACATGGGATTTTTTTTATTATTGTAATTAAGACTATTAAAAAGGATACTTTTAATTATTGGAGGATGTAATTTGAAGAATAAAATAAATGTGATTTTTTAGAATGGAGGATTCACTCGTGCTATGGTCCATTCTAATTTGCAAGACCCACTGGCAATGGAGAAATATTTTTGATATGATGAGGTAGCTTCTTTGGATATCTCTCCAGGAAATAAAAGTTATTGATAATAAGAAAATGTCTATCCTAAGCACTCTCAAAGTAGCAATTAAATTCATGAAGGATGTGAACCGGCTATTTGATAGTCATTTATAATTTGCTTCCTCTAGGGTGAAAGTTTCTAATTAATATCAGGTGATGCCATAATGTGATGCACTAAGGTGGCTTGGGAGTCTTCCTTTTTTAGGTTATTTTTGGGTCGCTTTACCTTGTTCTTTTAATAGGTAAGTTTTTGTTTATTTCTTTTTTGGAATTATTGTTAGGTTCAATCATTTATTTAAACATTTTTTAAAGTGAAATATTATTTTGCATTTAGTGAAGGTATCATTGATTGTCATTTTGTTTTAATTTTTTTTAATTATAAAATGAACCACACACCACTTCACATTTGAATATTAGAGAGTTGGAACTTCATCCTCAACTACTAATAGAGACCAATGATAGTGGGCTTCATCTCCACTCGTTGGCTCACATGATTGTTGATACAAACCCTATGAGGCCATATGGTGCTTTTCTCAATTTCAAATTTTACATATTTTTATAGAATGAAAAGATTTGGATGACAATATGGCAAATTATGGGGCCACCCACCCTAGATTTTTGGTTTGGAGGGAGAAATTTCTAATAGATCTAGAAAATCTTCTAGAATGATTGAGGCTTTTATGTTTTTTCAGTATTCAGACTTTCTTTTGGCTTGGAGGATTAAGAATAGCTTTCCTAGGTAGAAGATCACATCTATGGAATCATTTATGTATGATACAAAGTATCCAAATTAAAAAAAAAAAATCCATGTGCAATTACAACGTGGACTTCGATATCAGGTTCATTGGTACTCGACTATTTTAGTTTCTATATTCTATTAATATCATCCATTGTGATTCTGAGGAATTACCCAGAATAATTAAGAAGTCCAAAGGATTACAGGACGTCAATTATTTGGATAAACAGAACTCTTTGCTTCTAAAATTTAAATATGTAGAGGCCAAAAATATATCCTATATAGGCCACATAAAGCTGATTGCTGAGGTGTCTAGGGACATCAAAAGTCATTTGGGCGATTTATGGAAGGAAATGTAGGAGGCTTATTCCACACTCTAGGTCATAAAATTCCTCGTTGCTGGTTGGGTTTCTCTAAGGTGGTCCTTCTTTTTTTCTTTGATGGATTTTTGTTGAAGGCTTCCTGTGTGGGTGGTTTCTCTATGTGTTGTAAGTTTTTTCTAGGGTTTATCTCTATTTGGAGTTGATGTACAGGGTTTAGGAAATCCTTTCGAAACCCTCTTTTCTTTAATGTAACAAAAAACACAAGATACAATCTCATATTTAATAGCAAATTTTACTTGTAAAAATATTAAATTTTTCATGGAATAATGCGAAATACTTACAAGCATAAATTATATAAAAGTCTAAAAAATATGGCTATATCTAAACTATTCAAATGAGATATAGACCCTTTACGTTTTATATATTAAAAAGTTCTAATACATAATAAAAATAGGTTAATTTTCTAGATATGAAATTAAATTAAATTAATAGTGTATATTGAAATTTAATGAAGAATTTGAAAGTTCCTTGTTGTTAACTAATAAAGCATAAACGTCAAGTAGAATCCTCCAATCCAAAACATTAAAGGAATAAAAAATATAATTATATTAATAGATGGTAAAACTTAGTTTAATTTAGTATGGGACAGTAATAAATGAGATGCAATTTTTATTGAATCATTCATAATCGAATCTATGCTTTAATGAATTATTCATAAGCAATCTAATCTTGAAATTTAAACTTTAATTACCAATATTCAAATGGAATCTATTTTTTTATTGAATCACTTATATTCAGTGTTGAACATATTCTAAAATGATTCTTTGTTGTAATGATTAATGTTTGATAAAAATAGCAGAAATTTAATAGAATATAGTAGCATATATTATATTCAATATCTGATATATTGCATGATATTACGAGACCTCAAAAATATCATCATACCTGATATGTTCAAATAACCTTTACGCTCTTACAACGTACATATTTGTATGCATATAATTCATAATTTATATAATATATGAATATATCTTGTATGTCATTGACTCAGGATGACACCGTACATTGAAGTGTGACTTAAATATTTTATCTTAAAAGAAGGATATGCCATTTTAATCATTACATTTCTGTGATATATTTCATGCAACTAGTTACACTAATTTAAAATTATTATTTAATTTAATAAAATAATAAATGAAATAGAATCATGGTAATTCATTCCATGGTAGCAGCAGGTTTTAGCACTTCTATATATAGATTCATAGTGAAATTCGTCCTTAAACATACGTTATAACATAAATTTTACTCTCTTTTCTCTTCTGGTCTGGCAAATAGCATATTTCCTGTTTGGTAGGTTGACTTTGAAACATATTTCATCCGCTAATGGTTAGATGAAAAGTATAATTTTCAATATTATTTTGTAACCATTTCTCTAACGATAATGTTGTCTATGCAGTGAAAGTTAATACAAAATGTCTTGGTTTCAAACCAACTCATTTGGTCTGCTTTTGTTGTGCCTTATACATCATGCTTATGCATGGCAATCTGGCGCAGTGGCTACATTCTATGGTGGATTTAACGGGGAGGGCTTAACTGGTAAGTTCAAAGTCAAGCATTAACAGGAAGCGTGCCTTACGTGCAGGATAGCCCTATCGGCTTGCACCTTCATATTGTGTATGCTTCGTAGTTAATGTTGTAGTAAGGGAAAAGCCTTTTCTGTAATTTTTGCAGTAGAATAAAAGGCAGTTGCTGTGAACAAATTTTTCTCTTAACACTTGCCAAATTTTGTAACAGGAGGTGCATGTGGATACAAAGCCAAGTATGGATCAGACATAGCAGCTCTGGGATTTGATCTTTACAACAATGGACTTACTTGTGGCGCATGTTTCCAAATAAAATGCACTAACGCTCCACGGTGGTGTTTGCCTGGTATAGTAACGGTTACTGCTACAGACCAATGCTGTCCGGGTTTACACTTTGACCTATCTCAACCACTCTTTAGAAGAATTGCCAAGCAGGAGGGTGGCAAAGTTCCTGTTCTCTACAGAAGGTACTTTGCATTAGAGGAATGTTTACTCGAATTTCGCTCTACTACAATACCCTGCAAAAACCTAAATTAAAAGATACATGTTTTTTTTGTTGTTCGCACTGCATTGGTAACTCTTTCTGCTAATGAGAGTTTACTTAACAGGGTACCATGTAGAAGGAGAGGAGGAATTCAGTTTACGCTAGATGGAAACCCCCACTTTTATTTGATTCTGATCAGCAACGTCGGAGGTGCAGGTGACCTAAAAGCTGTTTCTATCAAAGGCAGCTCCAGGGGCTCTGTGTGGCAACCCATGTCTCGCAACTGGGGACAAAATTGGCAAGTCAACGACGTTAACTTAAACAATCAGGCTCTGTCCTTCATGCTAACTACTAGCGATGGAAGAACTGTCACGGCCTTCAATGCAATTCCTCCAAACAAGCTATTTGGCACGACGTATCAGGCTCGTCGTGCCCAATTCTAAGTGTAATTATCTCCAAACTCCCCATCGTGATTCGTAAGAATAAGCAAGTGCATTTGGTGGGCCGCTGGGTACTTTTAATAAATAATAATAAATTGTTGTTTTTTGCAATTGCTAAATTACTTTTTTCAATAATTATCTTGCTCATCGCAAAGATTAAAGAGATACATTGAGTAAACATTCACGGCAACAACATACTTTCCCATTTGATTATTTAGCAGACTAAATTGTTATTATTAATATTATAATTAGAATAAATTGATGTGTCATATATTTATATGTTAAATTAATATTTTATTTATAAAATAATTACTTTTGTTTTTTCACATAAATCAAGCAAACTGTGTATTTATATAATATGAATATAATTAATGTTTTTAAAAAGTCTCTTAATTTGTAAAATAGTGAATACTTATTCTAATTTTATTATTATATAACATTTTTATCAAGATAGAAAGTATTATATTCAAATAACTAAATATAATTTGTTTTAGTTATAATCAATAAGTATTATATAATTTTAATAAAAGGAACATGTTAAAATTATTGTTGCATTTAATCCAAATAATAATTAAAAAACATATTTTTATAATCTTTTACAAGTATGATTGCATTTATTATTAAACATGTCTTCCTATCAGAGTTGAATGGTAGAAAATGCAATTTCACTTGTTCAACAAGATTGAACCTCTTAACATTTTAACTACCAAAGTGTGAAACATATTGATCCTCACATTTACAGGTAATTACCAATAGGATAATCATAGATTGGGCATTGGATTTCTTGTTTGGCTCTTCGTTTATGTCACATTAATAATACTTGTATCTCATTAGAGTATAAAACATTACTAAATTGAAAATAGTAGTCAAGTAAGTATTCTATAAGATATATCTCACAAGGTATGCCATATATAGTTATAAAATATTGTGTATGACATATAATATACATAGTTATGAATTGAAAAGTACATACTATAATAAATAATTTTGTTAAAACTTTTATCATTAAGACTATATGTTAAAACTATCATAAAACCATTGTTAAGAACATTTTGAAATATTATATAATAACCATGAACAAGGTCTACATAGACTATAGAAACACAAAATTACATCCAAAAATATTCTTTTGACCAGAATATTTTGATATTTTTATTTCATAATCTCAATAAATAAAAGCAAAATTATTTTTTATTTCATTTTAGAATTCAATAATTCATTTGGAAATGTTTAAAAAATACAATAAAAATTTCTAATATATTAATCATATAATATTCATATTTATTTAGTTTATTTTAATGAATTCACTTGTGATGATTAGACCTTTTCACTTTGAATATGAATATGTGATGATCATGTTTATAGAGAATGTTAACCACTAAATTTTTAATATTTTGAAAATATATTTTACATGTTTTACAATATTATATGGTTCCTACCAAATGACGTATTTTGTAGGAGATTGATCACATTTGGATACAATGTTTGACCTAGCCATAGGAAACACAATAGTAGGTATAATAACATTTTATTTATTTATTTATTATACAATAGTATTATAATTATAGACCATAAATCGTTAATTGTAGGAATAACATTGATGGCATTAGGTAATATCATTTCCAAAATCATGCTTGGAATGGTTTGAATAAAATTTATCCACATAAATTAATAATAGTATCACTAAAAAATTTAAAGTCTTTAAAAAAAAATTATGCTTAAAAATATTTTCAAGTTGAACATTATGATGATAAAAATATTTTTAGAGATGCTTAAATGATTCTTAAATTGATGGAGTTTATCTTGTTGTCTTTTCTACTAGTCACTCAATTATATTTAACTTCTTGTATGTTATATATTTTTTATGAAGCTTACACATGGTAGCTTTCTGTGATTGTTACATGGGATTTTTTTTTTTTATTGTAATTAAAACTATTAAAAAGGATAATTTTAATTATTGGAGGATGTAATTTGAAGAATAAAATAAAGGTGATTTTTTAGAATGGAGGATTCACTCGTGCTATGCTCCATTCTGATTTGGAAGACCCATTGGCAATGAAGAAATATTTTTGATCTGATGAGGTAGCTTCTTTGGATATCTCTCCAAGAAATAAAAGTTATTGATAATAAGCAAATATTTATCCCAAGCACTCTCAAAGTAGCAATTAAATTCATGGAGGATGTGAACTGAGTATTTGATAGTCATTTATAATTTGCTTCCTCTAGGGTGAAAGTTTCTAATTAATATTAGGTGATGCTAATGTGATGCACTAAGGTGGCTTGGGAGTCTTCCTATTTTAGGTCATTTTTGGGTCTCTTGACCGTGTTCTGTTAATAGGTAAGTTTTTGTTTATTTCTATTTTAGAATTATTATTAGTTTCAATCATTTATTTAAATATTTTTTAAAGTGAAATATTATTTTACATTTAGTGAAGGTATCATTGAATGTCCTTTTGTTTTAATTTTTTTAAATTATAAAATGAACCACACATACCACATCACATTTTTTAGACACCAAAACAACACCAATCTGATTATGTGACTGCAAGCACTGATCACATTGGCACACACATCCCCAAGGGCAGCCCCTAGAGGTTAAACAGTGGTCCTAACCACTCTCACAACAGTTTTTGAAGGTCAAAAATCATTTTGGCACCTTCAGGCACTTTGCTTGATATTTGTTCCACCCAGGGACGAATTCTAACTGGGATTCGCTCCTCCCAGGGATGAATTCATAATTCACTCCAGGGTGGGGCGAATTATAGGTTTGACAGGTAAAAAGTTAAATCTTGGCAAATGGCAGCTCAAATCTACCACTTAACGCTTCCTTCATTGCATGGGAGTATAGGTGAGCATTTTTGAGCATTAGAGGTTGTTACAAGGGCAATCATGGAGTCCCTATTCAGGGAGGAATATTCCCTCCCCTGGAAGGGCATGGCTGCCAAGTGGCACCTCTGCATGATCATCCCAAGAGACCTCCAAGTCTATAAATTGGTGGGTTACCAAAAGATAGAGAGTAAGAGAAATTTGGAGCAATGAAGTGCTACCATTTTATTTCCCCATACATCCTTGTGCAATTTGTGCCTTTCACATCTATGATATCTTTTAGAGAAGAGGTCATTGGGTGATCATTGGAAGGTCGAATCTTGAGCCCAAAACCCAAAATTTGGCCATAGAATACCACCCCAATTTGCCGACAACACCTTACAAGAGATTTTGGACCCATCCCAAGTGGATTGGCACCGAAATAAGGTCCCAACAGTGGGCGGATTGCCCCGGAGCCCTCGCACTACCGCGAGTCTAATCGTCCCTTTTAGGAAAGATTAAAAATCTATGGAAGATTGTTCTTTCTGTCATTTTTTATCTTGCATTTCATCTTATGCTGCTTAGGTAGTTTGCAATTTCTATTTCATAATTTTTTGAGCAAATCTTATCATGTTCTATCACTTTTTGTCTTTACTAACTTGCAGGTAGCATCATAAAATTCCTGTTAATGGAGGCCAATTGGGAAAATATTACCATCTGGGTCTTCCCAAAATATCCCCAATTAGCTAAACCCAATTTTGTAGGTCTTTTGGAGCTTTCTATGCAGGAAATTTGGGACAGTACCTTTTCGGCATTTTGTTGCAGGTAAATTCGTCCCGCCCCATAGTGAATTTGAATCGGTGAGGAATTACTTGACTGCTCTTTTTGCAGTGCCCTCCTGGTGATGTCTTGATGCCCCTATCAAATTTTTAGGGAATTTGGATTCATTTTAGTTATAGTTTAATTCATTTTTCTCATTCACTTATCGTAGGCTTGGGGATTGCATGTTTTGTTTCATCTGCAGGTGCTACTAACTATTTCTTGTTCCTTTGAACGTAGGATCAGAACATTGGAGGAGCAGTAAGGAATCAAAATTCGTAGACACAAGTAGCGGTGACATTTTGTTCTACCCATCTTACATGTCTAGCA
>JAQPPZ010012805.1:215000-582887 GCA_028583015.1 Wollemia nobilis | reverse complement strand
TTTTTTTGTGTTTGCTCTTATCAAAATTCACTTTCTGTCCAACCGCTTCTTCATACATTATGAGAATATTTTTAATCCTTCTTGCCTCAATGCCAGAAGCCAAAGTTAGTAGCAATGTATCATCAACAAATTGTTGATGTGTCATCGGGGTAGTTAGCGACATGGCCTTGATACCTGATATGAGTCCAGCTACCGCTGCTGCCTTAATGGTTCTTCCCAAGGCCTCAGCTACGATGATGAACAACATAGGACTTATGGGATATCCTTGTCTTAGACCACATTTTCTTTGAAAAAACCTGTAGTAGACCCATTAACAAAAACTAAAAAACAAGGCTTAGAAATACGCTCTCTTATTAACTTGACCCATTTCATGTTGAAACCAAATTTTAATAAAACTGCCTCTAGGAATTCCTAATTTATCCTGTCATAAGCTTTGTTCATGTCTAACTTTAAATCCATGACTATTTTTTTTGTCTGAGCGGCTGTATGAAGAGCCTCATGAATAGTAATAACTCCATCTAAGATTGATCTTCCTTGTACATAACTTCCTTGACTTGGATCAATGATAACCGGTAGAAATTTCTTCAAACGGTTGGCTAAAACTTTGGACATTATTTTATAGGATATATTACACAGGCTAACCGGCCTAAAGTCATCCATAGTATTGGGGTTGGGGACTTTAGGGATCAAAGCAATGAAAGTTGAATTGAAACCCCTTGGAATATGATTTGAACTTTGGAATTCCTTGAATGCAACAATACCTTTTGCTCCAACAATATCCCAACAAACTTGGAAAAACTGTGATGAAAACCTATCCGGTCCAGGAGCTTTGTCAGGATCCATTTTAAACAAAGCCTCCTTGATCTCTTCGTCTAAAAAAGTTGTAAGATACTCGTTAATCATTTCATCAATGAGTTGTGGAATGAATTGAAGGAGAGAGTCCTTTGTTTGGGCATTACAGGCTCGTTCTTCACCCAATAATGAACTAAAAAAATTAATAGCCTCGTCCCTGATCTCCTGAATGTTTTGAGTTGAGGATCCATCCACCTTAGTTAAATTTCTAATATTATTGTTTCTTCTATTGCTCAAGGTGGTAACATGGAAAAACTTTGAATTAGAGCCCCCTTCCTTTAGCCATAATGCCCTTGATTTTTACCTCCAATACATCTCCTCACAAGCTAAAATATTATAAAATTCACAAAGGGTTTCCTTCTCTTCAGTCCTTGTCGCCTCATCATAGGTTCCATTTTGGATTTTGCTTTCTATTATTCTCATTTTTTCCCCCACTGCTCTCTTATTCTCAAAAATATTTCCAAAGACTTCTTTATTCCATATTCTAAGGTTGTTTTTCACCATCTTAAGTTTTTGAGATAGTTTGAAGGAAGCACTTCCCTGGATAGGCTGCTGCCACCATTCCTCTATTCATATAACAAATTATTAAGATAGTTTAATGTCATATAATAAGTTAATATTAAAATTACATTGATTTATATTAAATGGTATTAATTGGTTAGATGTCTAAATTTTAAATTTTGTTGTAATACCACTAAGGTGATGATGTAATATAGATAGGCCCGTATCAATCCCATATAACCAATTAACAAAAAATTATATTGATTTATATTAAATGGTATTAATTGGGTTAGATTCCTCAACTTTTAAAAAGAGATTTATGTTAGAATCTTATCAAATTATACATTTATATTTATAAGTTATTGTAGAGGATATGGTTTCAATCCTATGTAACCAATTAAAGAAAATTTATATTAATTTATAATTAAAAATTAAAATCCTAAAAATTATATAATTATAATTTTATATATATATATAATTTTTATTATTTTTAAGTCTTATTTTTTTATGTAAAACATATTAAAAAATAACCATAAAAATTAAATGAACAAAAAAAAATCAATTTAAAATATACTCTTATCCTCAATTTTTGATATTAAGGTTAATACATACCAAACAAAACAAGTGAATCCTTTTCACATCCTATTTTTTTACATGAAAATGTTAAAATTCAAGCTAATTTTTAAGACTAATAATATTTTTTTAATTTGTTATATTTTACTGTTTGAAAGTACTAATATTTATTAATTATTTTAACTTAAATGATTATGTATTATTCTGAGGAAGAAATTTCATCTATTTTTTCTTTTCAAATATACTATGATATAATATTATCCATTAAATATATATATTTTTAAAATTTATATATAATTTAAAATTCAATAAAGATATAATTATTATTTTATGATTTTATTTTATTTCAATTAGTTATATGAAATTGAATAGGGTCTCATCCATATTACATCATCATCACATAGTGGTATTATACAATAAATCTTGAAAATAATATATATATATATATATATATATATATATATATATATATATATGGATTAAGGGATTTTGAATGATACCCAAACGTTTTACAAGAGTGGATCAACCAACCAGCCATAAACAAAGAATAAAGATATCAATATAGTAAACCAAGAAGGATCCACAAAACAAACAAACAACAAATCTACATAATAGCCGATTAGGACACATAAATAATTTTCCCATGGAATCCCTATTATCGCATATCAGAGCCATTTGAAAATGCAAATTATCTCCTCAATATTTCATTATTTATTTGATTTAATCCATCTCATAAATCCTCTTTCCAATTTGTGCATATTTCCTGGAAAATTCCCAAATTTACTAAAAAATGTGTCGATCTATCTCCCTCCCTATAAACGTGCTTAATATCAACCGCTTCAAGGGTTAAAATTTATCTTTAGATTTCAGCAAGATTATTTATTTTATTTAATCCATCTCATAAATCATCTTGCCAATTTGTGCATATTTCCTGGAAAATTCCCAAATTTACTAAAAAATGTGTCGATCTATCTCCCTCCCTATAAACGTGCTTAATCTCAACCGCTTCAAGGGTTAAAATTTATCTTTAGATTTCAATAATTTTTTTGTGATCATCCAATAAGGGACCTGAACACCTTTGAAAATATTAATTATATTGAGGGAATCCCCTTCAATAATTACCTTCCCACCATTTAAAATTTCTAGTTGACAAACCCTATAAAAGAGAGCTCATGCCTCCACAAAGTGACTAGTTTAACAATCTAATTTTTCATCAAAAGCCAACAAAATCCTCCTAATATAGTCTCTAACTAATCCCCCCACATCGACTGGTCTTGGATTCCCTTTAGAAGCTCCATAAAAATTTAGCTTCAACCAACCAAGAGGAGGAAGTTTCCAAATAGTAGTATGTCTAGCATGAGCTTTAGGGCAATGTTTGGGGCAATAATATCAAAATCCAAGATCCAAATCCATTATCAACTCCCCAATGAAAGTGACCTTATCTAAAGAAATTGCATCCACATTCTCAACAATGGTTGAAAAAAACAAGCATTATCGGTGATGTGACCCAGGTTCAATCCCATGGTGGATGTGTATAATAAGTATTACTTCAAAAATAAACAACATAAAGTACCACAAACTTAGTCAGGTGGGAGATATTTCTAAGGCTCTAGAATTCCTCTCCTTTCAAATATGCCACCAAACATGATGTAAACCAAAAGACCAAAAAGCACAAAGATGCAAAGATAGAAAGGGAGACCTTTATTGAATGATCAAGTCAGACAACATCATTGGAAAAATTCAAATCACACTAACGGTACTTAGGAACTGGAAGAAGACAAGCTGAGAGAAGGAAAAAACAACCAATAAGTGCACAGGTTATTATTCAACACTACCACATAGGTAGCATCTGTTCGGGATAACCAATCATATTTTTTATAAATTTTCCAATGTGAGGAACTTCCCTTGAGCCATAAACCAAAATAAAATATTAAATTTGGGGGTAATACCCTTTAGCAAGATATTACTAATAGGAAACTAGGGACCAAAGGAAACATCTAACACCAAGTAGGATGACTTAATAAAAATACAACCATACTTCTCAACCCCCACACCAATCTATCTAGCCTATCCTGGTTAGGAATAACCATCCACTTTAGGATGTCCATCAAATCATTTAATGCAATTTCTTATTTGTACAAAATCCTTAGAAAAATAAATAGTTTCCAACATTTTCTATCATTAACAAAGGAAATGAAGTCACATACCTTCAATCCGAAAGTTTGGCTTGTGATTCATTCCACAAGCCTCAGGTGAGGATATGATTCTAAAGATCTATCAACTATCCATGTGTCTTTGTTAGGATTCCACCATTAAAATAAAATGCACTCACACAAAATACTTAAAAATAACTCAAATACATAAAATAACTTAATAATACTATGCAGAAATTAAATGCATAAATAGAACAATCTCACAATAACACATAATCATATGCCTCTTCGATGGGGAAACCTCCTTCAATATTTCATTATCTTGCAAAAGGATGAATTCATACATGACTTCATATATTTTAAAGAAAATCTTCATGTAACCCTACCTAAAGGCTCAAAAGTTGGCTTACATGTAAAATGCCACTTGAGCTAGAATATCCTACCTAACATCGGTTACAATCTTGATAAAAAATGGTTACATGAGATGGTGCCACTTGGATAGGCACCTTACTTGCCACATACATTACAAAGTATTACAAAATAACATTATAATGGGATCCCCCACGTTGGGAGTGGGTCATTACAAAATAATGTTAGGATAGGATCCTAACATGTCCTTCCCATTCGAAAAGCTTTGTTCTTAAAGCTGAAAATGAGGAAACTAGTACTGGAGATTATGAAGAAACTCCCATGTAGAATATTCTGGATAAAGTCCACACCACTAAACAAGGACTTCCATGATGTTACGGTTGTAGAGAGTGCAGGTCTGATGATCCAACAGTTGCTCAGGTTCGAGTAATATGGACCCTTATTCATCCAATTTAGGTAATGCTAATTGAACCTGTACCTATGTGCCCATAACATTTTTGAGAGAGGAAACATGGAAAATAGGATGGATATTGGATGTGGGTGGAAGAGCCAGTTTGTAAGCTATGGCACCAATCTGCTATAGAACTTGGTAGGGTCCATAGTATTTTATAGCAAGTTTTTGCCTGCGGAGTTGTAGAGATGTTTTTTTATAGGGTTGCAAGCGAAGGAATACCATATCACCCACAATAAAGTTACATTCATAACGATATTGGTCAGCCTATTGTTGCATCCAATTCTGGTCCATGTCTAAATTTTGTTTCAACTGGTGAAGAACGTCGGTATGTTGGTTGAGGGTACTGTCAACTGCCTGGATCTTAGAGCTGCATGGAATGTATGTAGAGGGAATTAGTGAAGGACAACCATTAACTACCTCAAAATGGGTGATTTTTATTGTTGTATGATAGGATATGTTGTACCACCATTCGGCTAATGGAAGCCACTTCACCCATTGAGTAGGAAGATATGATGTAAAGAAATGAAGATAGGTCTCCAAGTATTTGTGTATAATCTTAGTTTGACCATTCGTTTGCGGATAATAGGCTAAACCTATTTTGAGCTGATCTCCCTACAACTTAAATAATTATTACCAAAAATTACTAGTGAATGTGGGGTCTAGATCAGACATAATGGATGTTGGCATACCATGAAGGAAAAAAATGAAATCAAGGAAGATTTGGGTAATGGTAGAGGTTGTGTAAGGATGGGAAAGGAAACAAAAATAAGCATACTTTGAAAGGTGATCCACTACCACAAGAATAACTGACTTACCACCAAATTTAGGTAACCCTGATCTAGAATGGGCAGGTGTTGAAGAGTACCCATAGAACGTATTGTTTTACCTTTCATCCATTGATAGGTATCACAAGCTACCACAAAATCATGGATTTCTATTTCATACCTTTCCAAAAGAATGTGTGCTTTAGGCATTCATAGGTTTTGAGAAATCATGATGGCCTACAAAAGGAAAAGTATGTAGTTCCCTCATGAAAAGCTCATGGAGAGATAATGTGCTAGGAATAACAATGCATTGGTGATAACACAAGTCCTAGCCATCCCAATTATACCTTGAATATGAAGTGGGATCATCATGGAGTGAGGCCACCAAATATTTCAAGTCTACATCCTGAAGTATCTCCTGTCATAAGGAATCTATTCATTGGAGAACATGTGAGGAAATGACACATAACAAATTGAGGGCCTCAAATTGGTGAGAGAGAACACCAACCACAAGATTCTCTTTGCCCTTCTTATAGGTGATATCATCATCATATCTCATCAGTTTAGAAACCCATTTTTGTTGTTTCGAGGTGGCAACCCATTATTCTAAGAAGTATTTAAGACTCTGATGATCTATTTTAATGGATAAATGATGCCCAATGATATATTGTTGTCAATGGGTGATGGTATGTGATATTTCCAACATCTCCTTGGCATATATATATTTTCCCAAGTTATGATCAGAGAGTGCCTTACTAGTGAAATCCAAGAGTCTCCCTTATTACATCAATACTACCACAATGCCATGACTGAAAGTATCGCTTTTAGTGATGAATGGCTTGGAGAATTTTGGCATGGCTAAAACTGGTGTTGTGGTCATAGTATGCTTCAATTTGAGGAAGGCTTGGTTAGAAGGCCTCGTTCAAGTAAAAGAGCCCTTATTTAACATGGAGGTGAGGGGGCTACTATTTTACACTAATTACAAATAAATTTGTGGTAGTAAGTTGTAAGCCCTAAGAATCCTCAAAGTCCCTTGAGAGTGTGAGGTTTTGGCCAGTCCTGAACTGCCTGAATCTTCTTGGGGTAAACCTTGATGCCATTTTTGGATACAATGTGTCCTAGATACTCCCCTTAAGTCATACCAAAGGAACACTTGGATCGCTTAGCAAAAATTTGATGTTGTGGTAATAATTGTAATGTTTGATCCACATGGATAAGGTGTTCTTCCCATGAGTGGCTATAAAATAGGATATCATCAAAGAAAACCAGGTTAAAATTTTGTAGCAAAGGATGGAAGATGTTGTTCATTAGGCTCTAAAATGTGGAATGAGAATTTTTCGGACCAAATGACATTACCAAGAACTCATAGTGATCTTCATGAGTACAAAATGTAGTTTTTGTAATATCCTTGTCCTTAAGCTTGATTTGATGGTAGCTAGAACGAAGGTCTAACTTGGATAAGTACATAGATACATGTAATTCATCAAATAATTCATCCACTACTAGAATGGGGAATTTATCCTTGATGGTAATTTTGTTGAGCTCATAGTATTCTATACACAATTTCCATGAGCCATATTTCTTATGAACTAGTAAAACTAGAGAAGAGTAAGGGCTAGTACTGGGTTGAATGACACCAGCTTTGAGCAATTCTTGTACCATCTTCTTGATTTCGACTTGAGAACATGAGGATGCTGATACGGTCTGATGTTGGTTGGTGCATTACCTGGTAGTAGTGGAATAGCATGGTCATGTGAGTGATGAGGCGGTAGGGTATTTGGTTCTAAAAAATGCCATCGTGCTTGGTTAGAATAAATTGCACATCAACTAGAATTTTATCCACTATGGAAGTTCTTGATTGAATTGAAAATATTTGTGCAATGATCCCACAGGATGACTTTTTCAATAATTTCTTCATATGATTGGAAATGATAATTTGGGAAGGGCCTATTTTGGCACCATGGAGAGTGTGTGTTTGTCCATGTTGTGAAAACTGCATCCATAGTTCTACAAAGTTCCAAGAGATAGTGTCCAAGGTGCTCAACCATTGAGATTCCAAAATAATATCACATCCTCACAATTGGAGGGTAAACATGTCTTGCTTGAGTTCATAGTCCCCCATATCTATTTTAACATTGTAATATTTACCTTTATAAGATAAAGTGCCTCCATTTGCCACCATGACTTAAAATGAATTGCATGTGTGTATATAACAATTGGTCTTCTTAGCAACTCAAGGATCAATAAAGTTGTGTGTACTACCTAAATCAATAAGAATAGTAAGGCATTGGTCTTTGAAAAAACCCATATCTTTTATGGTTTATAGAGTGTTAATCCCAACAAGAGCATGGAAAAAAAAAATTCTTGAGGTTCTTGGGTTTCCTATTCCTATTAAGTTGGTTCTTCAACTGTGTCACTCTCCTCATCATTATCGTCATTGCTATTGGGTTCCTCCACATCTATTAATAACAATATATTATGTGCACATCTATGCCCCTTCACAAATTTTTCATCATAGTTATAACATAGACTTTGGGTATGATTCACATCCATTTCATCTATAGTCAATCGCTTAGGACCAAGAGGTTTATTATCAGTATTATTTTGGAATCGAGGAGGAAAGGGAGATTGAGATTGAGAAAATCATGGTTCCTATCAAAAAAAAAGATTTTATATTCGCCAATCGGGCTAAACTGATAGCCTCCATCATGGTGTGTGGTTTAAACATCTTGACTTTAGCCTGCAGATCATCTTTCAATCCAATCACGAAATAACTCATAAAAAATCCCTCATTCAAGACCCTTGTTTTATTGGCCAATTTCTCAAATTGTGTCTGGTAATCATGAACTATGGTTGTTTGTTTTAGCTTTATCAATGCTCCTGTAAAGTCTTCATAGTCACTAGGACAAAATTAGGTGAGTAGTTGGGACTCAAATTCCTCCCAAGATAGATCAGGGGTAGTGGCTTATAGCCATTGGAACCAATGTAAGGCTTCAAATTCTAAGTTGAAGGAAGCCATCTGAACCCAATGATATAGAGGGACATTGTGGAGTCTAAAGAATTGATCAACCTGACATAACCACCCATCGATATAATTTCCACTGAAATTAGGGAAATCTAATTTAGGTTTTTTAATGGTCGGATCACGGTCAGAGTGAGTGTCTTCGGTTCCCCTGATTTGGTGTTTTATTTCCCTTCTTCGATCATGTTCAGAGTTTTCAGCTTGGTGTTTAGATGTGAGAGTACCCTACAATTGTATCTCCATCTTTGTAAGTTATTTTTCTAAGTGGATTCTAGTGGTATCTTGATCTGTTCGAAGTTCTCGAATCAATTCTCTTATGGTGTGGTTTGTAGTGGTCAAGTAGTCAAGGAATTTTTACATGTCGGCCAATATTGTGTCAAGTTCTATCTCCTTTTTTCCATGAGCACCACTCACCATTGTGGGCCCTCTTTTACTCAGTTATTAAAAATAGATGTGGGGTTTCAAGAGTTACTATTTTTAGTAATGGTCCAAAGTTTAATTTGGTAAATGGATTGCAATATTAATTTTATGATAGGGTCCACTTCGATGGCTGCTTGATCTGAACACTTAATGAGGAGATATACTAAAGTTTTTGACGTTTTGTGATCTCCTGGTTGGTTGCAAGTCAATGTTAAGATAATTTTTGAAACTTGGATTTAAAATTTCACCAGTGAGTCCTTGAGGGTCTTTGGTGCATAATAACAAGTAGCTTCTATACCCAAAAAATTAGATCAATTTGATTGACCGTTGAAACTTTATGGCCTTAGCAAGAAAAATAAAAAATTTGACTAGGGGCTGCCAAGGACAATTTTATCTGGAATAGAGTGTAGAATTATATGCTAAATTTTTGAGTCAATATGAGCTATGTGTGAAGATATATCCTTGTTTTAATAAAATTTCAATGTTCTTTTACTGTGTTGAGTCTACTGGTGTGGTCGGTTTTTGATTTGGAGTTATAGTTCAAAATTTAGGGTCTAGGATCAAATGTCTCTGACCTATAGTCTGCACCCTGACCACCCTGTCACTATCCTATCTCTTCCTCTGTCACCTAAACTACGGTTACTTACATGGTTCTTGTCATTGGCCTTGGGGGTTCTCTAACACTAACAATACTATTTTTGACACTAGGAGTCTGTAATTCTGAACTATTACAGAGGGTTGTTACTATTGAATTGACTGTCTTTGTTACTAACCAAACTATTTATGTCACTATCCTAACTATTCTATTTATGAATGTGGGCTATTGCAGACACTTGTAAAATTTGTCCTGATTTTTGGTGCATGCAATTTTATTTTCTATGATAAGGAATGTCTTCTTCGTATTCTCACTTTTGGGGTTGTGAATGTAGGTTAGAAAAATAAGGATGGTGTTGATTTGCAGATGGAAGTTATGTTTTGCAGAACCAGGGTATGCTAATTAAGGGATTATATAATACCCATAGGCCCTCTGTTATACCGTAGTGACGAACACTAGTTCTCAGACCAATATTTCAAGTCACTATCCAAGGAGTATTCCACATATACCCTTGAGCACACTATTTACCTCTCTAATAGTATGGGAGGATAATCGTTTGGGATGTTGTGTCCCATGGACAATGGATAATACAAGCCCAAAAATATTTCTAATGAATAAAAAAAAAATTAAACCTAGATTATCTCCCGATACACCCGAAGATGCGTGAGAGCTCAAGTCCATGCACAAGTGTTGTCTAAGGCCTGGCTATTAGAGCCTGATCGCCCCTCACTTCACTAGATTTTTTATGGGCTATCTAGATTAGCCAATAATGACATCTCCTTCACGATATTTTAAAACCCCTGACACAATTTTTCTAACCTACACAACTACTAAAAAAGATACTGTATTTTTTTTTTGTGTTTTCTAGTTTTTTTTGTCGAAAAAAATATACTATATATTTTTTAGATTTTTTAATAAAGAAAAACATAGAAATGAAAAACACGTGGAAAATTATACCTAATAGACATAATGTATGGTAAAAATCATCTCAGTTGCAGCAGAACTTGGCCCTAGAAAGCGCTTTGATACCACTTGTTAGGATCTCACCATTAAAATAAAGCACACTTACACAAAATACTAAATATAACTCAAATACATCAAATAACTCAATAATACTATGCATAAAATAAGTGTAAAAATGGAACAATCTCACAATAATACAGAATTATAGGCCTCTTTGAGGGGGCAACCTCATTCAATATTTCATTATCTTGCAAAAGGATAAATTTATACATAGATTCATATCTTTTAAAGAAAATATTCATGCAACCCTACCTAAAGGCTCAAGAGTTGGCTTACATGCAAAATGCCACTCAATCTAGAATCTCCTACCTAACATCAGTTACAATATTGATAAAAAATGGTTACATGATATGGCACCACTTGGCTAAGCACCTTACTTGCCACATACATTACAAAGTATTACAAAATAACATTATAATGAGATCCCCCACATTGGGAGTGGGTCATTACAAAATGGCATTATGATAGGATCCTAATAGTCTTTCCAAAAATAAATGCTCTACCCATTACCTAACACCCATATTCCACCCTTTATGATATTAGAGCGATTGTTAACAATGCTATGCCAAAATATTGAGCCAAGGACAAGACTTGGATCTGTGATAAAATTACCAATGTTACCTAAATATTTGGTTGCCAATATTTTAACCCAATTAACATTATATTTTTGAACCAATCTCCAGCCTTATTTAGCTATTAGTACTTTGTTTAATATTTTCATTCTTCTTAAACCCATACCTTCCAAATATTTCCTACTACACACCTAATCCCATGCCACAAGCGAGAACTTATTCTTCTCCTCAAAACCAAACCAAATAAAGGATCGCTAAATTTATTCAATTTTTTAAAGAATATTTCCTAGAATCTATAAGAGAGAAAGGAAGTACACTGGTATGCTCTACATAGTAGAATTAACTAGCATAATTTTACTTGTTTGGCTCAAAAGCACCCATTTTTATCTTGCAAATTCTATTCGCATAGAGAAATATTAATCCCCATTTGAACATTGGTAGTCCCAGATAAACTGGCAGAAGGGAGCCAATCTCACATCCCAATATCTCAATAATTTTCCTTTATCTATTGAGAGGATTATTTAGGAATAACACCTTACTTTTCCTCAAACTCTTTTTCTACCCAGTTGCTCTTTCATAGTCCTTGAGGATCTCCTTAACAACTCTGACCTGAGGTATTGAAGCTAAAAAGGATAATAATGTATCATTATAAAATTGGTGGTGTGATATTGGGTCAATTTTAACTGCAAATTTGATTTCCACTACTATGGGATTTGTCTTCAGATATTTTCCAAAAGACTCAACCAATAGAATAAATAGATACAAAGACATAGGATCCCTTTAACGAATGCCTCTACAACTTCTAAAGTAACCAACCAGTGATCCATTAACTAAGATTGAGAATTTTACTGATGATATACAAGCTCTAACAACTATAATCAAACAAGGCTTAAAACCAAATTTCCCTAGAACTCTAAGTAGAAATCTCCATGAGACCCTATCGTATGCTTTATGCATATCAAGTTTGAGGAAATTTCCTAGCCTTCTACTTTTATCTACAGAATGAATCAACTCATGCATTGCAATAACACCATCTAGAATTTTTTTGCCTGCTACAAATCCACTTTGAGGATGGTCAATAATTATTTGAAGGTATACTTTGAGCCTATTCACCATAGTTTTAGTGAGAATTTTAAAAAGTGTATTACAAAGGCTAATGAGACTAAAATTAGAGAAATATTTAGCACCCACCGAATTTGGAATAAGAACTAAAAATGTGAATTTTACATTATCTAGAATTAAATTAGACCCTTGAATTTCCCTAATAGTTGAACAAATGTCACCACATACGATGTTCCAAAATATTTGAAATAAAATAGGAGGAAAATTGTTTGGCCCTTAAGCTTTTAGACCACCCATAGAGAAGACAACGATTCTAATTTCCTCGTCTCGAAAGGGAGTACAAAGGTATTTGTTCATATCATATAAAACTAAGGTGAGGATGTAGTGCATCAACCTCTCTTCAGGTTAAATATTCCTATCATCCTTAGAGCAGAGGAGGGTTTTGAAAAATTTGACCTCTTCTTCCCTGATTTCTATAACATCCTTCGAGATAACACCATATGATTTCATAATTTATCTAACTCTATTATTGCCCCTATGCCTTAAGATGGACGTGTGGAAGAATTTTGTGTTCCTATCACCTTCATAGATCCAAAGGGATCTTGATTTTTGATGCCACAAAATTTCTTCAACTACTAGCACACTATAGAAATCTACTAACGATTTTATTTCCTTGTGTCTATATTCTTTCAATCACCTCTTATGACTCAAAATTTAATTCAACTTCCCTTAACTACTTAACCAACTCTTTTTTCCTCTAGAACATATTTTTAAAAATGTACTTGTTCCAAAAAATAATATTAGCTTTAATAAATCTGATTTTTGAAGCCACTTGAGAAATAAGAGGGCCCAAAAAACCTTGAGACCACGATTCCAGAATTCTAGATTCTAAGCCCTAATGTTGCAGTCACATTAGCTCAAACCTAAAGGGTATAGGAAAAAAATTAGAGTTTGGAACTTTTTCAAAAACTAGAGGATTATAATCGAACCCCACTTTGTGGATAGAGCAAAGGGATTCACCCCCAAACACTAGAAGACCTTCCTTGGAGACTAACACCTTATCGAGCCTAATATGAACATTTCGATTTCCTAGATGCTTGTTACTCCAAGTATATTTAGACCCCTTCAAATCCACATCCATAAGCTCTTGATTATTAATAAATGTAGCAAAATATTCCATACTTTTAAAACCAAAATCACTACCACCCTTTTTATCTGAAGGGTATAAGAGGATATTGAAGTCCCCAGTGAGAATTCAAGCACCCCCCTTGAAATTTTCTCTCATAGAGCTCAAATACTCCCATAAAAGATTATTTTTAGGGATTGTATTAGGGGCATAAATATTAGACATAATCCATCTCTATCCATATTCCTTACTACAAAATAATATATTAACCACTCTATTAGTTGTCAAATGATACATAGATAATATTCAAGCTTTATTTGTGGGAGTAATAAATCTTGAATATTATCTATGTATCATTTGAAAATATTGGAATCTAGGTCTTCTCTTTAAATATTGAATAATTTAACTAATTTAGCTAATGCCCCTTGATATATATATATGAAGAGGTGAAATTGTAATAAACAAGAAGATTGAAGGTGCATATTACAAACAAGAAGAGCCATGTATGAATCCCAAGCTAAAATATTTTGAAGAGCCAAAAGATATCTGATTTAGGACATACAAAGCCCTATCCTATGGTGAGCATGTTCTTGAGGATTCAAAGTGTCTATGGACTATTAGAGCATCCAAGAGTAGTCATTTTAATTTGACTAATGAAGAGTACTTGCAACAAGGATAGAACAAATCCTAACAAGAGTAAAGCATCATCATCATCAATGCGTGGAACAATTTTCATAGAAGGGTGAATGCTACTTTTCCATATGTGAGAAACAATATGAGTACCAAAGTATTGATTATTATTTTATTTTACATACTGAGCACACATTTTATTCTGACTTAATTTAGTTTTGATATTTTTAAGTTTATTTTAAGTATGGTTAATTATGAGGTTCAACTTTGGAAATGAATTGATTAATGGAGAAATAAGAAATTGAATATTGAATTTAAACATTTTTGGTTGAAGGAATGAAATAATGCAAGGGAGATATAATAAAACAAAAAATTTAAAATATGCATGAATATTTGAATTGAAAAGAATTTATTGGAGTAAAGGTGAAATTTGAAGGTGAATTTGGGAGATATAAGAAGTAAAAAAAAAAATGAATATTGAATGAATTATTGAAGATGAAAAAAAATGAATGAATTATTGAAGGAAGGATTATGAATTGAAATTAGAAATTGAGGATATAAAAGGAGTAAATATGAAATTGAATGAAATTTGAGAAATTTTATGAATGGAAGAGATTATTGAATGAGTTCCATAATGGAAAATAGTAAAATTTTCCTTTTTGAATCACAATTTCTAAAAGTACCAAAAAATGCATCATGTAAAAATAAAATTAAGTCAATTATAATTGTTGAGAAACTTTGGGATATAGTGAATGGAACAAAGAACAATCCAAAAGATAAAATGGAAAAAAAAAAATTTGAGGATGATGATGCAAAAACCTTTATGCTAATAACATTTGGTATAATAGAGGAAATTCAATCATATATAAATGAAGCATAGACTTCAACAATTTCTTGGAAATAGTTATACAAAATATTTGAAGGAAAAGTCTAGGCAACTATCTAGCATTTGCAGATACAATTATATTCATTACAGGTTTATAATGGAGAAAGTATGGAAATTTTCCTTCGAAGGATAGTGGAGTTAGAAGCCAAGTTACTAACTTTGGAAGAGAAAGTAGAAGACAAGGTACTTGTTCAATTTTTATTAAGGGAACTCCCAAAATATTTAAAAAATTTAGTAACTTCACTTTAAGTGTTAAAAAAAATCATAACCTTTGATGAGTTAGTTAATGTTCTTCAAGAGTATGAAGTGGATAATATAATAAAATATTATATTATTAGTAATTCTTTGATATCAAATAAATATGCATCAAATAACATTGCAACATCATCACAATCACAACTTGAATGGAGATAAATATATTGTCACATATGCAATAAAAATGATCATACTACAAGTTTTGTAGATATAATTATTTGAATCAAATAAATCAAATGAATAGATTTTTTCAAATATTTCATCCAAGGCAATATTAGTCTCAATATCAAGATATGCAACAACAAATAAAATAATACCATCAAAAATAAAATTTAGTTCAAGAAATTTAAGAATTTCAAGAGATGGAAGTTGAAAAAAATTAAATAAAAGCTCTCACAATAAGGATTATAGACACTAAATATGAAGACCAAATTGAATATGACTATGAAAATAATGAAAATTAAAATCATTCAAAAATCCTAGAGGCACTCATGTTTTAGATTATTAGATAAAAGTAGCTAAAATTATGATGACAAAAATAAATAAAAAGAGAAAAATTGAAATAAAAATCATTCTAGAATAGTAATATTTGTGAGAGAACCAAATGAAAAATGATAACAAGAAGAAATTTTAAATACACTATGGATGGATCGATAAAGCAAGACAGAATATGATTATGGACATTTTACAATTTTTTAATCAATATATAAAGATCCTAACAAATATTGCAAGGAATAGGTTAATAGGTCAATGCCAAAACTTTAAGCTATATGAAAGTCAGAGCTAAAGGGCAAATACCAAAAAAAATATTGAAGACTAAAATACTTCACACCAAATAATTTAATATTATAAATATTATATTGTTTTGTAGCATGTGGTACATTTGTAAATATTAGTTTAGAATTATGACTTAAATTTTGTCTAATGTATGTGTCAATGTGTGAGAAATATCCAAGTGTTATGCAATAAAGTGTAAAAGTGTCAAATTGTGCAAGGTGTGCAATGTGAGTTTTGAGAGTGCAAAGTGTTATGTAAGTAATTCAAGCATCATAGGAGTTAGGTGTCAAATATGCAAGTGAATGGTCATGATACGTAGCAATATGCAAAGTGAATATTCATGAGATTTTTCTAATGTGTGGGGAATAGGAAAGGATGCATATCCTAGATGTTTGAGGGGAACAATAGTTAAGCATTGAAGATTCATATTGTAAGGTTATATTATGGAGATAAATCTCCATTGATTATATTGAATGAATATTTGAAGAACACGTTCCTTGATATATTTGATGAGTTATGATTAATATTGTGAGTTTTGTATTTGTTGGAAATTTGATCAAGTTATGGTGTCATTGATGTCAAGAGTCAGTTTCATTGATGTCAAAAGTTAGTACAAATAATTGACAAAAGGAGGGTTAAATAATTATATTTTAAGCCCAAGAGATTTGGTTTAAAGCTTCACATGATTGGTCAAAATATTGTCTAAATACCCTAAAGGAAGGAAATACCTAGGCCCAAAGGAAATAATATTATAATATTTATTATTATAATATTAAGTGTTAAAATATAAGGCCTAAGGTTAAGAAAGGAAACACCTAGTCCCAGAGGAAATAATATTATAATACTTATTATTATAATATTATGTGTTAAAATAAAAGCATAAGGTTACTTATAAATTAATTATAATATTTATATTATAATTAATTTTATAACCCTAAGTAAGGGTTTGGTGCAAAACATAAAGTTTAAATATTTTATTTTCATCGATTTTTGATCAAGGAGGGAACATGGTATTTTCATCGATGTTCGAGCTAGTGTAGTGGGGACATAAGTCTTCTAGAAGATCACTAGCCAGAGTAGAGGAGAAATATTTCTCCTATGGATAGAGATACATAAATTATTGCAAGGAGAAAGAGTTATCATGTGGATAGAGATCCATGAACTAGTGCAAGGGGAAAGAATTATCTTGTGGAGTGTGATCCATGAACCATATAGGAAGATAGATTTCTTCTGTGGAGATATATCCATGAACCAGATGAGGATAAATAGTTCTCTTGTATCAAGTTCCATGAACCAAAGAAAAGGGAAAAGAGTTCTCTCGTGGAGAGAGATCCATAAATCAGAGCATTAGGTGATTGGTGTCTCCTTTGGACAAAGGTCCATAAACATTGTAATAGAGAAATGTTTCCCAAGAGATTTGTTGTGAAAATTTTAGTGGAAATATTATCTCCATGGAGTAGCCCACATTAAATGAACCATGTTCAATTGATTTCTCTCTTGTGTGTGATGATTTGTGCATTTCTTTGATTATTTTTGTTTATATTTCCATTGATAATATTGGATAATATTATTTGGAAATGAAAAGTAAAAGTTGATCTTATATTGTTCACCCCCCCCCTCTTAGTATAAGCTTGTGCTCTTCAGTATTGTGAAATATTATTATGATTATGTGAGTGGCATTTATATGATTTATATTTGATCTTAGGATATTGGACCTATGAAATAATCTAACAAAATTGCCATTAGTGGTATCATAGCTATACTCTAGCCACATGAGAATATTGAAGGATTGAGAAGATAAGATTAAAGTATTGAAGAAAATTGAGAGGTCAATTGATATTACATTGAGAAGGAGAAGTTGAGTATGTGAGTTATGAAAGAGATGGGTTGATTGTACTCTAATATTGCAAGCTGGACTAGATGATGATGTTTACTTATTGAAAATTTTACAAAATATGGGTTGATTAGACCATGAAATTTTTGGAGAATATATGTGTGAAATAATATTTATTTGAATCCTTTAAAGAACAAATAACATATAATAATGAGCATTAAAATTTTAACAAAGATAATAGTAGCAAATAAAAATATTGAAGGTGCATATTACCAAGAAGCAAAGTTCATATATGAGACCTAAGTTGGAGAACTTTGAAGAGCCAAAAAACATTTGATTTAGGAGGTATGAATCCCTATACAATAACTAGACCATGCTTGAGGATTCAAAGTGCCTATGGACTATTAGAGCACTCAAGAGGATCCATTTACATTCATCTTATTAAGAGTACCAAAGAGAAGAAAATAACATATATTGAGAAGATTAAAGTGTATGCATCAACACCAAAGTAGAAAATCAAAATTCTAATGCTTAAAATAGTGCTTGAGAAGATACAATAATACCTTCAATAATTTTCATGGAAAGGTGAACATTAATTATCCATGTGTGAGCAATACGGTGAGCACCAAAGTATTGAGTACTCTTTTCTTTTATACACTAATAGCATATTTTGGGCTGACTTAATTTAGCATTGGGAGTTATATTTTTTTATTTCTAATTAATTATAATGTTGAACTTTAAAAATTAATTGATTAATGGAGAAATAAGGAGTTGAAGATTGAATTTGAAAATTTTAATTGAAGGAATTAAATAATTCAAGTGAGGTATAAGGAAACAAAGAATTTAAAATTTGTGTTGAATATTTGAAGTGAAATAGGAATTTATTGGAGTAAAGGTAAAATTTGAAGGTGAATTTGGGAGAAAAGTCAAATTTTAAGATTGAAGGAATTATTGAATATGAAAGTAAATGAACGAATAATTGATTGATTGAATGATTGAAGGAAGGATTGTGAGCTAAAATTTGGGAGATATAAGTGAAGATTGAATTTAGGAGATAAAACGAGTAAATTTGAAACTAAATGAAATTTGAGAAATTTAATGAATTAAGAAGATTATTGAATGAGTTCTGTTATGGAAAATAGTGAATTTTTCCTTTCTAAATTATGACTATTAATTCCAAGGTTCAAATCTTGGGCCTCGTCAGACTGAATGCTTGTACCTTTCCTGGTGCTTTCAGTGGCGTAAAAGATTTAAAATGATTGTGGCATGGTGGTTATAGGGGTAGACTGCACGAATATCTGTGTGGCAACTTCTAGGGCGAACAATGCAGAATACTATGGAGGCCATAAAAAACTGGACAACCTACCCAGATTCATGGCGGCTACCGATTCCACCATGTAAATTCAAAAAAAAAATATGACTATTAAAAGGACCAAACTTTGTATCATGAAAAAATAAAATGAAATCAATTCTCATTGTTAGGAAACTTTTTTACATAGTTAATGGAACGAAGAACATGCCAAAATATGAAAGGGAAAAATAATTTAGAGTGATGATGCAAAATCCCTTATGCTAATCACATTTAGTATAAAAGATAAAATTTATCTAGATATAAGTGAAGCAGAGATTTCAATAATTTCTTGGGAAAAATTATGCAAAATATTTGAAGTAAAAATGAAGGCAACTATCTTGCATTTGTAGTCACAATTATATTCATTAAATTTTAATAGTGGAGAAAGTATAGAACTCTTTAATAGAAGGATAGTGAAATTAAAAGCCAAGTTACTAACTTTGGGAGAGAAAGTAGAAGACAAGGTACTTGTTCAAGTTACATTAAGAGCACTCCTAGAAACTTTTAAAAATTTGGTCACATTACTTAAAGTGCTAAATAAACTATAACCTTTGATGATTTAGTCAATTTTCCTCAAGAGTATGAAGTGGAGAGTACACTCAAATATGAGATGACTAATAATGATTTGATATAAAAAAATACATCAAATAACATGGTAGTGTTATCACAATCACAACCTAAATGGACACAAATATATTGTCACATATGCAATAAAAACAATCATACTGCAAGTATTTGTAGATACAATTACTTGAATCAAATAAGTCAAATGAATGTGTCTTTTCAAATATTTCATCCAAGGCAATACGAGCCATAAAATCACCATGTGCAACAAGAAACAAAAGAAGACTATCATAAGAAAAATTAATTCAAGGAATTCAAGAGATAGAATATAAAGAAGAAAATGAAATAAGATCTATTATATAAAGGATTATTTACACTTAATATGAAGACCAAATTGAAGATTGTTATGAAAATAATGAAAATGAAAATAATTCAAAACATCTTGAAGGCACTAATAGTTTGGATGATGAGATAAAAATAGATAAATAAGATGATATAAATAGATTAAAAGTGCAAATTGAAATAAAAATCATTCCAAAATAGTAAAATTTAAGATAGAACCAAACTAAAAAAATATTACAAGAAGAAAATTAAATTAAACTATGGATGGATCAGTAAATTAGGATGGAATAGGATTATGGAGATGTTACAATATTTTTATGGAAATAAAGAAATCCTAACAAATATTTTAGGAAATAAGCTAATAGGTCAATTCCAAAACTTCCACTAGTATAAGAGTCAAATTCAAAGGACAAAGACTAGAATTAGATATTGAAAATTAAAATTCTTCATACCAAACAATGTAATACAGGGGGTGTTAAAGTATTATATTATTTTATAGCATGTGATACATTTATAAATATTAGTTTAGGGTTTTGATTTATATTTTGTCTAATGCATGTGTCAATGTTTTACAAGTGTACACCTTTTAATTTAACTAATTGTGCAAGGTGTGAGGTATGAGTTGTGAGTAAAAAGTGGCATGTAAGTAAGTCAAGATTTTTAGGAATTAGGTGTTAAATATGGAAGTGAAGAGTCATATGAGGTATGGAAAGATGTAAAGTGAAGAGTCATGAATATTTTTCATATGTGAGGAATATGAAAGGATTCATCTCCCAAATTTTTGAGGAGAGAAATAATAAAGTATTAAAGATTCATATTATAAGGTTATATTATGGAGATGAAGCTTCATCTATTATATCAAATTAAGATCTAATGAAAAAGTTCCTTGATATATTTGATGATTTATGAAAAATATTGTGAATTTTGTATTGTGAAATACTAATGTGATTATATGATTTTCCTTTATATGATTCATATTTGATTCTAGAATATTGGACCTATGAAATAATTTGGCAAAATTACCATAAGATATTTTGTAGTTTTCTAGACAAACCAATATGATGATTAGAAGGTAGAAACTTTGATTTTATATTGGCAACAAATCTATACCAAGTTTGTATTTTATCCTTATCCTTTCATTTCCTTTCCCTTTGCACATGCTCCCACCAAAGTGCTACATGCCCCTTCAATCATGTGCATGCCAATTTGACCCACTTAGATTAGCCATGGATTCAAAATAAAAATAACTTCTCCATTTCCATTATCCATTCTATCAAATCCTTTAGATTCAATCTCCCATTAAAATTTGGGGGTATCTAATTTTGCTTTCTTCCCAACCTTGGAGATCACTTGTATCCATTATGGTTTTTTTCAATTCCTTTTTCCTTTATTGCCTCTATGTAACCATCATATTCATCCTAACTTTCACTCACATCCTCAATGGCTTCCAATCATGCATTGATTCCCCACAATGCTTTAACTGCATCTATTTTCTAGTTTGTAACACATCTTGGCCTTCCCTTCCTTGGTATGCTAATAAAACCTACTTGGATACCACTCTAATGTAGTCTAGGGTGGTTGATAAAGTTAAGGAGGACCAACAAAGTATCTAGTGAAAAACAATTGGGCACAATAATAATTATTTTAATTTTTTAACAAAAAAAATTTGCACACAAGATATTTACGATGACAAATATTTGATTTCACTTGTCAAAAGTTTAAATATTTAATAGCAATATATCTAAAAACACATTAACCTTATTATAATAAAAAAAAATCATAAAAGACTCTTAAATATCTTGGAAATAACCTACTATTGTTCTTAATATTATGTTGGAATCCTCTTTTAAGGTTCTACAACTATTGGTATTGTGCTAGAATCTTCTTTTACCTACTACAACTCTAGGTATTATGTTGAAATGCTATTTTAACCTACTACAACTACTATTATTGTGTCTAAATCCTCTTTTAAATTAATATAATTATTGGTATTGCATTGGAATATCAACACCAACTCCTCTAGGACCCTAAAAAAATCTCCCCTTTCTCTCTTTGGTTTTTGAAATCCCTTGATCAGGCCTAATCTATTCCATTTAGTTGAATTTTTCTTATTATAGTCTTCTTTACAAAAAATTGGTGATAAAAAAATCTCTAATGTCCTTTATTTTGGTAGTAAAATAGCCCATGCAAATATCTATTGGACATGCAAAAATCTAACCTTGACTTAGTGATGCAGGAGCATCCGGAGGCGAAGAAGCAATCTTGCATCATCCAAAAATGTTTTTTTCTCTAAGTACCTAAAACTATCGCAATATCGCGACGCTTTTTGATAAAAAGGGCCAAGGTGCGAAACTGTCACGAAATCGTGACATCTTTGAAGCAAAGGGGCCAAAGTGCAAAATTGTCGCGAAATCGCGACATTTTTGAGGCAACGCAGCCTTGACGCAAAATGGTCACGAAATCGCGACATTTTTGAAGCAACGCGGTCTGGGCGCAAAATGGTCACGAAATTGTGACATTTCTGAGGCGGAGAGGTCAAGGCGCCAAACGGTCGCTAAATCGTGATAGTTCGGGAGAAAAGTAGCTTCAGCGCCAAACGGTCACGAAATCGTGACAGTTCCAGGGAAAAGCAGTTCGAGCGCCAGTTGGTCACGAAATCGCGACAGCCCCGAGGCAAAGTCACTTGAGTGCAAAATGGTCACGAAATCGTGACACTTTCGGGGGGCAAGATTTGAAAGCACAGTGACATCTTCGGCAAAAAGTTCTAAGGCACAAGAATGGTCACGAAATCGTGACACCTTCGAAGGCAAAGCTTAAAAGACGTCGTGAAATCGTGACACATCCGGGAAACAAGACTTGAAAGAGTAGAGACGTCTTCAGAGGAAAAGTTCTAAGGCACAAAAACGGTCGTGAAATCGTGACACCTTCAGAGGCAAAGCTCTGAGGCTCAAAGACATCATGTAATCGTGACACTTTCGGAAGCCAGGTTCTAAAACGCAAAATGGTCACGAAATCGTGACACTTTCGGAGGCAAGGTTCAAAAATGCAAAGTGGTCACGAAATCACGACACTTTCGGTGAGAAGGCTCAACAGCACAAAGTGGTCACGAAATTGTGACACTTCTGGGCCGAAGACTCAAAGGCGTCAAATGGTCACGAAATCGTGACACTTCCGAAGGAAAGGTGACAGGGTGCCAGCAAAGGGGCAAATACGTCACGATAACGCGACAAGAACACTCACGACGCCCGACCAGCCGACGATTGCAGAGACCAGTGTAGAGGGACACGTGGCATAAAGTTACAGGTGGCTCGAGAGTATGGAGCGGTTACAGGGACCCTAGCAAGGGGACATGTGGCAACAAAATACAAGCGACTTGGCGCATTCCTATGTATGATGATTTGGCAGATGGAATGACAGGCGGCTGCAGGGCACTCCACCATTACAGACCATGAGAACACGGGGCACCTAGCAGCATCTACAGACGGTCACAGAACATTCATGCGGATGGTTACAGGAGATCCCGCACTTAGTGTAATGATGTTGGGTGAAGTTGGAGGTCGGAGATATAAAAAGACCGCACATGCATTGTATTCGGGGCTTGGCCATTTTGGAATGTAACAGTTGTATTCCCAAATTAAAAGACCTCTGTAATGAAATTTGCTAGAATTGGCCTGTGTGTTTTTGAGCCTTGCATTCTTGCTGTGTGTTGTTCTAGCCCTATATCAAGTGGTATCAGAGCAGTTTTGTTCTGAGTGTGCAAACCGATCACCGATAGTGAGGCAGTTTGCACCAGGACTATGGTTGCGGGTGGTGAAGAAAAAGTAGGATGCCTCCGCGTAGAGACCATGGTGGTATGAGGCACAGGCAAGCAAGAAGAGAGGAGGTCGATCTGAGGGCCCTGCAGAGGCAAGTTGAGGCCCTGCAAGAGGAAATTAGAAGAGGAGTCGAGCCGAGAAGGGAGGAACCCAGCGAAGATGAAGTGTGGGAAGAAGAGATTCCATCTGATGAGGAAGAGGCTTTGGATCCAGCGGAGGCTAGGCTGTATAGGGCCATCTCCCAGATCGGGAAGAAGCCAAAATTTGACGTCTCCACTTACTCTGGGAACCTCAACCCTGAGGAGTTGATAGACTGGATCAACGACATGGAGGAGTATTTTGAGTACGAAGAGATCTCAGATCCAAATCGGATCAGGTTCACAAAAACCAAGCTGAAAGGACATGCCAACATTTTATGGAAAGGAGTGCAGTTGGAAAGGAGCAGGAGGGGAAAGGAAAGGATCACCAGGTGGGATAGGATGGTAGAGAAACTAAAGAGGCAGTTCATCCCTGCATATTATGAGTTGGATTTATTAAGAAAGATGCAGAGTCTTCGACAGGCTAGTAAGTCTATCAAGGAATATACAGAAGAGTTCTATCAAATTTCAATCAGAACCAGCCATTCAGAGGTGAATAAGGAGAAGGTCGCACGTTACATCAATGGATTGCGAACCAGCATTCAAGAAGAGCTGGGGCTGGTTAGAATGGGCACAGTGGAGGATGCATATCAGTTTGCGTTAAAAGTGGAGGAGAAACTGAATAGGAGGTTTGATAGTAAGCAGAGAGGGAAGGACAGGGGTGGAAGAGTTGGTGGAAGAGGTAGTGGTGGAAGGTACAGAGATGTGGGGAAAACTGGTGAAGCTAGCAGTAGCTAGAAATAGAAATAAGGGAAGGAGGAGGATGACCAACGCCCACGCAATCAGAACAACAACTACTCGAGAGGAAGAGGTAGGCCTGGGCGAGGGTTTGGAAGAGGTGTCTTTTGAGGAACCTGCTTCAACTGTGGAGAAGAAGGACACAGGGCATACAACTACCCGTAGCATCAAGAGAGGCCAAATCAAAGACCTGAGGGTTAGGCCCGAGCTGCTGTAGTAGATGAAGGTGTAGAGTCTGAGCACTCAGAGAAGGCAAAAAGAGGGGAAGAAATGATCATCAGGAGAGTCTTTTTGAATGAAGAGGAAAAGGCAGACCAAAGGAACAACCTATTTCGAACAAGATGCAAGTGTGCAGGAAAGGTCTGTAACATCATCATCGATAATGGAAGCACTGACAATTTGGTTTCAGAGGAAATGGTTGCCAAGCTGCAGTTGGAGAGGATAAAACACTTGCACCCTTATCGAATTGCATGGTTGCAAAAGGACCATCGGGTGCTTGTAAGTGAACAATGCCTAGTGAAGTTCAATATTGGAACTTACCGAGATGAAGTCTTATGTGACATCTTACCTATGGATGCATGTCACCTGCTTCTTGGGAGGCCATGGCAGTTTGACCGAAGTGCTGTCCATGATGGTCGAGCCAACACATATTCTTTGTCAAAGAATGGAGTTCGCCATAAGTTAAAACCCAAGAAGGAGGCGGATGAGAAAGTATGCAGCAGTGCACGAGTCTGTCTAGTTGATGGCAGAAGATTTTTGGAAGGCCTGAAGCCGAATCATATGTGCTATGCCATAATCCTTAGGGTTAGGGAAGAAGGATGCAAGGAGATTCCAGTGGAAGTCATGGGACTGTTAGAGGAATTCCCAGATATCATTTTTGATAATGTTCCTGAAGTTTTACCACCTGTTAGGAAGATCAGTCACCACATAGATTTGGTGCCTGGATCGAGCTTGCCAAACAAGGCTGCACATCGAATGACACTTGTGGAAATAGAAGAGTTGAATCGACAAGTTCAAGATCTATTGAAGAAAGGGCTGATTAGGGAAAGTCTTAGTCCATGTGCAGTACCAGTAGTACTAGCACCCAAGAAGGATGGAGAATGGAGAATGTGCACTGAATCTCGTGCAATTAACAAGATCACCATCAAATACAGATTCCTGCTGCCAAGGATGGATGATATCATGGATTGTTTAAGTGGAGCTGAATACTTCACAAAGATTGACTTGAAAAGTGGCTACCATTAGATCTGCATTAGAGAAGGGGATGAGTGGAAGACATCCTTTAAAACCAGAGAGGGGCTGTATGAGTGGTTGGTTATGCCATTTGGGATTACCAATGCACCTAGTACCTTCATGCGGTTAATGAATGAAGTCCTAAAGGAATTTCTGGGCAAATTTGTTATTGTTTACTTGGATGATATCCTGATCTTTAGCAGAACCTTATAGGAGCACCTGATGCACATCAAGAGGGTCTTTGAGAAACTGTAGGAGGAGCAGTTACTGATCAATCTGAAGAAGTGCAACTTCATGAAGAAGGAGCTGGTATACCTGGGATTTTGTATATCAGCAAATGGCCTCAAAATGTACCCCAAAAAGGTGAGGGCTATCTTATAATGGCTTGTCCCAAGAAGTGTGACCGAGTTTAGATCATTTCATGGTCTGGCCAGTTTCTACAAAAAATTCATTAGAAACTTCAGCAGTATTTGCGCATCTCTTACGAAGACAATGAAGGGGAACAAGAAGGAATTTCAGTGGACAGTTGGAGCAGACAAAAGCTTTTCTATGCTGAAGAAGAAGGTCACTGAGCAACCCGTCTTAGCACTTCTAGATTTCAATAAGGTATTTCAGGTAGACTGTGATGCAAGTGGCAATGCCATAAGAGCCGTATTGAGCCAAGAGAGTAGGCCTGTTGCGTATTTCAGAAAAAAGCTCAATGATGCCAGGAGGAAGTATTTGGTGTATGATCAGGAGTTCTATGCCATAGTTCAAGCACTCAAGAAATGGAGGCATTATTTGTTGCCGAAGGAGTTTGTTCTTTATACCGACCATCAAGCGCTGCAGTATATTAACAGTAAGGGAAAATTGAATCAAAGGCACCTAAAATGGGTAGAGTTCCTGCATAGCTATACCTTTATGCTGAAGCATCGAAGTGGAATATCCAATAGGGTGGTAGATGCATTGAGTAGGAGGCAATGTCTGATGCTAAAAATGAAAGTGGAGGTTGTAGGGTTTGCTGAGCTCAAGAACTTATACCCTACCGACCTCGATTTCGTAGAAGCATGGAAAGCCTGCATTGCACCTGTTACGTTGGACAGGAGTAAGTGGTTGGATTACCTGGTTCAAGAGGGGATGCTATTCATAGGGAAACAATTATGCATTCCTAGGAGCTCAATGAGAGAGAATATCATCAAGGAAAAGCACAGTGGAGGTCTAGCTGGACATTTTGGTCATGACAAAACTATCTCACTTGTTAGTGAAAACTATTACTGGCCGCAATTACAATAGGATGTGGCAAAGTTTATGCAGAGTTGCAGGATATGCTAGATGGCAAAGGGTGTGAGGTAGCCTACTGGTTTGTATCACCCACTGCCTATACTTGAAATACCATGGGAAGATATTAGTATGGATTTTGTGCTTGGTTTGCCCAGGACGTAGAGGGGACACGATTCCATATTTGTGGTAGTGGACAGATTTTCAAAAATGGCTCACTTTATCCCGTGCTAGAAGACTAGCGATGCGGTCCATGTAGCTGGTTTGTTCTTTAAGGAAGTGGTATGCCTTCATGGGCTACCAAGAAGCATTGTGTCGGACAGGGATACCAAGTTTGTAGGTTATTTCTGGAAGACCCTATGGAAGAAACTGAAGATGGAGTTAAAGTTCAGTTTTGCATACCACCCCCAAAAATATGGCCAAACAAAGGTGGTTAATAGGAGTTTGGGCAACCTACTACGATGCTTGGTAGGAGACAAGACCAAGGGATGGGATCTAGTTTTGCCGCAAGTAGAATTCGCATAACAGCTCGGTCAATAGGAGTACAAATAAATCACCATTCCAGATTATCTATGGGAGCAGCCCAAGAAACACCTCAAAGTTGAGAAGGATAGATACGAGGGAGAAATGCAGTGCTGAGGCAGAATATTTTGTCGAACACCTGAAGGGAGTGCATGAGGAAGTGACAAAACACATTGCCAAGATGAATGCTCAGTATAATACAAGGGCGGATAAAAAACGTAGAGCTAAAGAGTTCCAAGTAGGAGATTCTGTCATGGTCCATCTAAGGAAGGAGTGGTTTCCTGCCAAGACCTATAACAAACTGAAAATGAAGAAATTTGGACCATGTAAGGTCATTGGTAAATGGGATTCGGACAATGCATATGAGGTGGAGTTACCAAGCGAACTCAACATCTCCCCCGTGTTTAACATCTCAGATCTGGTCGAGTATCATGAAGGAGAAAGCAGTTAGATACCCAGTCCAGATCTGTGGAGCATTCCAGCAGTCATCCCAGTTGCGGACGAGATAGAATAAGTTCTGGATATGCATGAGGGCCGAAGTACTAGGAACAGGAGTTACTCGAAGTATTTGGTCAAATGGAATGGCAGACCCATAGAAGATGCGACTTGGTTATCCAAGGCTGAGGTTGATCGCCTAGGTCTACCTCAAAAAGATCAGAAGTGAAGGTCACTTCTCAAACTCACCCCAGGTGTCTGATGCAGGAGCATCCGGAGGCGAAGAAGAAATCTTGCATCATCCAAAAATGTTTTTTTCTCTAAGTACCTAAAACTGTCGCAATATCGCGACGCTTTTTGATAAAAAGGGGCAAGGTGCGAAACTGTTGTGAAATCGTGACATATTTGAAGCAAAGGGGCCAAAGTGCAAAATTGTCATGAAATCGTGACATTTTTGAGGCAACACAGCCTTGACACGAAATGGTCATGAAATCGTGACATTTTTGAAGCAACGCGGTCTGGGCACAAAATGGTCACGAAATCGTGACATTTATGGGGCGGAGAGGTCAAGGCGCCAAACGATCGTGAAATCACGACAGTTCTGGAGAAAAGCAACTTCAGTGCCAAATGGTCACGAAATCGTGACAGTTCCGGGGAAAAGCAGTTCGAGCGCCAGTTGCTCGCGAAATCGCGACAGCCCCGAGGCAAAGTCACTTGAGTGCCAAATGGTCGCGAAATCGCGACACTTCCGGGGGGCAAGATTTGAAATCACAGGGACATCTTCGGCAAAAAGTTCTAAGGCACAAGAATGGTCGTGAAATCGCGACACCTTCGAAGGCAAAGCTTAAAAGACGTCGCAAAATCGTGACACGTCTGGGAAACAAGACTTGAAAGCGTAGAGACATCTTCGGAGGAAAAGTTCTAAGGCACAAAAATGGTCGCAAAATCGCGACACCTTCGGAGGCAAAGCTCTGAGGCTCAAAGACGTTGTGAAATCACGACACTTCCGGAAGCTAGGTTCTAAAACACAAAATGGTCACAAAATCACGATGCTTTCGGAGGCAAGGTTCTAAAACGCAAAGTGGTCACGAAATCGCGACGCTTTCGGTGCGAAGGCTCAACAGCGCAAAGTGGTCGCGAAATCGTGACACTTCCGGGCCGAAGACTCAAGGGCGTCAAATGGTCGTGAAATCGTGACACTTCGGAGGAAAGGTGATAGGGTGCCAAGTGGTCGCAAAATCGTGACGCTTTTGGGGCAAAGGCACCAAGAGGTAGAATGGTCGCGATATCACGACCGAAATGGAGAAATGGCACAAAGGGGAAAATACGTCGTGATAGCACGACAAGAACGCTCACGACGCCCGACTAGCCGATGATTGTAGAGACCAGTGCAGAGGGACACGTAGCGTAAAGTTACAGGTGGCCCAATAGTATGGAGCGGTTATAGGGACCCTGGCAAGGGGACACGTGGCAACAAACTACAAGTGACTTGGCGCATTCCAATGTATGATGATTTGGTAGATGGAATGATAGGCGGCTGCAGCGCACTCCGCCATTATAGACCATGAGAACATGGGGCACCTGGTAGCATCTACAGACGGCCACAAAACATTCATGCGGATGGTTACAGGAGATCCCGCACTTAGTGTAATGATGTTGGGTGAAGTTGGAGGTCGGAGATATAAAAAGATCGCGCATGCATTGTATTCGGGGCTTGGCCATTTTGGAATGTAACAGATGTATTCCCAAATTAAAAGACCTCTGTAATGAAATTTGCTAGAATTGGCCTGTGCGTTGTTGAGCCTTGCATTATTGCTGTGTGTTGTTCTAGCCCTATATCACTTAGGTGCTCACGAATCTAGAGTTTTTTTTTTAATTATTTATTTTTAGTATTAAAAAGAAGCAATTGGTTTTTTATCTTCCTTTTCTTTCTTGGTGATATGATATTTCTTGTACACCTTAGATGCTTTTGCATCACCAAAAAAATATATAGAAAAATATATAGTTAGTGATAGAGAGGCCTATTTGATCTGGTAGAGGATAATTGAACTTCCTTGAATATAAATAATCCACCTATTTAGATGGATAGGAATGATAAGAATGAGTATGCAAGAAAAGAATTTTGGATGGAAAAAGTGTCATTGGGTCACAATAGCACTTGCAATGCTTTTGCTATGTAAAACAAGGAGCAATAGTTCCACCAACTTGTAATTTGATAATGCTTTTTCTTTTGAGTACTAAAAAAAAATATTAAAAACATTATGAACAATGATTATGATGACTAGATGGAGGGACCTAACCTAGGAGTATAGGGGCCATACCCAATAGTAAAAAATATAGATTTATTTGTTTAATATGAATATTAATGATAAAATAAAAGGTAAACTAAATGCCAATATAAAATGCAAGACTAGCTCTAAATGTGATAAGATAAAAGGCTTAAAACTACAATTACAAGGAATATCAAAACGAAAAAAAATTGAGGAGCATAGCCCAACATATAAGGTTATTTTTCCTTTTTGGAAATTTGTTGAAATCTTGATAACTTGTTTATTTATGGAACTTGATTGCTTGAGCTTGGAGGCTTGATCCTTCATGCTTATTGATTGCTTGAGAGTTTCTAGACATCATTGGAGACTTGACTAGATACTTGAATGATTGTAAGAAGAGGATTTTAAGTTCTTACATGGATGACCTTCACAACATTGTGGTAAGTTTTAATCATAATCTTGCCATGCACAATGCTTATTTACCCTGATTCTAGAGAGATGTTTACATAATATTGGTGCTTTCAAAAAACCATGGGTGAAACTTTGGTTGAGCTTTGCTACTATGGAACAAACATGGACTGGGATCTCCCAAGTGTTGGATTTATAGAAATCCATAGTTCCTTAGCATAAAAATTGCATTGAAAATGACAATATTAGAGAATATAAGAATTTCAAAAGGGACCAAGCCATGAATGGAAGAACATGAGAATGATAATTTTTGGATTTGGATTTTTTGTAAGAGCTACAATGTTTTTTGAAGATTTTTTTTGTTCGGTAAAAGGATTGATTAAAAGTGGGTTTTGAAAGGAGTCCCAAAACCTTAATACATCAAGGATACAAATAGAGGGTAGCCCACAAGGGAGATTCTACCTAACTGTAAAATAAATAGAGGGTAGCCCACAAGGGAGATCCGACCTAA
Source organism: Wollemia nobilis (assembly GCA_028583015.1). NCBI lineage: Eukaryota > Viridiplantae > Streptophyta > Pinopsida > Araucariales > Araucariaceae > Wollemia > Wollemia nobilis. Next base: position 551,436 of record JAQPPZ010012805.1, on the reverse strand, counting down.
CTAGAAAACAAACAACCAATGAAAAATTCAAAGGGGATTGTTGAGTGGTATTTTCACCCATTCATGAAAGTACACTCTCTTTTAGGATTTGGGTTCCAAATCCCCTCTTGCAAAGAAGTTAAATAAACAACTTCTCCAAGGTCTCCATTGTATTAGCATTTGCAACTGTGTATTAGTAATCTCAAATAAAGATAATCAATTTAAATGCTTGGAACACCTTAGTGATTGCAAGTAACTGTAAACAAGGGGCAATGTTGGTTTATTTCATCATGAAACTTTAATGACTGTTCATTGTTTTTTTTTTTGGATTTTGAATTTTTTTAAATGTTTGTTTAATGCCTGAAAATAAGTTAAAATTTCTGGGAAAAATAAAATGCAGAAAATGAAAATGAAATGCAAAAAACTAAAGATAAAATGCACTCAGTATGATGCTATCTTGTTCCAACAAAACCGAAGATGTGAGGTCTCCATGCATGCAACCTAACCTATTGGACTTGCAAAACAAGCACAATCCCCATAGACTAAGTGTTGGTTCCTAGGGTACAAAATAAAATTCAGATTTCAAATATTCGCCTAATGTAACCCAAAAAAATGGCATTAACATTATCTATTTATTCAAAATCTAAAAAATGAAAGAATAAACATTAAATCCATAGCATGCAAAGAAAATCTCCTTCTTTCTTGCCCACAAGATGCAAATTTCTGAAAACTTCTGCATTAAAAATATGTCATTTTACAATAGCAGAATCTCTGGTTTTCCCAAACCAGTCTGTGGAAGAAAAACAACTTAAACAGGTCCAGAATGGCCTTCTCGCCTTCAAATCTGCAACTCTATTCACAAAAATTTCTGACCCCTCTGGCATCTTTGAATGGCGTATTTAAACTTCTGAAAAAATTGCTTCCCCTTCCATGACGGTTCGTTTCATTTTTTGATGACTGCTCATTTCACCTTCCCTGACTGCGTGTGCTTTGGTTTCCATTTTGTGGCCCTTCGCTGCATTTTCTCCACATGGGCTTGCGTTCATTTCCCTCCATTTTTAACGACCATCTTAAATGATTTCAAATCATTAAATATTTCTTATGTAACGCTTTGTCTTGTTCATTGGATTTTGTCCTTATGTCCGCGTCACTATGCAGGCCCGTTACCTTGGCGAAAATGGAACATGTCGCGATATCACGACACTTTTGCCTCCTTGCTCACTTTTGTTGCTTTTAGCCATGAAAATGGAACATGTCACGATATCGTGACACTTTTTCTTTCTTCCCTCTCTCTTTTCTTTGAATCACAAAAATGCAACATGTCATGATATCGCGACACTTTTTCCTGTATGACCGTGAAAATGCAACATGTCGCGATATCGTGACACTTTTCTTTTCTTGTTCTTTCTTGTCTTGTTTGGTCGCAAAAATGCAACATGTCGCGATATCGTGACACTTTTTCCTGTACGGCCATGAAAACGCAACATGTCGCGATATCGTGACACTTTTCTTTTCTTGTTCTTTCTTGTCTTTTTTGGTCGCGAAAATGCAACATGTCGCGATATCGCGACACTTTTCTTTCTTGTTATTTCTTTTCTCGTTTGGTCACGAAAATGCAACATGTCACGATATCGCGACACTTTTTCTCCTCTGACCGCGACCAAGCAACATGTCGCGATATCGCGACACTTTTTCTCCTCTGACCGCGACCAAGCAACATGTCGCGATATCGTGACACTTTTTCTCCTCTGACCACGACCAAGCAACATGTCGCGATATCGTGACACTTTTTCTATTTTGGCCATGACGGTGCGACATGTCGTGATATCGTGACACTTTTTCTCTGTACGGCCACGAAACTACATGTCGCGATATCGCGACACTTTTTCTATTTTGGCCGCGATGGTGCAACATGTCGCGATATCGTGACACATTTTCTCCTTGTGGTGTTTTGCTTTTTTTCTTGATATTTAGCCTATGGGCCACTTCAGTATTCTTGGAACACATGCAAAAAAGGTGGGTCCCCAATTTTGGGGTACGTTGTGGAGCAACCACAACAAATGGCGACTCTACTGGGAAATGCTCCTGAGCATTTCGATGAGAACTCAACCTGAAAACACACAGACTCAAATACAAGCATTAGAAAATATCCCAAGAATGAAACTTAGACGAGAAATACATGAAGCATTAGAATTATTAAGCATCAGCTCAATGTGTGCAATGTTCTTCATTCCCTATCGTTTGAAATTGGTCAACATTCCATTGTCAGTTTCACTTATGATTCGTATGCAAGGCTATGAATGATTTGTGCAGGATTTGATGTATGACAACTATGTTAGAGATATAAAAACCTACTTTGCAAAGGCTCAAAACTTCTAGTATCATGAACAAACATATTAAAACTGTCAAACCCTCTTAGGACCAAATATATGTATACTGAATTAATTTACTAGATCCCAAAGTTGGTTATGTGTCACCACCATATTGAACCCATGTGCAGGTGTAAGTGAAATCAGAGCTTTGGGGAATAGGATTCCCAACCTAAATGAGATGGGAATTTAATCCTATCCTTACTACTCTGATATGGAGTTCATTACCTCATCTTGAACAAAATGATTTAACCTGTTATGGATGAAACTGTCAAGCTAGCCTGTCCATTTTAGCAGTTAGTGGTCTTGTTTTTAGACAAGACATGTTGCCACACATGAGCATACTCCACTGCCAGCCAGGCGTCTATAGCCCCGATGGATATTAACCCCATAATCCATGATTTGGCTCTACTTTTGATTTCTTGGACCTTGGGGATGACTACCCATCCTTGCAAGGGACATGTAGTACGATCCTTCCAATCCAATATTAATAAAGAAAATATATATATATATTTTTTCTTTTGAATTTCAAGTTCTTGAGTGGGAAAAATAGAAGCTTTGGGGAATCAAATTCTCAACCTAAGCGAGATGAGAATTAGACCCTATCCTTACTACTCCATGAAGGTCAAATCAGATCTTTGGGGAGTTGGATCCTCAACCTAAGTTCGATGAGGATTTAACCCAATCCTTACTACTCTAATTTTAGGCTTTAAGTACTTATGGGAGTGGTAAAAACCACTGTTTTAAGGATTATGTTGCATGATAGGACAGACACGAAATATTCCTTTCACCTCACCTTTTCTTCCAAGTATGGTTTTGACCATTTTGCTCAAGATTCTCTTTAATATGCGTAGAACGTGCTTGGTTCAAGATAGTTCGGGCATCAGTTCCCAACCTTAGGATCCTTTTAATATATGTTATGTAATAACCCTAAGAGGATTTGACACCTTTTCAATGATTGTACATGAAATGAAGATGCAACTGAGATGAAATGTATATGCAATGCGGAATGAAATATGAGATATGAATGCATTACTCCTTTTGAAATGTAGATGGTGTGTAAAACTAACAACTTCATGCATCACAAATTCCAAACGATACCCTTTAATGTGTTTGTGATACTCGTGGAGCTTCCTGCAATACAATTCCGATGTTTCATATTCTCCTAGTCTTAGTCAACATTCATAAGGACCTAAGTTGACAAACCAAAAATATCCAAAGGACCAACACACAAAACTTAAAACCAAAATGAGATCCATTTCGAAACCAAAACACGAAAACCAAAAGTATATACAAATGTACAAAAATTTTGGATTATCATTTTCTCGGATCCCAAACCTGATTAGAATTCTTTAAAATACATGATGTGATACGCATACCAAGTTTTGCAAGAATCCAACAAAAACAAGATCAAACCAAACAAAGAAACAAACCTCCACTTGCCCCTCTCACCATACCAATTTTATTTAGTTTCATTAATAATCCTATGGTGGAGCTTCAAGTTTTCAAATTGATTAGACAATGATTGATGTTCAATTCTTTTATGTCTATTCTTTAAGATGTCCATTCCGCACTTTGATTCATGGTGTAGAAATAAGCTTTCATTTTCATTCAATAAAGCCATAACATTAATAATATTTGAATCAAACCATTCATTAGGCAAACCTTCATTCGAATTTTGCATGGTGAAACCAAAACGGTGATATTTGACCTTTGGCACGCTTTCATTTGACCTTACTTGAAGAGGATTTGAAAATTCCTCTTTTCTCTCATGACATTCATCATCCTGTAGCACTTGTTCTTTCTCCATGACTTGTTTATCAAAGGCACCAAACTTAGGTACCCAATTGAAAATATGTCCATCCCTCTCAAACCATAAGTCTTGTTTATCTAGGGGTGGGTTAACTAACACATTTCCGTGATCAATCACTTGGGTTGTTTTGGGTAACGTGAGATTTTCAATTGGATCATCAATGATATCAAACCCAAATGATTTAGGTTTTGTAACAATACAAGTAAGTGGATCAAGATTTTCAATTTCTTTTCCTTCAAAGGAATCTAAAGAAAATGACTCTCTTTCTTGATTCATGGTTGTAGAATCCTTATCATGTTCCAAAATTTGATTAGATTCAAATTCCTCTTCCAAAATTTTCTCAAATTGTATAGGATTTATAGTATCCTCATGTGAGGAAGCAATTGAGTTATCCTACATATTAATTGACACAACAAGTTTATTAGAAGATTTAGATTGATAATGTTCTTCCCATTTCTTCCACGAATCATAGTAATCATCCTCCAAGTTCAAATTGTGACGCTCAAGTACTTCTTCTTCATATTCTGATTCATCAACATGTTTCTCATCCCATTCATCTTCACCTTCCTCATTCTCACTCTCTTGATGATATAGAGTTTCCACCACCAAAATGTTGTCCTCTCCTTGTTGATGTTGGGGTGGACCATTATTTGGCACAAGTTCCAAATCATCCACTTGAGCTTGGAGACAATGGGTATACCTAGCCATTTCGGGACAATTCCTTTCATTATGCGCCTTTGTATTATGCAATCTACACCCGTTTTCCCACACAAAATCAGAAATATTAAGAATGGAACTAGAGTGACTTGGTCCTGCAGAAGTATCTATCTGATTAGCAATAGGGGAAGGTACACCCCCATTGTTTGGCTTCGTATTCCACTGTCTCCCACTATTGTTGAAATTTCAATTTGGGTGAGGGGCATGGGATTCATACTTATGTTTTTGAACCAAATCATTACTCAATTTGTGAATCATATTTTTGAGTTCTTCAACCTCTGAATAAATCTCTTTTGGTTGAGCTATGTTATTGCTAGTTCCAGTAGGGTTTGTGTAATTGGTAAGATTTTAACTTAACATTTGAGTTGGATTTTGAGCCACTTGATTAGCGTAGGGATTCACACTTTGAATCGAAATTGGATTGGGGAAAGGAACTATAGCCTGAGAATTAACCGGGTTGGCTCCTTTCATAGTTTGTTGGCTAGTTTGCAAAAATGAAGGAATGGGGGGAATGGATGTGACTGGTTGAATTGGAATTGGTGCGTAAGCGGGTGTTGATGAATATGGTTGTTGATAAGGCAAAGAATTTATGCCTGATATTTGTGGTGCCATGATCTGATTCATCATAGGAGCTTGACCATATGGACCATATTGTCCTACCATAGGCATATGGGAAAACCCATAACCCTGTGGTGTCATTTGTTGTTCAATGGTCATAGCTTCATTGTAGGCTAGAGAAAGCGTGGTAACTTGAGGATTTCACCTTGCAAACATTGTCATCATAGGATCCAATGCCCCAAAATATATTTGCAAAGCTACTACGAGATCAATGGCAAAATGCTGAATTGCTCTATTATAGCACTTCTGAAATCTCTGATTAAAGGTTCGGATTGGCTCACCCTGGCCTCTTTTGCATGTAATGAACTGATTATAGATGATTGTGGGATCTAATGGTGACCTGAATTGGTTAACAAAAGCATCCTCCATTTGCGTCCATGATGTAATGGAACCAGTAGGTAAGCAAATATACCATTCGTAAGCCACTTGGTCTAGGCTCATGGGGAAGAGTCTACAAGCCACATCTTCATGTTGAACTTGCAATCTTATAAAAACATCCCTATAGGCCTGAATATGTTCTTCTACGGTCCTTGGGCCATCCGATTTGTATTTGGTCAAAAATCTATCTATATTCCTAGGGATCTCGTGAATATCCTCTATAATATTCAAAGGAATGTTATGGGCTCCATACCAAGGAGGTGGTGGAGGTTGGGCCATTTGATTCAAAATTGATGATGATAACCCTAATAAACCTTGAAAAAACTCTAAGTACCTCAAAGAAAACCTGCGACACATAGAAAATCTTGCAATTAATGAAATTCAAAGAATAACTTCAAAATCAATTTGTTAGTCATGAAAGAAGGAACCTTGACAAAGCAATATTCTAAAAATGTAAGTTTTTGATTCACCAGATCGCATATGCGCAAGTGAAGAGCATACTCCTAGTGTTGTAGGCTTTTTGATTCACAAGATCGCATTACGCATAGGTGAAGAGCATAATACCGACAACAAATACATTTTAGACAAAAAATAATTCCTTACAAATAAGCATGAAATTGACTAGCAAATATCAAACCAATTTTATTTATTTTTAAATCAAAACATATTATTCTTGTCTAAACAATCAAAAGCATTAGAACAATGCATAGCAATTCATGTCCTCCTTTTAACACTACAAGGTTGTGTTGTTAAAAGAGGGCTAAATATAATAATCAATAGGGCATGAAATATTCAAAATTTAAATCCCTATAGCATTTAAATCACTCTAAAATAAAACAATTCAGGCCCTCCTTCTAGCGCCAATCTGTTGAGTGGTATTTTCACCCAGTCATGAAAGTACACTCTCCTTTAGGATTTGGGTTCCAAATCCCCTCTTGCAAAGAAGTTAAATAAACAACTTCTCCAAGGTCTCCGCTATATTAGCATTTGCAACTGTGTATTAGTAATCTCAAATAAAGATAATCAATTTAAATGCTTGGAACACCTTAGTGATTGCAAGTAACTGTAAACAAGGGGCAATGTTGGTTTATTTCATCATGAAACTTTAATGACTGTTCATTGTTTTTTTTTTTGGATTTTGAAAATTTTTAAATGTTTGTTTAATGCCTAAAAATAAGTTAAAATTTCTAGAAAAAATAAAATGCAGAAAATGAAAATGAAATGTAGAAAACTGAAGATAAAATGCACTCAGTATGATGCTATCTTGTTTCGACAAAACCGAAGATGTGAGGTCTCCATGCATGCAACCTAACCTATTGGACTTGCAAAACAAGCACAATCCCCATAGACTAAGTGCTGGTTCCTAGGGTACGAAATAAAATTCAGATTTCAAATATTCACCTAATGTAACCCAAAAAAATGGCATTAACATTATCTATTTATTCGAAATCTAAAAAATGAAAGAATAAACATTAAATCCATAGCATGCAAAGAAAATATCCTTCTTTCTTGCCCACAAGATGCAAATTTCTAAAAACTTCTGCATTAAAAATATGTCATTTTACAATAGTAGAATCTCTGGTTTTCCCAAACCAGTCTGTGGAAGAAAAACAACTTAAACAGGTCTAGAATGGCCTTCTCGCCTTCAAATCTACAACTCTGTTCGCAAAAATTTCCAACCCCTTTGGCCTCTTTGAATGGCGTATTTAAACTTTTGAAAAAATTGCTTCCCCTTCCATGACGGTTCGTTTCATTTTTTGATGGCTGCTCGTTTCACCTTCCCTGACTGCGTGTGCTTTGGTTTCCATTTTGTGGCCCTTCGCTGCGTTTTCTCCACATGGGCTTGCGTTCGTTTCCCTCCGTGTGTAATGACCATCTTAAATGATTTCAAATCATTAAATATTTCTTATGTAACACTTTTTCTTGTTCATTGGATTTTGTCCTTATGTCCGCGTCACTATGCAGGCCCGTTACCTTGGCGAAAATGGAACATGTCGCGATATCGCGACACTTTTGCCTCCTTGCTCACTTTTGTTGCTTTTAGCTGCAAAAATGGAACATGTCGCGATATCGCGACACTTTTTCTTTCTTCCCTCTCTCTTTGCTTTGAATCGTGAAAACGCAACATGTCGCGATATCGCGACACTTTTTCCTGTACGGCCACGAAAACGCAACATGTCGCGATATCGCGACACTTTTTCCTGTACGGCCACGAAAACGCAACATGTCAGTTTGGTCGTGAAAATGTGACATGTTGCGATATTGTGACATTTTTTCCTGTACGGAAAACACAACATGTCGCGATATCACGACACTTTTATTTTCTTGTTCTATCTTTTCTTGTTTGGTCACGAAAATGCAACATGTCATGATATCACGACACTTTTCTTTCTTGTTCTTTATTTTCTCGTTTGGTTATTGAAATGCGACATGTTGCGATATCGCGACACTTTTTCTCCTCTGACCACGACCAAGAAACATGTCATGATATCGTGACACTTTTTCTCCTCTGACCGTGACCAAGCAACATGTCGCGATATCGTGACACTTTTTCTCCTCTGACCGCGACCAAGCAACATGTCGCGATATCGTGACACTTTTTCTATTTTGGCCGCGACGATGCAACATTTCGCGATATCGTGACACTTTTTCCTATACAGCCGCGAAACTACAACATGTCGTGATATCACGACACTTTTTCTATTTTGGTCGTGATGGTGCAACATGTCGCGATATCATGACACCTTTTCTCCTTGTGGTGTTTTGCTTTTTTTTCTTCATCTTTTGCCTATGGGCCACTTCAGTCTTCTTGGAACACATGTAAAAAATGTCGATCCCCAATTTTGGGGTATGTTGTGGAACAACCACAATAGGGATGATCCCTACTGAACAAAAGGTGGGATAGGGATGGTCCCCAAGGGATGCCCCTCAGACCAAGGACCTGAATTTTACTTTTTATCATTGGTGTTTGGAGGCTCATCCATCACTTTGAATATAGTTTTGATGTGACCATTCACTTTGTCCAACACCTTCATCATATGAATGTACAATGTCCATTCAACCTTGGAAGAATTGGCATCCGCAGACATGGTGGCTACTATAATAACAATGTGATTGGGAATAAAACTATGAAGAGTAATAGCAAAGGTATCCGTGCACTCTAATGTTGACTTCGTAGGTTGGGAAGGCTCGTTGATCTTCATAGGGGATGATGTCTCCATATTTAGTTTCTTTAGGCACAGGAAAGAATGGACATAGGAATTGCTAGGGTTTTAAATAATCTTGTATGAAGACCACTTGATAGCCATGGGCTTGAACTTGAAATCCAGGTATGGGGATCCATCCTTGGGCTCATACCCAAGGGCATGCTTTGTGGTAGCAAGTAAGGATAATTCAGCATATTTTTCATCACTAGGTACCTCATGGATAGGCATTTCATGACTAGAGTTGTCAACGAGATTAGTAGCGGTGGGGCTTTGGGTGGGGTTGGGAGGCAGTGGTTACATTTTTTTTTTTGAAGATTTGATTCGTTAATGGAATATGTATTTAAATATAAATAAAATGTATTTCTTTATATTGATTTACAATAGCCAAAATCACAAATATTATATGGCATTAATGGTGTTATTAAGTTGGCATTTTTTCCAGATCGTTAAATATTAAAAATGGATGGCAAAAGATAAAAATTGATAGGTTTTTTTTATAGCATCAATGGTGCTATCATTCATACAACAACATTTTTGTTCTTTAGCAAAAGTGCCACCAAGGTTCAAATGCATTAACATCACTTCACCATGCCCTGGTGCTTTCTATTTTGGAGCAATAAATGATTCCAATTTGGGCACAAGAAAGGTTTATTAATTTTGAATTATTGGAGGGATGATTAATGAAGGGATTAACAATCTTGAAGATTAACCATGTGCTTAAAATTGAGCATGTACATTTAACCCTTTTAATGTATTTATTAAAAAATAGATACATCAAAAACTAACATAGATGCCCTAATTTTGAGACAAGAATATTTTTTGTAGATTATGGTAAATGATGCTATGATTTTATGTTTTAAATTACATTTCAAGTAGTTTTAAATGATGATATATTGTTTATAAATTTCCTCTATAAGATCTTTTGGTAGTATTGCAACAATAAGGGAAAAAATAAAATAGGTTGAGCAAATATTAAAACAAAAAATTAATTGCGTTGTTGGACTACTTTGCAAGAAATATGAAAATATTAAGTTTGGGATTATAATTATATACACTCCAAATATACTTACTTTTCATGAAATATGTTGCAAGGACCTTAGCATATTTTTGTCAAATACAATGACAATTCATAATTATAATGTATGGATTCTTGAGGGTTAATTTAACATAATTCTATCTCCTCTGGGAAGGAAGAGTGATACTCTTGTATGGTTTATATCAATGAAATATTTATCCTTTTTTGTTAATTCAAAAGACCCTTTGATATGTTATTGTTTCCTAGTGGTATAATAGATGCATTGGGTAAACTCATATAGTATATACATTGGATATATTATGTTATCCAATACTTTATTATAAATTAGAGTATATAAACTCTTTAGATATTTTATTATGAGTAGGATTAGATAAAAAACAATTTTTTTGACTTTTTATTTACCCAATAATGGTCATCCAAATCCATTTTTCTTCTATTCCATTTGGATCCAAGATTATAATTTCTTCTATATGCTTATTAAGAAAAACTTGAAGGATCATGTATGTATAGGTTTGTTGAAAACATGAAATATCTAAAGGAACAAATGAAGATTTGGAATGAGTTTTTTGGTCACATTTTAAATCAAAATAAGGAAATAAAATCCATGCTCAAAACCTACGTGTTGTAGGTGAGTTGGAGAGGGTAGGGCAATTATCCAAGGGAGGTATCTTGTTTGAATATCCACCATGCCAAACACATATTGGGTACCCAAAATCTAGTTGATAATGTTGGTGCAATTAGGGCCGGGTATGAATCCTGGGTTATTTTGATGGTGTAGAAATCCTTGGTTGTGGTTTCTTAGACCAAGGAAGCCCCGCAAGGGGTTTGTTTCTAAATTCAAAAAAAATCCATGCTCAAAAATTTATAGGAGAGTAGAAAACAATGGAATGGATAAATTTTTTAAGTGAAATAAAATAATTACATTCTAATTATAACCATTCATTGCAAAAGGAGGAGCCATATTGGTTTAAAAAATCTAGGGATTTTTGGTAGAAATATTTGACCTATATCTTCAAAGAGAGATTTTTCTAATGAATTAGTACATGTCAAGTCAGGAAGATAGAAGTATGGCTAGATACATTGATCATTTGTTGGATTTAAGAAAAAATAAACTAAGGCATGAAGTCTCAGTAAGCTTTGGAATAGAAAATTTTCTAAGTGTAAAATGTGGTTGGAATTTTAAGATCTTAACATCATTAATGAGCATAAAATAAGCCAATATCTAATGTAGCTAAGTCTCAAAATTTGACTAAGGCAATAGAGTCTGATATTTTGCTACAATGCCAAACTCAAAATTTTGCAAAGTTTGTAAGGATGTTAGACATTTTAAATTTTTGACATCATCAAAAGCATATTCAAATTCCAAAACCTGATGCATCAAAAAGATATTGGCTAAGTGTTTGAACAAAGATCTAACGTCTTGCATTAAGGAAACCCTTACCTAATGCAAAATCTGGATAAGTACTAAAGATAACAAAAATTTTAAAGGAGCTAACATCATTATAAGCAACATAAAATATTCAAAATAAATGAAGAGCAATACCAAAGCCAAAAATATTCTATGACATGAAGTCCAACTTAGGAAAGTGAAGAATTTTTGAAGTAGGAGTGTTTTTGGCACCTAGCACTAGGCATTGTGAAAGTGTTTAAGTGTATAGGTTGGTGAAACTTTTAAATAAGTTGACATCATCAATGGAAGCACAAATGATTTATATTCAATAATATAAATAAGAAATGTGACTAAGTATTGATATGAGGGCTAGAATTTTGGTTAGGTTAACATCACACAAGCAAAAGAAGAGTTTGGCACTTAGAGAATAAGATATGGACTAATTTTATCTAAGTAAAAGTAATTTGGTAGAATATTGAGAAGCCTAGACTTACTTCCATCAAGTAAGACTCTATTGTAAGAGAATCCCAAAAAAAGAGGCTTCCCCATTCAAAACCTATCCTAATGTAGCTATACTAGTCATCAAGCAAAGTGGAATAAAGCAAATTCTATCATATAGTCTCATGAAATAACTTGAGATAAGTATGATACCACATTCCTAGGATAAATTAGAGCTAGTAATATTAGCATAATGGTGTCATTATAGGTGCACAATAATAATCCAAAAATAGAGGTGCATGTGTTGTACTCATCTGATAGACCTATAGTTAATTATGAAGGCAATAATTCTAGGTTAATAGAATGCAATGTAAAACTATACATACTTGAATTTAGCTCATTTCAAAGGTCATATATTTTATTTTATAATTACATAAGTTGTATAATCAAATGTTCTATGCATATTAGTGAAAATTGAAGTATTTTTTAGTATCTATCTAAGGATTTTATAGAACATGTATCTATATTTATTTGTTTTAAAAGCATTTTTGTTAAAATAAAATAAACAAGTGTACTTTGTTAACAATTATCTTAGGATTACTATTGGTTCAATTTTGAGAATGCTCAATGTGTGTATGTGCTTATTCAATTAATGTTTTGCAATATTTGATGATGGTTGGTCTATTAGGTAGTTTAGTCTACTTAAGGTAATGAGACTCCCATGCTCTTATGTCTCTTGATGCTATTGAATCCTACCCATTTTGAGTTCTAGATTCTAACCCAATGTATTCATTTCTCTAGTCTATATATTCCTTTTATTAGTTTATCTAGTTCCATAGGAATCAACCTACTCCAAAGGTTGTTCTAAAAGAAAGTTTTGGTCTTCCACTCTTGTTCAAGGTCTTGAGGTCACAAGTCATTCACTTAGGTATACTTTTGCCAGTATTTCATCATTGTGTGGTTATCTCTACTATAATGTTCACATATATTTTATGTATGAATAGTATCATTTGTCTAATTTTGATATCATTGAAAATTGTTTCTCGATTGGAATTGTTTTAGAGGTCTCATGACTCTTTTGAATGGATACTTTCTCATTTGATTTGTAATAATAAATTGCTCTTAGTCTTATATTATATGTGAGGCATCTATTTTCTATAGTGGATTCACCAAGTATTCAAAACATGGTGTTTTTTAGTGATAGTTAATGTTGTCACAAAAACAATGTACTTTTATGGTAGAGATATCAAAATAATTAGAACTAATGTTTCATTAGATACATAAGTTCTAATTATTTTAATGATGCTCATAAATTGATAATTCTTCTCATAAAATATTCTATCTTTTCTTCACTCTTCATATTCAAGAAATGGAGTTGGATTTGGAGAAATAGTATCCAGTTTTGATTATTTGCTTCAAAGACTAGTTTTAGCTTTTTACATGCATCCTTGATCATGGTTGAAAGTTGAATGTATGGTTGGACTTAATTTTTTACTCCAGATATGATGATTAATGTTGCCTTTTTGTATTCCTTATTGAACTTTATTTTTTCTTCATTTTCTTCTTTAGACTAGGTGAAAGCATGTCTACGGAAGCACAGGCGCACCGGGTGCGATGCAAACAAAAGCAGATGTAACGCTAAGTCCTACGAATGAACAAAGAACAAGTGCATGAAAAGGGAAAGTGAAGCATGAATGAAACAAGATGTAAACTAGAAGTAAAGTGCAACCTCTTTTATTAATTTTTCTTGTGATCAGGTTACAATACGTCTCCCCCCTTTTTAGGGGCTCGGATTGATAGATATAGTTTTGTTTCACCAACGGATTGTACGCTTCCCTTCAGGATCTTTTGTGTGCCCATATTTTAAATGGGCAGGAAAAAAATCACTGTCACTTGCATGAATGCATTTGTAGCTCCTTGCTACCCCTCCGATGTTGATATCCTACATTCAGAGAAACAACAAATGATTAATAGCACATGCGGATGGAGGGAAACATGCAATCCTCAAGGCATCCGGTTAATGCATACATGAAATAATTAAAATAGTGATCAAAACATATAAAAATAATATGAAACTTGCATAAAAGCATGTAAAAATCATCATGAACACACTGCAAAAAGAACAGTCCAAAATTCTATTGTATATTTCTAATCGCTCCAGGGTGGGACAATTAGGACTGTCATAAAATGCCCGAAAGTGACCTCCCAAATGTACCATCTAGAGGCCTCAAAAACACCTGTAAACTTGGGGTTAGGCAAAATGGTGCATTTTGAGACGACCCATAAGGTCGGATTTGGCTGATTCTACCCTGATAGCCCTGTATTTGAAGGTGCTCCCTATATGTTAGTAAAAGTGTAAAACAATGAAAACACAGTAAAAAAGAGTCAGAATGCTTTGAAATTTGAAATGCAGCATATATGAAACACAAAAAACATAATGTAAAAGAAAAAATTAAGAAATCTACTATATATTTCTAATCACTCTGGGGTGGGGCGATTAGGACTGCAAGAGTGCGAGGGGCACCTAGGGGTAGGACGCCCACCGTTTGGGGATTTTTTTGACACAAATCCACTTGGGATGGGTCCAAAACCTCCTATGGGGTTGTGTAAGCAAATTGGATGTGGGATTGTGGCCAATTTTTTAGGTTTTGGGTCCGTATTGTGCTCCTAATGTTCACCTGATAACCTCCCTTCCAAAAGAGATATCAAGGATGTAGGAAGAACAATGAGGGTGAGGGTATAATTTGGCAGCACTCCATTGCTCCAAATGCTCCTACTATGTCCTCATTTTGGGGTGAAAATACTTACCATTTTATAGACCTGAAGGTCTGTTTGAATATACATGCAAGGGCACCTCTTGGCCATCATGCCTTGTCAGGGGAGAGGAGATTCCTACCTAATTAAGGGCTCCATGACTGCCTCTATGACTGATTCTTTGAGATTTGAAATCCTCACTCACACTCCCATGCATTGAAAGTGGAGTTGAGTGGCAGATCTGGACTTCCATTTGTCAAGGTTTGACTTTTTGCTCGTCAAACCTACTATTTGCCCCACCCTAGAACGATGTTGCTAATCATCCTGGGGTGGGGCGAATAGCATTCTAATCACACCAGGGTGGAATGAGTAAGGATAAGGGTGCTTGAAAGGTGCCAAATTGATCTCTGACCTTCCAAAAATGCTTTGGGAGTGGTTAAAACCATTATTTAACCTCTGGGGGCTGCCCTAGGGGCTCTGTATGCCAATTTGGTTAGTGCTTGTAGCCACATGATTAGATTGGTGCTATTTTGGTGTCTATAGTAGGTAGTGATATTATCTTCTATTTTTCATACTTCATCTAATTCATGTTGCATTCAAGTTTTGGTTTTCTAGAAAGCATAATTATTCCTCCTTAATAGCTGGAAATTAGGTAACAAGAACTTTGGTGCTCCACTAGCCATATTAAAATTTTACAAAATTTGGATATTATTATTTCACTAAATTCACCTCAAAAAATACCTATACTCATGTCTTGATAGTTTTTTTGGAATATATTACAGTATTCGGTACATGCTAATGTATCACCTTTGGTACATATTTAGATTATGAAAGTGTGTCCAAGGTTAGAGTGTGAGTATTTACTTTATGCAATGTAATAAATGCACAAGTATTATTAAAGTGTACAAAGTATTTTGGTATTGTAAATGTGCATAATCATCCATGTGTACATGAGTCCATCGAATATGAATATGAAGAGTGAAGGCCACGAGTTCTCCATATGAATATTCCAATTCAATTATATATGTATCTATGTGTGTGTGCAAGATACACAAATTGTAGTTTGATTGAGTATGTAAGTATGGGTACTTGAGATACTTATTCAATAGAGATATAATATTTGTGAGCACTTGTTAATGGTAATTTTATGAGTTATTTATAAAGTTATTTATGAGTTTTATACTTTTAGAATATTGCCATTATCATATATTTCATATTGCAACTTTATTTTTTATTTTTATTTTTTATTTGTGGAAAACATCCCAAAAGGGATGCCACTTTCGGGTAAGACCCAAGGAGGCAGGGGTATCCATTCCGCCAAAAATGCCCAGGACTCGGACCTGGCCTACCACCTTTGACATACTCAAGGAGCAAACAAACACACAAAACCAATTTAAAAATAAGTAAATAACAACAAAAATAATAAAATAAAATAAAAAACATGCTCCTTGAGTGTGTCAAAAACAAAAGCACAACCAAACACGCACAATAAGATAAAAGAAACCACAACACAAACCACATAGAAAAACACAAGAACCACATAACAAAACACAAACAAGACAAAAACAACAGAACACTACAAAGACATAACCCAAAAAAACATGAAAAATAAACACAACCAAAACCTAAAAAATTAAAAAAATAAAATAAAAATAAAAATAAAACAACAACCAGACAATAAACAAAAACAAAATACATAGAAAACACTCACACATAAAAACACGAAATAACACAAACAAAGAGAAACCCAAGAACAAGAACGAAAAAAACACAAGAACAATAACAAAAAACATAAAAAAAAAAACAAAACAACAAAAACACAAGAACAACAAAAAACAACACAAAGAACACAAAAACAAAACAAAACAAAAGAACCCACCCACCTTAAAAAACTAAAAAAAAAAACAAAAAAGAAAAAAGAAAAAAATGAACAAAACAATGACCTATCTAGACCAGAAGACTATTAAGGCAAGAATCAACAGAGGAAACAAAATAAAGAATAGAATGAGCTAGGGAACTAAAAAAAACTGAATGAACCAAAGAGAAGCAAAAAAAAAAAAACAAGAAGAAACTAGGTACCTTCGAAGCTGGAGCCATCCAAAGAAATGATAGAAAGAAGAGCTTCCCTAATTTGAGAAGCCCACCATATAGGAGGGTGGCCATAACAAGTAAGATCACCTTTGTCCAAAGCCCAATTAGCTAAAGCATCAACACTCTTGTTTTGATCTCTAACCACATGATTGTAATCAACTTTCAAAAATCCCATCTCGATTAACTTGAATCTTCTCAATAATTCTTTTTATTCTCCAATCCACCTTATGATTCTTAGAAGGAGTCTTCAAGAGATTAATCATAAGTTGAGAGTCAGACTCAACTAACACCTTTTCCCATCCAACCTTAGTAGCCTCCTGAAGACCTCTGAGGATACCATACCCCTCAACAAGGTTATTGGAAAGAATACCCAAATTCTCAGCAAAAGTAAAAACTAGGGAGCCATCTGAAAAGTCTACCAATTCCTCCCACATTTGCTTTTCCAGGGTTCCCTCTAGAGGCTCCATCGGTATTGACTTTTCCAAAATCCTTAGGAGGAGGTTGCCAATTTCTAGTCCTATCCATCTTACTAATACTCACATTCCCTTTAAGTTGGTTGCCCTTAGAAGGTTTAATCTTCAATATTTGCATCACTTGATCCCATCTTTGGTGGGAGTTTTGGGGGTGATTAAGGAGTTGATGGACTGATTCAACTAAGTTGGCTATGGTATTTTGCCAAATATAGTGAATATCCTTCCTATCTTGATTAAAAATTTGGTTGTTCCTTTCATTCCAAATATTCCAAAGAAGAATGGTAGAACCCATCCAAACTAACTGCCTAATAAAATGATCAACACCCTCTTGATTAGGCCAATCCCTCCAAAGCTGTTCAAAAGTAAAAAAATTGGACCACTGTAAGCCAAGTAAAGTGGCCATTCTCCTCCATAGCTCAGAGGCTAAAGTACACTCAATAAAAATATGGTTGATATTTTCTACATTCTCTTCACACATTTCACATCTAAAAGGGCCATGAAAACCACGCTTCATAAGTTGCTCACCGGTAAGCACCCTACGATGCAATAAAAGCCAATTAAAGAACCTCACCTTAGGCCAAGAGCTTTTGAGCCCACAATCGAGAAAATATGTGAGAAGAATGGTTGGGATTATTATGGCATAAGGTCAAATAACCTTGAGCAACTGAATACTCACCCTTAGTAGTGTTGTTCCATCCAAAACAATATTTTTCATGGGACCAAGAGAGGGATCTCATATGAAGGATGCCTTGGATATCTTGTCTTTGCCTTTCTAGGATTTGAATAGGCCAGTCCTCAATAGGGATCCAATATCTACCAACCTTTGAATTACCAGTATGGTACCGATAGTAATTAGCCACCTTTATCCAATTAGCTCGGTGAAGCTCCTCCATCCAAGGCCTCCAATCGGGAAACCGAGTTATCAAAGGCTTGTGACCATCCCAAGAATCTGTCCAAAAATTTACATGTTGACCATTATGAATGATCCAAAATAAGAACTACTAAAATGGGAGAACCTTTGGTAGGAAGTTGATAGCGAACAAGGTCTTCAGGACTTTTGTTCTCCGAGCATATTTAGCACGGAGATTATTGGCCCAAAGAGCATTGGGGTTATGCAACATCCTCCAATATAATTTAGCAGCTAAAGCTTTGTTGTTATTAATTGAAGACCGGAATCCTAACCCCCCTTCACTCTTAGGAAGACATAAAGTATCCCATTTCACCAAGGCCCATTTTCTTTTCTCCTTAGTACCACTCCAAAGGAAACGATGACTGATTTGATCCAATTCTCGAAGAACAACCTTTGGGATATTCAAAATGGAAGAAACATAAATAGGAATAGCTTGAAGGACTGATTTTACCAAGGTGATTCTACCCCCAGAAGAAAGCCACTTGTTGGTCCACTTTCCAATTTTCTTCTTGACTTTGTCCAACAACCAATTCCAATATTTATTTTTTTGCCTTTGAATATTTATGGGAATACCTAAATAAGTGATTGGAAGAGAGGTCTTCTTATATCTTAATTTATCCAAGACCATGGATTCCTGTCTAGCAGAGCGGTGAAAGAAAATAACTTTAGATTTGTCTTCATTGATCAACTACCCGATAGCCTTAGAAAAATAGCTAATGATTTGCTTAATATTAGAAGCTTCCTTAACTGTAGCTTTACCTAAAAGAGTAGAGTCATCCACAAATTGAAGATGAGAGATAGGTCTAGCTCCATGAGCAATGGTAACTCCCTCAAGGGTTTTGTTTTCCCTCTTTTTGGTTATAGTCCTACCCAAGCATTCAGCAAGAATGATGAATAAATAAGGGGATAGCGGGTCACCTTGCCTAATACCTCTGGAAGCTGGGAAAGACTGAGAAGGCCTACCATTGATAAGAACTAAGTAGGAAACTGAAGAGATACATCCCATAATCCAATCCATCCAATCCTTAGAGAAACCAAATTGCCTCAAAACTTTGATAAGGAAGTGCCAATCCACTCTGTCATAAGCTTTGGATAAGTCTAACCGAATGAACATGGAAGGAGAATTTTGCATATCCATGGAATGGATGGCTTCCTGAGCAAGAACTATCTCATCTACTATTTGACGTCCTTCCACATAACCCCCTTGCTCCGGGGAAATAATCTTATGCAAAAGAGGCTTCAACCTTTCTGCCATGATTTTAGTAATGATTTTGAGAAGAACATTACATAAAGCAATAGGTCTAAAAGCTGAGATATGATCAACCTCTTGAGCTTTTGGAACAAGAGTAATATAAGTTTTATTGATAACCTTCAAAATTTCTTTGGCTTTCCTGGCTTCTTCCACCACCTCTAATAAATCAACATGAAGGATATCCCAGAACTCTTGGTAGAACTCAATAGGAAAACCATCAAGACCTGGGGTTTTCCCTTTTTGCATTTTAAAAACTACTTGTTGAAGCTCATTGATAGTAACAGGAGCAGTCAAAATAGAGTTCTCCTCAGAAGTGATAAGAGAAGGGATTGCTTGAAGAACATTATGTTGAGAAGTTGAGTCAAGAGGAGTAGCAACAAAAATATTGGAAAAGTAATCAACAACAATAGAGTTCATGCCATCCCAAGTATAAACAACATCTCCAGAATCTGATTTTAAGGAAGAAATAAAGTTGTGAGATCTTCGAGCTAGAAGAGATTTGTGGAAGAAATTTGTGTTTCGATCTCCTTCTTTGAGCCATTGAATTCTAGATTTTTGCTTCCATAAGATTTCTTCTCTTTTTTCCCATTCCTCAAGCTGAGTTGTGAGTTTAATTTCATCTGCACTTCTCTTCTCTGTGAGGCCATCTAAATGGATTTTCTTATTCAAATTTTCAAGATGAGCAATAACTTCATGTTTTTTTTATGAACATCCCCAAACTCTTTCCAGTTCCAAGTCTTGATTTTGGATTTAATGTATTGCAGTCTTTTGGCAAAATAGAACATCTTAGTCCCATGCCTAGGTTTACCTTCCTTCCACCATTGTTGCACACGAGGTCTGAAGGAAATGTCTCTAAGCCACATTAATTGAAAACGAAAAGGAGAGAAACTCACATTGGTTTTCCACATTTCCACCATGATTGGCCAATGATCCGAACCAGCATTATTAAGAGTCTTCACTTTAGGAATGTGACCATGGATTAAGAAATTTTCAGAGAGCAAAAACCTATCCAATCTCTCCATTATACAAGCTAAGCCTTGCCTTATGTTAGACCAAGTCATAAGGCCATTATCTCGGTTGGATATCCACAAGATGGAGGTTTGCAATATATTCGCTCATGAGGTCGGTGCTTTTGTCCAAATTTCTATTTCCCCCCTTTTCTCATCCAGAGAGAGGATGGTATTGAAATCTCCTCCGATCAAGATCCAAGCTTTAGGAAAATGAGAGATAATATGAGTAATATCCTTCCACTATCTTCTTTTTTCCTCCAAAGAAGTCGGAGCATAAACAGTAATGCAGAGCATAATCTGGTTGGAATGTCTACTTTGAATAGCTATAGCCAACAAACCCCAACTGCCAACCATATGGTGAATAACTACCTCTTTTGGGTCCCAAAGACAAGCAATGCCACCCGAAGTCCCTTGGGAACTGAGGGAAACCACTTTTCTAGCTGGCCAAATTTTATTGGCAATTAAGTCCATATCCTCCATTGACATCTTTGTTTCTTGAAGGAAAACAAGATGTGGATGATTTATCCGAATCATTCTTCTAATTTCATTTTGTTTTGAAAGACTCCCTTTGAGTCCTCTAATATTCCAAGTGATGATCTTCATTAATACCAGGGCTAAAAAATTTGGGAAGGGCATTAATCTTACCTTCCTCTACAAGCTTTTCACCTTCTTTTACCATATGATATTGATTGGTCTTGCGACCTACTTTTTTATTAGAATCCATCTTCAATTTTTTTTCCCTGTTTCTTGACTTATTCCAATTGAATCTGAGATGGCTTCTAACCTTGAAGAATGCTCGTACACAGCCAAAATTTTACTAGATGGTTCAACGGAGTCTATATTGGGACCTGCATTATTTGAAGTTTTGACATTTGAAATATTGTTTTTCTTGTGTAAATTTTCTCCTTTTTTTCTGTTGAAAACCTTTGATTTGTTGGTTTGTCTCCGAGTTCTTCCCTTCATATTTAAATTGTGTTTCTAAGATTTTAGTTTCCATTATTTCCTCTTCCTCACTTGGGACATCATTTGTGGAAAGGATTTCAAACATATTAGCAGATGACTTTGATTGATCCTTCATAACTAGTTTTTTTTAGTGTTCTTCTTCTTAGGTATTTGGAAACCTGTTGAGTTTATATCTTCTTTCTTTTGATCAGGAATTTTATTTGGGCAAGCAACTGGCCAAATGACCATATTCATGGCAAATTCTACAACGAAAAGGAATGTTCTCATAGTCCACTACTTGCTCCCAAGTGTCTTCCCCAAATTGTAATGTGATCTTTTTAGGTAGGGGTTTGTCAAAATCCATTAAAACACAAATCCGAGCATAAATAATATGTTCAAAATTTTGAGTACAATCAACGAGTCATCATAAAAGTTCCTAAAGAGTTTCCAATTGAAGAAAAAATAGTAGGATTCCAAAATTCAATAGGGAGGCCAAAGAGTCTAACCCACACGGGAGCTATAGAAGGCATCTCTTCTTCGACTTTAAATTTAGTATGCCAGGGCTTCATGAAAAGCCCTGCCCTTCCAAAAAACCAAGGACCCCCTTGAAAAGTTTTCTCTCTATCTTCATTATTAGCAAATAAAACAAGAAAATAACCATTTGGATAAATAGAGATTTGTAACTCACCTTTAGTTTTCTAGATTTTTGCAGCCCAGACTTTGAAAGCAGATAGACTCGGACGAAAACCCACGAACCGACAAATTAGTCCTCTTTTTTCCAAATCTTCAATGCCAGTCTGAATGTTACCCATATCAAGCTTAACAATAGGAGTTCCATCAGCTGCTTTAAGACATCCTGACTCCATTTTCTTGGGATCAATCTTAGGCATTCTTAGAGGTTTATGGGAAGCCCTAATATTGATATTAGCATTGGGCTGAGGCTGTCCACCATGAAGGGCATCCCTAAAATTCATTTTTGGGACCGAGTCTTCGAAATTCTTACCCTTGATAGGGGTTTTCACAGTAGAATTATTTTGTGGGTGCACCTTAGCACCAGATTCACTTGAGATATGAGCCATTTTTTGATCAACTTCTTGAAACTTGTTTCGTGATCTCTTTAATCCTTGCCCTAGACGCCATGGAAAGGTATGGTTTTCACTTTTCTTTTGTGCAGCAAATTGGAAGCCGTTGTCACTCAAGTTCATAGTATGATCTATTGAAAGACAAATTTCTAACCCATATTGTATCCCCTGCAACATTTCCTGCTAAAATATTGAGCATAAACCACAAAAATATTGGCCGCTAGGGCCCGAAGGCCCTAAAAACCAACCTCTGGAGCTGCTTGCACTCAACCCAGATGAAACCCTCGCATAGCCGCTTGCCAAATATATCGTTCACACATAGGGATGCGCTAGGATCTGTGTTGCTCCAAATGATATGAAAATTGGTGGAGACGTTCTAGGGTTTTTTAGGCATCTACCCTCAAAATTTCAGCTCAATCCGAGTCCGGATGAGTGAGATATGGCCGAAACGAGTTCGGAAGTTTGGGCAGTCCTACGAAAAACGTCTAATCAATTTCCAATATATCTTCACTATGTCAATCGTAACTTTATTTTAGATCTTAAGGTTTTTTTATCTTAAATATTTAGCTTCAAAATCGAATAATGGTATTAAATTTACAACAATATTTTGACTTGCACAATTTTTAAATTTACAAACAAGATTTCCACTAGTTAAGGAGAAACCAGTGAAGTTAAAGAGATTACCTCTGGAAAGGAAAATCAGGGAAGTTTTAAGATTTACCTATTCCAAGAGTAAATTTGGAATAGAAGGTAATTATAGGTCTTGAATATAGACCTTGATATTTATGAGATTAAGATATCCAAGAAGGAGGTCCTACTGAAAGGTTTGATAGATAAAAGAAAATTCCACATTGCTATTTGGCTAGTATTTCCATAGGGTTGAAGGAGAACTCGTGAATACTAGGACTCAACATAGATTTATTATCACTAATTTATAGAATACCTAGTGAAGATTATTGATTTTAAAATTTTAAACATTTAAGTGTATTTGATTAGTACTATCTATGTTTCTTGTTATAGAAATTAGTTATTAGAAGTTGAGAAGCTTGCTACAATAGATAGAAAATAATTTCACCTTTAATTATCTGAAAGTCTATGTGCTTTCCTTGTGCGGGGATTAGTTATTTGTTACAATAAAAGTTTAGACATTGAATATTGAGGAGGTCCAATAAAAAGGTCCCATTGGATATTGGAGAGTGAGGAGACTCAATAATGAGTTCCCCATAGAATAAAAAGTCCTCTTGTAGATTTGATAAGCAATAAATTTTGGATATCCAAGAAAGAGATATCAGTGTAGAATTTCCATAGTTGGAATATTAGAGAGACCAAGGGAAGGTCTCATTAAATTTTTGAGTAAGAATTGAGAATTTTTTGAATTAGAAGACCCAACGAAAAAAGGTCTCAAGAAAATCTGGAGAAGGAGAAGAAGGCTATAGAAAGCCTCGTTGCCAAATTGAAGAAGTGGTCATTGGAGGAGTTGTGAAGAAAGCTAGAGGAATAATATTGTAAGCAAGGAGAATTTTTGATAAGAAGAGCTTGGGAAAATTATTGCCATATGACAACAAGCCTAAAATGAAGAAGGTTTGACAAGAAGGTTGCTCATTTTAGGTTTGACAAGAAGTTTGCCAAATTTTGGAGAATTTTTTTAAGATCTCAAGACATTCAAATTCTTGAGAAATAATAAGACAATGGAAGATATTAGATTTAAAGTCATAATTTGACAAGAAGATTGAAGGAGAAGGGAAGATTGAAGAGGCCACATTTTTGAAAATTTTAAGGACAGCCACAAAAATTTTGAAGGCTGATTTTAAAAGGAGAAAGTTGCTAATTTTCAAGGTAGAAATTGAAGGGTTATAGGATAGTAAATTGAAGGAGGAATAGAACTATGTTTTTGAAAATATTTGGGTAGATTTCGAAGTGCCCTTGAACACTAGGTTGAAGGAGGAATTGACTACAAAGTTGCAAAATTTTTGGACAGCATTTGAGCAGCACTAATAGCTGCAAGTTTTAGAGTTTCAAATAATTAATTTGGAGGATATTTGAAGCCATAAAAATCAGGTTTTGTAGGAAGCATTAGAAAAAGGGATAAGAGCTAAATTTTGGAGAACTTTAGGACATATTTGAGAGAGTTTTTGGGTAGTGAGCAAGTTGGTATTTGAGCAACAATAAGAGCTAAAAAATTAATAAGTTTTAAAGTAGCAAAGTGAAGCAAAGTGTACAAAAGTTACAATATTGTGATAGCAAAAGGGTGAATCAAATCACAAAGGAAATTAACTAAAAAAGGAGATCATAAAGGCATACTATATTGGTGCAACATAATTTTATTATTTGAGCATTAAAAATAGTCTACATTAAGTGTTTGAGAGCACCATATTAGCCTTATTAAATTTTGGAGAAGTTGAAATAGAGAGTCTTCAAACAAAAGGAATTGGCAGAATTTGTATCTTAAAATTTACAAGAATAAAGAAACAAATATCTAAGTTAAAGCTTACTTGAAAAGGAGAAGTAAGAATGAAATAATTTTAGTATTGAATGTTTTTTTGTAGCTCATAAGACTACAAATTTATTGGAGTAGAATAAATAGAAAAAAAATATTTTTCTAAAGCAAATAGAAGATGAAATAAGGGTTCATAAAGTAGAGTAGATATTTAAGTGTCTAAAGACACTAATAAAAACCATGTGTAGGTAAAAGTGAAAGCATCAGTTGGAAATAGTGAAGCACCACCATATCTCAAGGAAGAGCCACCACCATTCAAGAAAAATCTACCATAGTCGAAGGAAGCGCTACCATTGCTCAAGGAAAAACCACCACTGCCTTAGGAAGAAAGTTATCAATTTGAAGGTCCAATGCCATAGATTCATCCAAGGATCCCAAAAATGTAACTTTCATGATCCAAAGTTCATTAAACCTATTTTATTCTAATTCAATCCCCTATATTTTTTTATAGCTTCATAAGGTTAACTAAGTTATCATTCTAATAAAAGATAGACCTAGTCTCTAGTAATCCTTTTCTAGATTTCAATAACCCATGACCATTATCTAAGAGCTACAACCAATCCTAAATATGCAACCATCCCTACTTCATCACATGTCCATTTGTGAGAAGCATTGGTGCAGTTCTCTTCCACTACAACTACCTTAAATTCCTAACAATATAGTTGGTTCTCCTTTCACTCTATTTAAAGGAAAGGCCCTAGTATTTACCCTTGTACAAGTCCTTTAGTTCAAGAGTTCTAGGACACTAGTATTTTATCTTAACACAAGTATTTTAGTGTAATATATCTATAAAAATAGTTTACTACTATTTTTCCCAAGCCTTTTAGTGAAATAGTTCCATGGATAAGCTAATACCTACTCCCTACCCAATTTATTTAGAGTAGGAGTACTAAGCATCATCCACAATACTTTGACCAACATATTTCCTAAGAAGATACCTTACCCTATATCTAGATATATAATTGATCTCCCTCTAGTTTCCATTTTCAAAACTATTTCAAAAGTGATATCAGCTACATGAGTACGAGTTGGGAGAAATCTTCATTATATTCCTTTAAAATAATTAACCAGCTTATCCACATTTCATATCTAATTAGTGAGTAGTGGATATCCATTGATTATAAACAACATATGAAGGTTCTAAATACCCAATTACCTTATTCATTTACAAGGTAAAAATTATAATATTTAATATAATAAAACATATCCATAATCCGAGTGATACTCCGAATCTTAAGCTTTATAGAAATTAATTTAATGAATTAACTAATTTAGCTTAGTTTTAGGTGATTCCAGATTAGTCTCGTAAGACACTATGAATGCTCAAAATTTGATATCTAAGTTAAAAAGAAGCACCATATAACATAATTATATCTTTACATTGAGGCCAAGTTACCTCAATTGGCATGATCTTGTTTATCTTAATAAAAAATTTCAAAAACTATTCAAACTATAAACAAGATTCCAAATCACAGTACTTATAGTGCATCACTAGACAACCCCTAGAGATGTATAGACAATTGATTCAAAACATGATATGTATATTTCTACATTAAGGTAGTCAGAGTTCAATTGCCATCCTTCACTTGAATAGGACCAATTTCATCTTCCAGCTAGCGATTTTTGAGCACCAACTTCTCATTGAATTTGTTTACTCCTTTAAATCTGAAATAATCCCATGCTCACATGATTACATAGAGCTTATTTAGCATAAAATCAAGTTGCACTTGCGGTTGTAACCACACCAACATCTATAGAACACTTTGGTAGTAGATCAGCAACACCAGCCAAGAAAATATTACCTTATAACAGGGATCAGATATGGACCCTTAGCTCTTTCAAGAATGCTCATCATGCATTCATATTGAGTCTCGAATTTCAACCATTATCTTCAATAATTCTCAAATAATAATCCAAAATAATGAATAAATATCTCTAAATTTTAACAATAGTAATGATAAAATAATGTATTCATTAAACAAATTCCTTTCAAATAATAGAATTCTATAATAATCAAATACAATAGAAGGCATTCATTCCTCCTTTCATACATCTAAAAATTACCATTCTTCAAAAATTCACAATACCTATCCTTCAATATTTATTTAATCTCTAAATTCTCAATAAAAATAAAATTGAGCATAATCAAAATAATCATTCACTCAAAGGACAAGTTTCAATTCATTTGTCTCCTATACTATCAACAACAACAATGATATATCATGCATTCAATATATGCATTTATTACAATCATAGAATCTAGGTATAATCAAATGCAATAGAATCCATTGTTCTCTTCTCCAATGACTAAGCATTTACCAAGTATCTTAGTCCTATCTTCTAAGTTTACCCAATCATTTACAACAATAGCATAATAAGAGAAAAATAAAAGATACACTTAAAAGTCCCCATTGTTACAAAACTTACACTAAACACTACCCAATAAACATCAACATTATTTCCTTCTCTCAATAACCATAATAATGGAATCAATGCCTGATGACAATATCAATCTGATATTGGTGACTAGGTTGGATTAATCTACTAATGGAATTCTAGGTTATGTTCGTAGCAGTGGTGAAGTTATAAAACATAGATATTTTCCTATAAAAATAAGAGTAACTATGGAATGTGTTCTCTATCAACATACTAGGTATAAAGCATAGTCATTTCTTTCATACAAAGGAATATCAACAATATAATTCAAACATAGTTGAACTCACACAAGCTTTAACACAAAAAGAAGCAATAGTTTCTTTACTTACTAAAATTGTTCGCTCTTTGTCTTCACAATCAAAACCACTATTTCAAAGCCTCTTCCAAAAGAACTACCCCAATGTCTCTCCTCTCCATTTTTGATACTCTACCTTCCATTTTTCCTTCTCCCCCTCTTTCGATGTACCCACTCTAGTCTAGAATCCCATGCATTAACTTCCAACATTCCTTAACAACCCACTTCATTGCACTTCCCTACAAGAAATCTACTGAATACACCATAACTAAATTTTCATGTTCTTTCAATATATGTTATGTGTTCTAAAATAGTTAGGAGTAAAGCACATATCAAAATATCAAAAGATAAATCATTTATAAAACTATCCTTTTCTCTTTGTTGTTCTTTCCCTATTATTTTCACTATGGTAATAATATCAACCAACAATTGTTCTTTTATTTTATAATATTTCATTATAAGAACTACTATAACACACAAATGCAACTAAGCAATTTCATGATATGCATCTTCATAAAAAGGGGCATTCTTTCATGTTGCTTACATATAATTTCTAATAATTTACCCATCACATCATTTCACCAAGGTATTATTTTCTCAATGGTTACTCTTTCTACCACCATAAAATAACATGTTTCTGCAAAAATGCACTTTTCATTAGCAGCATCATGTTCTTACATCAAATTCATGTTTCTTAGATCCAAACATGGAATTATCCTACATCCCACAAAGGATCCACATCTCATATTTTCCATAAGAAACAAGTAATTTGCATAATAAAATTGAATTAAATAGGCATTCCATCCATAAGTAATATAATAAAACATAAATCCATCAAAATAAAAGGTCTGCCAAGGGTAGGCTCATGATAGTAACTGATATGTTTTTGCAAAATATAGTGAAAAAATGTATGTAGAGGATATAGAACATTAAAAATTAGTGCAAACTCCAAGTGTTAAATATTGGAGGAAACATTGCATGCAAATGATATTGAAGGGATAGGTATGAAGAAGATAAATCATTGGAAAAGTTAGTTAAAGATAATTCCGGGTGTCAAAATTACACCAAGGCCAAAGGAGACATTGAATCTTAGTTGGATATGATACACTTGTAAAATGTAATGCTCAAAGTATCATAATTTCATTAGGCAAGGTAGAGTTACATTATAAGCACTTGATAGGAACAAGAAAAGTGAATTTAGAGTGTTAAAGAAGATTGAGTTCCATGTGGCACATGCAAACTAGAAGGTCAAAAGGATTGAAGCAGTTCAAATGTTCACAGTAAGGAAGCATATTTCAATGTACCAAAGATACCATAATGAAGGTGATATTATAGAGAATATCAAAAATAGGAGAGTGCTAGAAAGTTCATTGATTGAAGTAAGTGCAAGTAAGAAGGAGATACTCCACTTGGCTTATACAAGAGTTATTCAACATACATAAAATAAATGAGTTGAAGAGTCAAACTAAAAATAAGTCTACATTATTTCCATTATAATAGGAGGGATAACATATTAGAGCACATGTAAAAGGTGTAGAAACCTAAAACGCATCATGTCGAGGTGACTACTCGTATGGGATGAAATCTTGTAAAAATTACATGTTTACTATCAGTCGTGCCTAACAGTCACGACTAGCTCTCTTAGCTGCATCTGTCACACGCGGCTAGTTTCTTGTCCTGTGACTCTATCCCATGGCTAGCATTGTTACCTGCGGGTCTGAACTGAGACTAATAGTCATAGTATATTTGATTAATTTGCTTGTTGTGGCACAATTAGAGACTAATTAGGAAATTTAATTTTATATTTGAAATAGCATGTAGATTAGAGTTAGATGCATATTTTTTGAATATTAAATATCTTTTCACTGTCAATTAGGAAAAGATCATTGTGTGTTCGGTGATGCACTTTTATTTTATGTAAATTTAAAATGAACCCCACACACCACATACTATATAAATGCTAGTGAGTTGGAAGTCACATCCAACCACTAGTAGGGTTCAACGATGGTGGCAGTGATTTCCATCCATTAACCCAACTCCCTTGATCCTTTGTTACTAGACCAATAATGGATCCAAGAACCGACATAGCCCGTGGAAAATTTGCATGTATCTCTATTTAAAGAGGTATATCATTGAATGTGTGTTAATAGGGTGATGACAGGGAGGACCTGTGCTCCCTGACCATTTTTGGACTTCATTACCACACATTATATGTTGGTTTATATGACCATGAATTTGTTTTCCAGTTATCGAACTGAAAGTATATAGGTGAAAGCCTTAAACTATTGAGTATATCATCAACAATTTCAAACATGATGAGAATAGTTTAGAGTTTTCAACAAATCTCAAACACATCAAACTAGTTAGGGCTCACAAAAAAATTTAAAAGATATAATCATAATTGTTTGCTTTGTTTACCTTAAAATATACATAAGAGAAAATATAATATCATGGTGCGAACACGAAGAGGTTGATCTCATCATAGGATTGAGGTTTAGGTCAAGCCTCCACCTATTGCACAACACAAAATAGAGAACCCTCACTCATGAGATCCTCCTGAATGATATTTAGTGAGAATTAGAGGGGATAACTCTACACATGGGGATTCTCATCAGAATACCCCACTTAGAGGAGGTAATGCACATGCCTCATGAGATGGATCTGAGAATGAAAGATACAAACATGGGGCCTTCATGAATGGGATCATCTATCATGATTGTACACCTCGTGGATCCACTAGATCCATCAAAGAGTACATCATTGAGGAAGGAACAGTAAATATATTTATTTCCAACCATACTTGAGATAGGGGTAACTCAAGACCCCCATCAGTTCAAAATAGAAAAATAGAATATCTACCCATTCAATGGAATGAAGAGAGGCCTTCTTCATAGCATAGGCCTGGGTCGACTTCAAATAACAATAAACTTGGAAATATCACATTTGGCATGTCTAAGGTTGGATTTAATGGTACGCCACCACATGAGTCATGGTGCACCAGATAGTTGGATGGTCTAGTTAGAGTCTTAGGGTAGCTTGGGTACAAAACCTTAGTTATGTAGTCTCAATATCTAAGTTCTCATAGTGAGAACACACATAGGACCATTAGAGAGCTAGGATAATTCTCTAAGCATTCTCGTAGTATAGTTGTCACGTTGACCTATGGGGGCATAGAGTAAATACAACACCAGAATGTGAATGTTGTCTACACATAAAAGGGCAATATCATGGCAAATAGGTCTATCAGAGGTCATAATGATAAAGTTACTTGGACTGAATGAGTACACCAGAGACCGCATAGAGCCGATATTATAAATCGATCATAGAAACTAGCATCATAGCAATAATAGTAGATCTTCCAAGATCAATTGGAATATGTTTGTGCTAGAGCGTGAACACCTTAAAAAGGAGGATACTTAGAGGTAGATGTTGCATAGGCAATGAATTTTTTAGAAATACATCCTTTATTAGGAGTATGCGAAGCGAGAGGATCAATTGGATCGGTCCAACTTGCCCCCTCAAAGTGAGTACAGGGAATGCACTCATAGACAAGCTGCTTCACAGTCTGATATGTGCCTTGAACATATGGAGAATCATACTCGTCACATGGCCCAAAAAACAATTCAGTACCAAGCATTGGAACATCATGGGCATATATAGTATGAAGAAGAAGTGGGATATAATCAAGAATAGAAATACTCTGATATCTCTCTAGTGGAGGTGGAGGATGATCCCATTCCCCCACCTTATTTGAATAAGAATTTACCTCCAAGGGATCCTCATGGATCTCTTAGAGAAGATGAAATTATGTCTTTGAAGGTCTATAAGGCCTTGGCAGATAAGGTTCAAGCTATAGAGAAGCAAGGAATTCCTTATCAAAAATTGACCTTAAACAAGATTCATAATGAACCTTTATGCCCTTTAGTGCCAATTCTAGCATATCCTGAGCATTTTAATATGCCAAATATGGATAATTTTCAAGGTAAGGAGGATGCTCAAGAGCAAGTTACAATATTTATGACATGTTCTATCATATTGAAAGCAATGATGCTCTAATACTAAGAAATTTCATTACAACCCTCTTAGGTCCTATTCGAGAGTGGTTCAATCAACTCAAACGACACAACATA
Organism: Wollemia nobilis; assembly: GCA_028583015.1. Classification (NCBI taxonomy): domain Eukaryota; kingdom Viridiplantae; phylum Streptophyta; class Pinopsida; order Araucariales; family Araucariaceae; genus Wollemia; species Wollemia nobilis. Next base: position 519,620 of record JAQPPZ010012805.1, on the reverse strand, counting down.
ACCAACTTCGAATAGCTTGTTGATGCATTTCTTGAATGCTTCTCCTTCGGTGTCAATAACAAGGATAATCTATCTAATCTAGTTGCTTTAATGCAACATGATGACAAGACGATCATGGATTACGATAAAATATGGAGAAATATAATGGTAAAGTTACCATTCTCCATTCTGACTACCAAACTAACTTGAATTTTTACCAAGATTTTTCCAAAGCACATCTCATTAATGCTACAACTACAACATTATCAAACATTTGAGGAGGTCTTGGTGCAAGCCAAGGTAATAGAGGATATCAAGTTATAGGAGGGTAACTTGAAACTCAAGAACAATAAGGAATGGAACAAAAAGAACACCCATAACCAAAATAAATAGGCCAATTTGGCCCATGCTAACCAAGTGGTGTTAAACCTCCAAAAATAGGATAAGTGGCAACAATAGAATTATCAAGCCCAACCTCCTCCTGTGCGATATGATCAACGCAACAACAATCAAAATGGTAAGAATAAGGACCAAAAACTGCATTGCTAGTTCATACCTTTATCAAAATAGATGAATTCAATATTCCATCAACTATGAAAGGTCAATAACATTAAAAATTAGTGCAAACTCCAAGTGTTAAATATTGGAGGAAACATTGCATGCAAATGATATTGAAGGGATAGGTATGAAGAAGATAAATCATTGGAAAAGTCAGTTAAAGATAATTTCGGGAATCAAAATTACACCAAGGCCAAAGGAGACATTGAATCTTAGTTGGATATGATACACTTGTAAAATGTAATGCTCAAAGTATCATAATTTCATCAGGCAAGGTAGAGTTACATTATAATCACTTGATAGGAACATGAAAAGTGAATTTAGAGTGTTAAAGAAGATTGAGTTCCATGTGGCACATGCAAACTGGAAGGTCAAAAGGATTGAAGCAGTTCAAATGTTCATAGTAAGGAAGCATATTTCAATGTACCAAATATACCATAGTGAAGGTGATATTATAGAGAATATCAAAAATAGGAGAGTGCTAGAAAGTTCATTGATTGAAGTAAGTGCAAGTAAGAAGGAGATACTCCACTTGGCTTATACAAGAGTTATTCAACATACATAAAATAAATGAGTTGAAGAGTCAAACTAAAAATAAGTCTACATTATTTCCATTATAATAGGAGGGATAACGTATTAGAGCACATGTAAAAGGTGTAGAAACCTAAAACGCATCATGTCGAGGTGACTACTCGTATGGGATATGCTAATAGACCATATGAATGATCTTGGACAACTCCAAGATGAAGTAGTGGTTTTAACCACTCAATTTGGGTAGAGTTGGCTAACTCAACTTTAGCCATGGTTGACACCCACAACTAATAGAGCTAGCTACGCCTCAGAACCATAGCTAGCATCAAAGCATTTTTGGACCCAAAATCAGTTACAATAGCCTGGACGATGAATAAAAATACTTTTTGGTGGGGAAGCATCTAGAACTTTTCCTCCAACTACTCCAACTACTGGTTTCTTATTCTTGGCTTCTCCATGAAGCTAGAGCAAGGCCTTCAATGTGTGATAATACCACCCTCCAAATTAGTGATAATTATAGAAGGATATTGATTTGAAACACGGTGAAGCCCTATCATATTGTAGACTCACTTACTACATTTTAAAGGAACACTTTTGCTGCCCAATTGGAGATCATGAATGCGTTTGAAGGCATGAAGGTCCTAGGAGGCTAGGAAATAAAGAAATTAAATTGAGCCAATTCCATCATAAATTCAAACAATTCAACCACAAAATCCATCAGAGGACATCGAGGTGACTCTTGATGATCAATTCCACAAGGAGAATTGGAGATCCAAGCCCAAATTTGGAGAGCAAGAACACTTTCATCTTAGTCATTGTTGTCAGCTACGTCTAACAATTCTAGCTATACCTCAGACCCACAATGAGGGTTTGATACCTGATTTCCCTTGTTTTAGTAGTATATTTATTCTTCTTTGTATTTTTTTAGATAGATATCAGTTAGATTTACTTTCTTATATGCAATTGTACAGTTAGATTTAGAGATTTAGGGCCGATTTCCTTCATTTCTTAGCATTTGGCAAGTAGACTAGTGTCCTTGTTATTTTCATGCATTTCACATTTCTAATGGCTAATTAGATTGTTTCATATATATATCTTTGCTTCTTTATTATGATTTATTGCAATTTCATCATTTCTTGCATAGGTTGATAGCTTTACATGCTTTCTTGATTTTATGTCATTCTTTATGCAAGATTCCTCTAAAAGCCTCATAAGGAGAGGTCACTTTTGATTTTAATATTTCTTGTTGTTTCTTGAGCATAGGGTTTTCAAGACTCTATAATCAAAGCATTCAAGGTAACAAATGCCTTTTTTAAAAAGAGAAGAAGGTCACCATTTACTTGGAGTAGTTTGTGTCCTATTGGAAAGCTTGCGAATTACACCACCCCTCATTTAGAGGGTCTTCAAGATTGTATTAATTGTATAATATTGAGTATCCCTAAGAGGGATGTATATGTAATTGGATTTGACAAAGCTTAATAAAAGGAAAGCTCATTTCTCATTTAATTCACTATTGTAAATATTTTTGCATACTTAATTTTTGATATCAATTGATGCATTAGTTAGTTAGGTGTATGCTTTCTACATGGGTACCTATGACGATCATGGTGGAAACCATGTAAAATTTGTGTTGAACTGATAGATATTTGATTTTCATGATTGCAGGTGTTACCTACACTTGAAAACCACAACGCATAGTATCAGATATGCTTGACAGCCATGATGAGCAACAAGGCAGAGAAAACAAGTAGAATCAGACTACATCTCCATCATATGAGGAAAATAGGTAACCGTGGTCCTCTGTAATTTCCTATTTTTCTATTGTAGGTAATTAAAAAACAAAGGAAAATAGTAGGGGATGAAATCTTGTAAAAATTACATGTTTACTATCAGTCGTGCCTAACAGTCACGACTAGCTCTCTTAGTTGCATCTGTCACACGCGGCTAGTTTCTTGTCCTGCAACTCTATCCCATGGCTAGCATTGTTACCTGCGGGTCTGAACTGAGACTAATAGTCATAGTATATTTGATTAATTTGCTTGTTGTGGCCCAATTAGAGACTAATTAGGAAATTTAATTTTATATTTGAAATAGCATGTAGATTAGAGTTAGATGCATATTTTTTGAATATTAAATATCTTTTCACTGTCAATTAGGAAAAGATCATTGTGTGTTCGGTGATGCACTTTTATTTTATGTAAATTTAAAATGAACCCCACACACCACATACTATATAAATGCTAGTGAGTTGGAAGTCACATCCAACCACTAGTAGGGTTCAACGATGGTGGCAGTGATTTCCATCCATTAACCCAACTCCCTTGATCCTTTGTTACTAGACCAATAATGGATCCAAGAACCGACATAGCCCGTGGAAAATTTGCATGTATCTCTATTTAAAGAGGTATATCATTGAATGTGTGTTAATAGGGTGAGGACAGGGAGGACCTGTGCTCCCTGACCGTTTGTGGACTTCATTACCACACATTATATGTTGGTTTATATGACCATGAATTTGTTTTCCAGTTATCGAACTGAAAGTATATAGGTGAAAGCCTTAAACTATTGAGTATATCATCAACAATTTCAAACATGATGAGAATAGTTTAGAGTTTTCAACAAATCTCAAACACATCAAACTAGTTAGGGCTCACAAAAAAATTTAAAAGATATAATCATAATTGTTTGCTTTGTTTACCTTAAAATATATATAAGAGAAAATATAATATCATGGTGCGAACACGAAGAGGTTGATCTCATCATAGGATTGAGGTTTAGGTCAAGCCTCCACCTATTGCACAACACAAAATAGAGAACCCTCACTCACGAGATCCTCCTGAATGATATTTAGTGAGAATTAGAGGGGATAACTCTACGCATGGGGATTCTCATCAGAATACCCCACTTAGAGGAGGTAATGCACATGCCTCATGAGATGGATCTGAGAATGAAAGATACAAACATGGGGCCTTCATGAATGGGATCATCTATCATGATTGTACACCTCGTGGATCCACTAGATCCATCGAAGAGTACATCATTGAGGAAGGAACAGTAAATATATTTATTTCCAACCATACTTGAGATAGGGGTGACTCAAGACCCCCATCAGTTCAAAATAGAAAAATAGAATATCTACCCATTGAATGGAAGGAAGAGAGGCCTTCTTCATAGCATAGGCCTGGGTCGACTTCAAATAAAAATAAACTTGGCAATATCACATTTGGCATGTCTAAGGTTGGATTTAATGGTACGCCACCACATGAGTCATGGTGCACCAAATAGTTGGATGGTCTAGTTAGAGTCTTAGGGTAGCTTGGGTACAAAACCTTAGTTATGTAGTCTCAATATCTAAGTTCTCATAGTGAGAACACACATAGGACCATTAGAGAGCTAGGAGAATTCTCTAAGCATTCTCGTAGTATAGTTGTCACGTTGACCTATGGGGGCATAGAGTAAATACAACACCAGAATGTGAATGTTGTCTACACAAAAAAGGGCAATATCATGGCAAATAGGTCTATCGGAGGTCATAATGATAAAGTTACTTGGACTGAATGAGTACACCAGAGACCGCATAGAGCCGATATTATAAATCGATCATAGAAACTAGCATCATAACAATAATAGTAGATCTTCCAAGATCAATTGGAATATGTTTGTGCTAGAGCGTGAACACCTTAAAAAGGAGGATACTTAGAGGTAGATGTTGCATAGGCAATGTATTTTTTAGAAATACATCCTTTATTAGGAGTATGCGAAGCGAGAGGATCAATTGCATCGGGCCAACTTGCCCCCTCAAAGTGAGTACAGGGAGTGCACTCATAGACAAGCTGCTTCACAGTCTGATATGTGCCTTGAACATATGGAGAATCATACTCGTCACATGGCCCCAAAAACAATTCAGTACCAAGCATTGGAACATCATGGGCATATATAGTATGAAGAAGAAGTGGGATATAATCAAGAATAGAAATACTCTGATATCTCTCTAGTGGAGGTGGAGGATGATCCCATTCCCCCACCTTATTTGAATAAGAATTTACCTCCAAGGGCTCCTCATGGATCTCTTAGAGAAGATGAAATTATGTCTTTGAAGGTCTATAAGGCCTTGGCAGATAATGTTCAAGCTATAGAGAAGCAAGGAATTCTTTATCAAAAATTGACCTTAAACAAGATTCATAATGAACCTTTATGCCCTTTAGTGCCAATTCTAGCATATCATGAGCATTTTAAGATGCCAAATATGGATAATTTTTAAGGTAAGGAGGATGCTCAGGAGCAAGTTACAATATTTATGGACATGTTCTATCATATTGAAAGCAATGATGCTCTAATACTAAGAACTTTCATTACAACCCTCTCAGGTCCTATTCGAGAGTGGTTCAATCAACTCAAACGACACAACATAACCAAATTCAAATAGCTTGTTGATGCATTTCTTGAATGCTTCTCCTTCGGTGTCAAGAACAAGGCTAATCTATCTGATCTAGCTGCTTTAATGCAACATGATGACAAGACGATCATGGATTACGACAAAATATGGAGAAATATAATGGTAAAGTTACCATTCTCCATTCTGACTACCAAACTAACTTGAATTTTTACCAAGATTTTTCCAAAGCACATCTCATTACTGCTACAACTACAACATTATCAAACATTTGAGGAGGTCTTGGTGCAAGCCAAGGTAATAGAGGATATCAAGTTATAGGAGGATAACTTGAAACTCAAGAACAATAAGGAATGGAACAAAAAGAACACCCATAACCAAAATAAATAGGCCAATTTGGCCCATGCTAACCAAGTGGTGTTAAACCTCCAAAAAGAGGATAATGGGCAACAATAGAATTATCAAGCCCAACCTCCTCCTGTGCGATATGATCAATGCAACAATAATCAAAATGGTAAGAATAAGGACCAAAAACTGCCTTGCTAGTTCACACCTTTATCAAAATAGATGAATTCAATATTCCATCAACTATGCAAGGTGAAGGCCATAAAATTACTAAAAATCAAACCGATAGACCCTAATTAGCCCAAGCCAAAGGGGTATAGGGATGATTTGTACTGTGATTTCCATAGGGTAAAAGGACACATCATAGAATTATGTTGGAGTTTCAAAAATATAGTACAAAACATTATTGAAATAGGTGAGCTAACTATGAACAACCCTCAGGCACCTACCAACCAAAATATGGGGATCTTCAAGAACCCCTTACCAAATTATGAACCATCGAGGAAAAATGTCGGCCATGTGAATCAAGTACAGGTCAAAACTCCAACTAAAATATTTATCAGCATGGTTAATGTTGTCACCAGACAAGGGAGGTATGAAAGACCAAATACACCTCCATTTCCCATTAGGGTGAATGTTGCACCTCAGCAAAGGCCAATGCAGAATATTCTAGGCCCACCAATAGAATTGATGGTGACCATTAGGAGTAGGCTAGTTCAAATCCTACAGAAAACTCCAATGAAGTTGTCAATTTATGAATTGATTCAACAATATCCCAAGCACAAGGAGATGCTTATGGAGATCTTAAGATCAATCAAAGTTTAGTCCCAGGATCCTGAAGCTTTTACAAACTTCATGGGACATGTGTAGCAGTGTAGTGAACCAATAATACAATTCCACGATCATGATATTAAAAAATTTTCCACTATTATGGTGGACCCATCGCTACACATCATAGCGTGTATTAATCACACACCATTCAAATGGATTTTGATTGATACAGGATCATAAATCAACATTATTACAACCAAGGCACTGACATACCTAAAGTTGTAAAAGTCACATATTGTACCTTCCTCTTTCACCTTGAGAGCATTCAATGATGCGCTATTCTCAATGATAGGTACCATAATTCTTCAAATTTAAGTTGGACTAAATACCATCCCTGTGATGTGTCATGTGATAGAAGGTGCCATGCATTATAACATCCTTCTCAAGGAGCCTTGGATTAGAGAAATGCATTGTGTTCCCTCAATCTTACATCAATGTATAAAGTACATACATGAGGGATAAGTTCACATGGTACCTTCTGAAGAAGAACCATTTAAGTACATGAACTTAGCTAATTTGCTAGGGGATTTCAATTTTCCCTCAAATCATCTGGATATACAACAAAAATTACCTATTATACATATAGAAGGCAAATTCAAAGGAGTGTGTATGGGACCTTCCACGGTAGCACCGTAGTTATCTGAGCTTACTATAGTAGCTTCAACTAAATTTATAGCATCCAAAGTGCCTAAGAATTATAAGAATATTAAGGTAGTTATGGATGAAAAAGAGTCAAAACAAGCACCCAAAGTATCAACTATCAAGGGTCCTAGTCCTATGGACGATGGGGATGCTCAAAATCTAGTCAAGGAGGCACATCAACCTGCCTCACTTGCATCTTTAGTAGGGTCATTTGCATCATAGGTGACCATGCATTGGCTTAACTATGGGTTAGTAAAGTACATTGTGTAGAATGTGACGTTCACACTAATTATTAAAACTACATAGGATATGGCCACACCGCAAGCCCATCGCTTTCCAATGGGAACAGTGGTACCACTGGGGGTTTTGGACAACCAAAAAAACTTCATTTACAGATGGCTTGACCAATATGCAAATAATATGCCCATAGATGAGGATGATGATGAATCATTCATGGCAAATGTTCATTATCTAATCCTAAATTCTTCTTGAACATTACCATTGGCATGGTTATGGCTTGGGCTTATTTGAGTAGGGGTACAAAGTACCCATCAAACCATAGTGTCAACTACAAATTGATAGGTTTGGTTTGGGCTATTATATCTGAGGATGAGATGAGATCCTAGTAGCATATTTATATCATCTAAACCTTGCATTGGGGGATGATGTGGACTAGAATCCTTATCACCCTAACCCTTCTTACTCATGAAGGGGTAATAATTTGGTAACCTATGTCTCAAAAGCACCATTAGAGATCTATCATGAGCACATCATGGTAGAGGTAAACCAAGGAGACAATCCAAGAGCAGACTTGGATGATCAAATTTGGGAAGTTGTTGATGACATAGGTATGCAGGTCTAGAATCTAGATATAGCAAAAGACACTAAATCAAAAGTTGCTTCTGAGGATGTGCAAGCAATGTCCATTATCAAAAGCAATGGACGAGATAGCAATTCTAGAACATATGATAATTAACTATCCTCAAATGATGAACAATATGAGGATGAAACTGAGTTAGCCTACTTAGGCCCTCTAAATTTATGTCATCTATTACCAATGGAATATATGGGTGAGACTAAAGAATTCTTCATGGTTGAGAGCAACTATGAGGATGCAATAGAGTAGGCCTACCTCAGGCCTCATATTATTGATTGTTCGATTCTAGTGGATAGGGGAGAAGGACTCATATACGATAGTGATGACAAGGATGATACTAAGAGAGCCTATCTTGGGCCTCATTATTTATGGCATCATTATACACCGGTTGACATCGATAAGATGTATCAATGAGTCTATCCTAACACGTACCTCATAGGGAGACCACCCAATTTGGATATGAATTATCATATAGTCTTCTTAAATCCACTGATGTAAATGGAGATCCTTGAGCCTAGTGATCCCATATGATAGTCTATTCATAGACCAGATTCAAATATCCCCATACCCCCATAACCACATCTTAGGGATGGAATTTTTATCAATTTAAAGTCACATGCACATGGTCTTGGATATCTAATCCATTCCATAAATATGATATCCATTGATTTGACCAGTCCACTTCACAATCCAATTGATCCTTCTAAACCATTGGGTCTTAATGTAGATGCTATTGACTGGGATCACATTGACTCACTATTGGAGCCTAAATATTTCTTCCCTAGTAAAGAAATATTGCAATACTTTCATTTTGTGCTAGGTTGTGCACATGATGTTTATCATGCTGGGGGAAATTTTGATGTAGGACATTTAAACATAGCTGATGACATCCACTTGATTCCTATGCCTCATTATCTTGAATATGGATCACATATGTTAGTAGATGAGGACTTCGATGTGGATATCAGTATTGATCCCACTAATCCAAGGAAGTTCAAATTTGGAGAGAGTCTATCTCCTGATGAGTGGGCCACACTCATCCCTCTAATGAAAGAGATACCTAACATTTTCACTTGGACATATAATAATATGCCTATTCTAGATCAAAAATTGGTTACTCATAATATTTTGCTAGACCCCACTAAGAAACTTGTCAAATAGAAGCTCAGAAAGATGCATCCAATAGTCGCATTAATGGTTAAATATGAGCTATAGAAGTTGTTGGATGTAGATTTCACTATATCCATTGACTATCTAGAATGGGTATCAAACATTGTACCTATAGGAAAACCTAATAGAAGGATCCATATTTGTACAAATTTTAGAGACCTCGACAAGGAAACACCCAAGGATTCATTTTTGTTTCCCAACATTGATGCTCTTGTAGACGCAATTTTAGGTCATGAGATGCTCTCCCTAATGGATGGTTTTTTGGTTACAATCAAATTCAGATTAAAGTCGAAGATGAAAAAAAAACTAGGTTCATAATGCCATGGGGGACATTCTGCTATAAAGTTATGCCATTCAGCCTTAAAAATGTTGGCTCCATATATTAGCGAGCCATGAAATATATTTTTCATGACTACATGCATAAGATATATTGAACTAAGTGTGACACTGAGAGGGGGGGTGAATCGGTGTGTATTAAAAATTTAATCCAACTACGAAATCAAATCAAAACAAGCAATCACACAAACATGCATCACATAACACCAGATTTATAGTGGAAACCCGATGTGGGAAAACCACTATGCCAATGGACTGTTTGGACTCCCATCCAAATCTAGCCTCAAAATGTTTGGTCTTTACAATATTTTTGCAGCACCAACTACAAGGAATGGCACCAACCAACCCGGACTTTAGCAACACCAACTGCAAGGAGCATCGACCCTTGTTGCCAAGCACCGACCCAACAAATTTAAAAAGCTCTGATAAAAGTTTTAAATCTCATAAAAATACCCTGAGTGGTCTAGCTCACAAATATTCTCCTCTAAAATATTTTGTCTAACCTTTTCAATCTTCTCAACTCTGCACATTGATTATCTCACACCTTGCACATTTTTTCAATCAAAATGCCAAAGAAAAAAAATTCTTCACAACATGCATCGGCAATCCTTTCTCCAAAAAACCCCCTTCTCCCTTTTATTTTAAAACATATATATGCTTCACATTAAAAAATGCAGCTCTTTTTTTTAGTTACACAAAAGTACCACTCAACCGTTATATTCTTAGAAACTGCCAAAATTGCCAAAAAGAGTTGACAGGGCTTTTTGTAACAGTCATAACTTCCTCCTCAAATTTCCAAATGGGCTAAAAATTGAAACATATATTCTTGGATAAACCGAATACCTTCAGTTTAAATTTCAGATTTTAAATCTTCACGTATTATTCGTAGTACCTCCGACAAAGTGGCCTCTGACGCTGATTTTACACCTGTCACATAAACTGGAAAAAGTGCTCCAGAGCCATTTTGCAACGCTCACCGTTTCTTCTTCCGGACTCCTTTTGGGCTGAAATTTAAAACTTAAGCTCTCAGTATATCCAGATACCTCCAGTAAAATATTTGAGGTCCAATTCCTCACGGATTTCTTAATATTCCTCCCACAAAGTGACCTTCGACGCAGATTTTACACCTGTCACATAAAGCATGAAACTGACCAACAATGCACCGGCGAAGCAACCGACCATTCCAACACTGCAACCACACTTTCTAATGATAAAAAAACCTCCAAATAGTATCTTGGGCTGTCCAACACATTCCATTGACGTTGTTGCAACTTTGACGATTTTTGCAACTTTGACAATTTTGCTACTTTGACAACTTCCTGATGATTTTTGCAACTTTTGCAAATTTGCATGAACAACCTGTAACAACTTCACCCGAACATCAAAAACATCCTCATAAGCATTGAACACCACTGTACATACTTCAAACAACCTCCGAACAACTTTCCACTGCATCAACCTATCCATCTGAGTGTGTTGACAACAATGACAATACTGTCGCTGCACCTTGCTCAACAATCTCCCCCTTTGGAATTGTTGGCAACACACGCACAATTTCCTGTAACTCTTCTCCCCCTTTGACAACAAGACCAAAGGGCTACTGCAAACTCCCCCTGAGTCCATGCACAACATTCTCAGGCAAAAATTATTACACTTAGCAAGAATCACAAACATGAGCAAAAAGATAAACAAAGACACAAATGCTCCCCCTGAGAATGTGGCCCCGATAGCTAGTCAATGCTTGGGAAGTGTGACCACTCCCAATTTCTTGTGAAGGTACTCAAAGACTTCCTTGGGCAATGGTTTGGTGAAGATATCCGCTACTTGCTCTATTGTTGGAACAAAATCCAACTTAACCTCACCTTTCGCAACTTTCTCCTTCAAAAAATGGTACCGGATAGCAATATGTTTTGTGCAAGAATGCATAACCGGATTCTTTGAGATATTTATTGCACTTGTATTGTCACACATGATCGATATGGGCTCACTAAAATTTATTCTAAGATCCTTCAAAGTTTGTTTCATCCAAAGTACCTGTGTACAACATGATGTTGCTGCAATATACTCTACCTCTATTGTGGATAATGAGACTGACTCCTACTTTTTGCTATGCCACGCAACAAGATTATCACCAAGATAGAATGCACCTCCACTGGTACTCTTCCTATCATCTACACATCCTACCCAATCTGCATCTGAATACGCAATAAGGGTGAAGTCCTTACCTTTCGGATACCATAACCCATACTCCATAGTACCCTTGAGGTACCAAAAAATCCTCTTCATTGTTGTCACATGAGTCTCCTTGGGACTAGCCTAAAATCATGCTACCATGCATACTGCCTATAAAATATCCGGTCTAGTAGTTGTCAAGTACAGTAAGCTCCCAATCATGGATCTGTACATAGTTTGATCAATAGGTGGAGATTTGTCATCCTTGCTCAACTTGCAACCTATCGTCATGGGAGTGCTAACTGGCTTGCAATCCTCCATTGTGAACTTTTTTAGCATCTCTTTCACATATTTAATTTGAGAAATAAATATGCCCTTCTCCTTTTGATTAACTTGCAATCCGAGAAAATATGAAAGTTCACCAATCATTGACATTTCAAACTCTTTCTGCATCTTATTTGCTAAATATTTACACAACTCATCTTTGTTGTTGCCAAATATGATATCATCTATGTATACAACAACAACAATATGATGACCATTTTCTGTTTTGACATACAAATTACTGTCCACCATACCTTTCTTGAACCCTTGTTGAGTAAGATAACTGTCTAGCCTTGCATACCATGCCCGGATGCCTGTTTTAAGCCATATAATGCTTTCTTCAACTTGCAAACCAAGTTGGGATCATCACCAAGCTGAAAACCATCTGGCTGCTCAATATAAACCTCTTCTTCAAGTTTCCCATTCAAAAATGCTGATTTCACATCCATTTGATAAACTTTGAAATTCTTGTAAACTTCTAAAGCAAGAAACATTCTAATTGCCTCTAGTCTAGCCATAGGTGCAAAGGTTTCCTCGAAGTCAATACCTTCAACTTGCGCATACCCTTTGCATACCAATATTGCTTTGTTCCTAACTACTTGTCCGTCTTCATTCAATTTGTTTTGAAAGACCCATTTAGTACCGATTACATTTTTATTTGCGGGTCTTGGTACTAACTCCCAAGTCTTGTTTTTCTCGATCTGATCTAATTCTTCATTTATTGCCTTTACCCAACTTTCATCTTTGCTTGCTTTAGCAACATTTTTGGGCTCAATGTTGGATAGTAAAGAGTAGTTACTTACTAATCTTCTTCTTGTCTGAACACCAACTATGGGGTCTCCAATTATTTTCTCTCTAGGATGATCTTTCTGCCAACTACCTATTTTGAATTTCTTGTTTTCTTCCAATTTTGAATCACTTTTTGAATCCTCTGAGTCAATTCTTGGTTTCTTTTCCATTTCCTCTTCCTCATATCCTTCAATGACCTCTTCATAAATTGGGTAGTTCTCTTCATAGCTAATTACTCATTCCCTTCCTTCATCAACTTTAACATCGACACTTTCCACAATTTTTCTTAGCCTCTTGTTGTAACATTTGTAAGCTTTGCTTTTTGATGAATAGCCAAGAAAAATACCTTCATCCACTCTATCTTCAAACTTACCAAGGTTTTCTTCAGTTCTTTTGATGTAACACTTGCTGCCAAAAACTTTAAAATATCTTGTTGTTGCCTTTTTACCGAACCACAACTCATAAGGAGTTTTGCTTTCATGCATCCTCAACATGCACCTATTTTGGATGTATACTATAGTATGGACTACCTCTTTCCAAAATCTATCTGCTACTTTGCTCTCAGTCAACATAGTCCATGCCATTTCCTGCACTATCCTGTTCTTTCTTTCTACCACACCATTCTGCTGAGGTGTCCTGGCTGCTGAAAACTATCTCTTGATGCCATATTTTTCACAATACTCTGTGAAATCCTCTGAAATGAACTCTCCTCCTCTGTCTGACCTTAAACATTTAATATTTTTTCCTGTTTGATTCTCAACTTGGTTTTTGAAAACCTTGAACATCTCAAAAGCTTCTGATTTATGCTTCAAAAACAATACCCATGTCATCCTGGAATAGTCATCTATACACAACATGAAATATTTGTCACCGTTTATGCTTTGTGTTCTCATGGGTCCACATAAATCAGTATGTACTAGTTCCAAAGGTTTGCTCGTGTAGTACTCTTTTGTTTTAAATGAGACTCTAGTTTGCTTCCCTTTTTGACATGAAGCACAAATGCTATTTGATGGTTTGCCAATGGTGGGAATATCTCTCACTGCTTTCTTTGAACTAATTTTTACTAGGTTGTCAAAACTGATATGACCGAGCCTCTTGTGCCACAACCAATTCTCTTCTTCCTATCCAATCAAGCAAGCTCCTTCTGAAGTCTCCGAGAGAGTGTACAGGTTTCTAGATGTCCTTGATCCAACTGCTATCAACTTCCCACTATTTGCCTTTCTGATTTCACAGCCCTGCTTCTTAAAGATCACATCATGACCTCTGTCACAAATCTGACTTACGCTCAACAAGTTATGCTTCAGACCAACCACAAACAAGACTTCTTCTAACCTGATTTTTCTATCACTGATCTTAACTGAACCTCTACCAACTATCTTAGCTCCATCATTGTTTTTGAATTTCACTGAACCACCTTCATATTGCTGCAACTTCTCAAATTTTTGTTTGTCACCTGTCATATGACTGGAGCATCCACTATCAAGTATCCATGGTGTAGATTTATTCTGCGCTTTAAATGTCATCTGTATGATCAAGGATTCCTTTTCTTCCTTAGGTTTCTCTTTTTCTTTCCACTCCGGTTTGATTACAGTTTTGGGCTCTTGTTTTGGCTTTTCTTTTTCAGTAGCTTGTGCATGTTTTTTGGGAAATTTTCTATTTTGTCTTATTCCATTTGGCTGAAATTTTCTTCCCTGAAATTGATTTGATGCAAATGTACTTCTACAATTTCTTGCAATATGCCCAAAGTTATGACAGTTATAACATTCTACTACATAATCCATCAAAGGTGAAAAAGCATTTCTACTGGCAAAATTCCTTGGTCCTACATTATACTTGCAATCTGAAATCTTATGTCCATAACCATTGCATTTAAAACAGTAACCAAAAAAGGGATGATTGAACCTGGGTGGTGGTCTTTGCCATGTTGTTGTAGGAGCCATAAATCTTCTTCTTCTTTGATGTGTGACATTGGTGAAACCATCATTGTCAATTCTCCTTTCGTGCCTTGCATTATTGCTTTCCTTTGCATGATTCATTTTTGCTTGATTAACCTATTTATTTTCTTCATTCTTTGTGGATTCTTCATTTGTGGCCTTTGATCCATTTGATGATTCTCCTTCATCAAAACCCAAACCAAATTTGATGCCTGTAGTCTTCTGGTTCTTTATGATCTTATCCAACTTCATAGAACTCTCTTCACGTTTGTGATAAAAGCTAATTTTCTGATTCATCTCTTCTAGCTGCATCCTTAAACCAACAATATCTTCTTCTAACTTGTTGCAATAATCTATTTTCATGGTTATTTGCACTTCGAGATCTTCGAAGATCTTCTTGGATTCTTCTATCTGCACTTTCAAACTTGTTATGATTTCATTTGCATCCTCAAGCTTTCTTGAAATTTTCTTATTCCTTTTTCTTTCTGTCTTCAATTCATCCAGAGCTGCAATTAGTTCCTCTTCCAAATTCACTTCTGCATCAATTTCTTCTTCATCACATTCTTGTTCTTTTTCTAGTTTTTCTTCTTCGAATGCCATGAAAAGAGCTTCACTTATTTCTTTTTCAGAATCCTCACTGGAGCTGTCTTCTGATGAACTGACCTTCTTGGAGATGAAACTTTTCTTCTTGAAGTTGCCTTTTCTAAAATTTGATTTTTTCTTCCAGTCACTTCTTTCTCCGTGCGATCCTTCATCACTTCTGTTCTTCTCATTAAGTGGACATTTAGCTACGAAATGCCCAACGCCTCCATATTTGAAACATTTAAATGGTAACTTTCCTCTGTATTTTCCTTTTCCCCTTTTTAGTTTTCGAACAAAGTTTACTTCCATTTCATCTGATGTCTCTTCTTCCTCGAATTCTTGTTTTGCTTTCATATTTTTCTGGGCTTTAAAAGCAACTTCTCTATCTGTGGGTTTAGATTTTCCTATTCTCATCTCATATGCATTCAAAGAACCATGCATCTCATCCATACTAAAAGAATTCAGATCTTTAGCTTCTTCTATAGCTAAAACTTTAGAATCAAATATTTGGGGAAGGGACCTTAATACCTTTTTCATGATGATAGAATCTTTGATTTCCTCATTGAGTCCTCTAATCACATTAATGACTTCATTAACTCTCAACATATATGCCTCTATATTCTCATCCTCATTCATCTTTAATCCTTCGAACTGAGCTCGATGTGTTTGTAACTTGGCCTCCTTGATCTTAACGTCTCCTTCATGAATGCTCTTTAGTTTGTCCCATATTTTCTTTATCATTTTACAACCCATAATCTTTACCAGTTTGCTGTCCACTAATCCACACATGATAGCATTCTTTGCTTTTGAGTCATTCTCAAATAGTTTCTTACCAACAACATCGGTTGGAGAAGTGGTGGGTATTGTGTATCCACTGTTTATTGAATCCCAAATGTCGTATCCCAAAGCACAAAGATATGTCTGCATCTTGAGTCTCCAAAATGCGTAATTAGTTTCATCAAACAATGGTGCTTTGTTTGATGAGAAGCCTTCACCACCTGCCATTGTGTCACTTCCAAGATCACCCTAGCCGGTTAAGCTTGTTCAGAAACTTGGCTCTGATACCAATTGTTGAACTAAGCGTGACACTGAGAGGGGGTGAATCAGTGTGTATTAAAAATTTAATCCAACTACGAAATCAAATCAAAACAAGCAATCACACAAACATGCATCACATAACACCAGATTTATAGTGGAAACCCGATGTGGGAAAACCACTGTGCCAATGGACTGTTTGGACTCCCATCCAAATCCAACCTCAAAAATATTTGGTCTTTACAATATTTTTGTAGCACCAACTATAGGGAATGGCACCAACCAACCCGGACTTTAGCAACACCAACTGCAAGGAGCACCGACCCCTGTTGCCAAGCACCGACCCGACAAATTTAAAAAGCTCTGATAAAAGTTTTAAATCTCATAAAAAGACCCTGAGTGGTCTAGCTCACAAATATTCTCCTCTAAAATATTCTGTCTAACCTTTTCAATCTTCTCAACTCTGCACATTGATTATCTCACACCTTGCACATTTTTTCAATCAAAATGCCAAAGAAAAAAATTCTTCACAACATGCACCGACAGTCCTTTCTCCAAAAAACCCACTTCTCCCTTTTCTTTTAAAACATATATATGCTTCACATTAAAAAATACAACTCTTTTTTTTCAGTTACACAAAAGTACCACTCAACCGTTATATTCTTAGAAACTGCCAAAATTGCCAAAAAGAGCTGACAGGGCTTTTTGTAACAATCATAACTTCCTCCTCAAATTTCCAAACGGGCTAAAAATTGAAACATATATTCTTGGATAAACCGACTACCTTCAGTTTAAATTTCAGATTTTAAATCTTCATGGATTATTCGTAGTACCTCCAACAAAGTGGCCTCTAATGCTGATTTTACACGTCACATAAACTAGAAAAAGTGCTCCAGAGCCATTTTGCAATGCTCACCGTTTCTTCTTCCGAACTCTGTTTGGGCTGAAATTTAAAACTTAAGCTCTTAGTATATCCAGATACCTCCAGTAAAACATTTGAGGTCCAATTCCTCACGGATTGCTTAATATTCCTCCCGCAAAGTGACCTCCGATGCAGATTTTACACCTGTCACATAAAGCATGAAACTGACCAACAATGCACCGACGAAGCAACCGGCCATTCCAACACTGCAACCACACTTTCTAATGATAAAAAAACCTCCAAATAGTATCTTGGGCTGTCCAACACATTCCATTGATGTTGTTGCAACTTTGACGATTTTTGCAACTTTGACAATTTTGCTACTTTGACAACTTCCTGACGATTTTTGCAACTTTTGCAAATTTGCACGAACAACCTGTAACAACTTCACCCGAACATCAAAAACATCCTCATAAGCATTGAAAACCACTGTACATACTCTGAACAACCTCCGAACAACTATCCACTGCATCAACTTGTCCATCTGAGTGTGTTGACAACAATGACAATACTATCGCTGCACCTTGCTCAACAAGATCTTGGAAGATTATATCGATGACTTGTTGGCAAAGTCATTGCTATATTTTGAGCATGTAGAGTTCTTGGTGAAGGTCTTTGATCACCTAATAAAGCATAATATCAGGTTTAATCCCAAGAAGTGCGTATTTGGTGTAGCTTCAGGAAAGCTCTTAGGATTCATCGTTTCAAAATAAGGCATCGAAGTTAAACCAATGAAAGTCAAGGTCATATTGGAGATATGTCCTCCCATGAATATCAAGGAATTAATAAGCCTTAAGGGAAAAGTAGCATCCTTAAAGCAATTTATTGCATAATTATTAGATAAATATTGACCCATGAATCGAATGCTACACAAGGGGGTCCCATTCATTTGGGATGAGGACTATCAAGTGGTCTTCACTATGATCAAGAAATACCTAGCAATGCTACTAGTTCTAGCTCCACCAAGAACAAATGTGCCTTTTATATATATCGATAACTGAATTTGCATTCGGAACCATGTTATCCCAAAAGAATATGCAAGGCAAAGAGTAAGTCATATATTACATCAATCGCACCTTGGTGAGCTATGAGCTCGGATATGCATATGTGGAGAAGTTGTGTTTAGAAATAGTGTTCACAACAAAGAATTTGCATGACTATATTTTAATTCATATAACATACATGATATCCAAGAAAAAAATCTTTGTAGTATATCATGAGCAAGACATATCATAATACACATACTACAAAGTGGATCATGTTATTGACAGAAGTCGATTTGGAATTCATCAACCAAAATTCCATCAAGGGATAGGTCATAGCTGATCAAATGGTTAAGGCACCTCTTGAGAATAGTAGGCCCCTCACCATAGATCTTCCTAATGATGTGGTCTTCGCATTATCAGAAGCACCCAAACCTGAAGAACTAGATAACATAGCTGATATGACTATGTTATTCAATGGTTTGAATTATGAGCAAGGGGGTGGTGCAAGAATTGTCTTTTTCATGCTGCAAGGTGATCCAATTCCCTTGTTGTTTAAGCTATACTTTCCTTGTACTAAAAATAATGCTTAATATGAGGCCCTAATATTGGGTCTCCAAACAGTCGTCACCATGAATATTAAAATATTAAACATATTTGATGACTCCCTTCTCATAGTCAATCAAGTAAAGGAACTTTTTTAATGTAGGTATCCCATATTGAAATCTTACAAGGATCTTGCTGACACATATCTAGCCTAGCTAGAATGGTACAACATCGAGGTAATCCCTCATTCATAGAATAGATTTGTAGACTCTATGGCATCTTTGGGATCCTTAATCCCTCATAATCCATCTACCAATTTTACTACCATTCATGTAAAGATGCTCTCGTAGGCCACAATGCAGTGTGCAACTTTTGATAACAAGAAATCAGTCAACATGATTCATATAGAACTAAAATATGAATAGTTCTATAGAGCTAGATACTTTCTCAAGAAGACATCCTAGGGGTCTTTAATCTCGTAGGATCCTATGGAGAATGGCACTACCATTTACCACAAGGTTGTATCCTAGTCTGCATTCATGCACAATGGAATGCCAAGGGAATAATTTGTCTTGATATTCAAGACAAAAGCTTATCAATAATGGATGCCATAATTACATGACTTCCTAAAACTTGGTTTAATCCTATAGGTATTGTTCCATGTCATAAAATATATATTTAGACAATAAGCAATAAAGTATGTCTTGCTAAAATACATATTGTACCACAAAAGTTATGATGGAGTTCTTCTTTGTTGTCTTGATCCTCAAGAATTAGCTTGGATAATTTTGCAAGCTCACGATAGTACATGCAGTGGCTATTTTAGTGGCATGACCATTGTCAAGCGCATCCTTCAAATGGGTTATTATTTTCCCACTATGGAGAAGGATTGCACTGCATATGTCAAAAAATGCATTAAATATCAGCATCATGCTAATCTTATGCACTTGCCATCACAGGCCTTACATCCCATTCAAGCAACTTGACCATTTGATCAGTGGGGTTTATATCTAATCGATAATATTTCTCTTCCATAATCAAGCCAGTATACATTTATTAAAATGGCTACTAAGTATTTTACTAAGTGGGTGCAAGAAATCCCTTTAACAACGATGATTGGAGCACGTAGTGTAGAGTTTATACTTCATAATATCATTAGTCACTTTGGGATACCATCCAAGATAATTTTGGATAATAGAACATCATTCAAGAAAAAAATTGCAAGATATTTAATGTCTAAGTACAATATACAACACATTTTTATGACTCCATACTATACGTAGGCAAATGGGCAAGATGAGGCTTCAAACAAGATAGTGGTAGCCATCTTGAAAAATGCAGTACAATAAAACCATATAGATTGGCACATTCAGCTATGACTTGCATTATGGGCTTATACGACTAGCATTCGGATACCCATGGGGGAAAATCCATTTTCACTAGTATATGATGTTGAGGTCATTATACCCCTAGAGTTAGAAATTCCAATGCTACACATCATATTGAAAGAGTTCATCGATGATGAAACTGCATGACAAGCTCACCTTGATCAATTGATGCTTCTTGATGAATGTTGCATGAATTCCCTAGAGCATCTCCGTGTTTAACAAAAGCACTTAAAATGAGCTTACAATAGTAAAGTCCACTTGAGAAAATTTAAGGTTGGTGATCTTGTGTTGAAAGAAAACCAATAGAACTCAAACCTTTCACCGCACTTGTGAGATAAGTTTGTGGCTAACTAGTTAGGTCCTTATATAATCTTAGAGTAGATTGGACCTGGAACGCATCACTTGACATCACTTGAATAAGTTGAAGAGCTTGAATATATCAACATACTTCATCTTAAAGTGTTCCACACATAAGAATTAAAAACCTAAAAATATGGAAAACTTTAAAATCCATAAAAAAAGCAATAAAATCTAAAAAACATTGCATTTCATTTTACATCATTTCATTTCATTTGCATCATGCATTTTTAGCTGACACTTTCATTCAATTCATTACATTGCATTTAGGCATTTCCATCCATTGCACTTGCATTAGGATAGGTTGTGTTTACAATCTTACAAATAACACCACGTTTGTGTTTCAATCATGCATATATGCATTATCATCAGCATCCATCACCCTTGTGAGTAATTATGTTTATCAACACAATCCATCTTGTTGCTATGAAGAATATACTAGGGTTTTTTCGTAATTCAGCCATACCTAGTGGTCTTCTCAGATTTAGTAGAAATCTTGCTTTGCTTTTGTATATGAGGTCTAGTTTTGATAGCACTTAGCATATCATAATCCCATCACTAATCAACACATTTAACAATCCTACTTAGGGTAAGGAAATATGAACACTACGAAGTGGTCCTGGTCACCTTAGGTGAAAAGGTTTTATTACTTGCTCATTTTGTGAGGTGCAATGGTCTATGGTAGTGGTCATTAGCAAAATGACAAGTTTTTCCCCCACCCGAATAAATCCCTTACTTACAAATGAAGGATCAAAATCCTAAAATCAATATCAAATAAAATCCCTTGCTAAAAAAAAATACAAAATAAACAATGATTTTTATCACTATATATATGAGCAAGTATCCCAATAAAATTAAGAAAATAAGGGGGTGGACTTGAATCCCTAGAGTGATCATTACTTGAAAATCATAGAGTGATCCCCAATACAACAATAGGTTGAATGAATCCCGTCTGACATATGGGTAGGTCTAAGCAATTTATAAATGAGCTAGATTTAGGTGGCCTATACCACCTAGCGGTCTAGTCTAACTGAATCTAAACATAGGATTGGGTGTACATTTGAGGATCCCCAATACAACAATGGGCTGAATGAATCATTTTTGGTATTGGGGTATTCTTATGTCTCATATAATATATTTATTTGCACACACAAGGGTAATGAATAGCTTGGTCTTTCATAGTGAAAAAAATATTTTTCAAAATTCTAGTATAGTCATTATACAACTTTTGATAAGTCAACTAGGGTGTTTGAGTTTCATGCAAAACCTCAAAAATTTCCAAATAGAAACAACCATTTTTAATAAATAATCAAATATTATCTTATTTTTATAAGATTTTTTTTGTTATGAGTGTTCATAACAAAGGTTAGATACCGTATGGATATCAAAAATGATATTTAAACGACCACTAACTATGTTGTGCATATTATTTTCATTTTAAAAATCTTATGAATAGAAACAATACATCATTACATTCCACATATGGGTGTTTAATTTATTAACTCTTATGATAATATTTGACATTTACATTCATGATTTTTATACATTTTGTGGTGTCATCCATTATATTGTCAAATGCATATTGGATTCATTCCTTATGTTTTAAGTGATTAATGCATACAGGTTCATTTACATTAGATCATAATCATGTAAATAATGCGCTACATACATGGCATTCATTATATCATAAATTAAATGCATAAAAGTGCAGTAAATTAAACATGCATTTAACATCAAATAGTGCATCCATGTGCATACATCATAGTAGTCCATCTACATATCTAGATCACAATATCTAGTCATAAATCCATCATCTAGCTAGTGCATGTCATCCATATATCACATCATATAGCATCAAATCAACATAACATATAAGCATTGCATCCATATATATCTCATAGAAATAAAATAAATAAATGTACATATATAATGAGTCTCATAAAAAGTTAGATCATATATATATATATATATGTGTGTGTGTGTGTGTGTGTGTGTGTCAAAAATAAGTACATAGGCATGTTTCCAAAATGCCTATAGGCTACAACTGTGTAGTTACTCAACCTTATACTAAAAAATGGTACAAAAAGCATCTAATCAGATCTGTACTAGGTAGTTCATATGCCCCTAGTTGGTGAGGCTCCTCCCTCACCTCCACCCTCTTAGTGAGTCTGCCTAAAGTTGGTGCTAGTAGAACTCTCTGTCTTGCATGTCCTATGGCTGGGTTGAGTTGAATATTGTCCTATCTCCCAAGTTTGAGCACTTTGAGTCCCTAGATCTATGGTCCTCTTAGGAACCTCAGCTCTAAGTAGCTCGGTCTCTCCCTCTAAGTGATCGATGTGAGAAGTGTTTTGTGCTCGCTCATCGAGATGATACTAAACCATGGCCCGTAGTCTCCTAATCTTTGCATTTGGGTCTAAACTAGTGTATCCCTATATAGCTAGAACCATACGAGCATCCTATGGAGTCGAGGTATCCCCTCATGTACCAATCACCTAATTCCTCTCACAATTCATAAGTTGTAGCTGATATCATGCTATATCTCACTCAAGTATCATATTCTCAAGGGTTGTAGTGGTACTATCAATATATGCCTAATGGAGGGTCCTCTCCTCCTCATAGCCTCGCAACTGATCTTATACCTATGATAGTTGAATCTACATGGATCTAAGTTGTATTTGTAGAGTGGCTATGTTGGTATCCCTCTATAGAATCTACATATGTAATATCCCCACATATGTCTGTACGCTAGCCACCTAGGCCTTGAGTTCTGTAATATCACTATTTGGATCTACCTCCTTGCCCTCCTCTGCTTGGGGCTCATCCTTAGCAATTGTAGCCTTGTATCATCCACCCTTGGTCTACTAGAAAACCCTACGCCCATGAGGATCTACTACATCTAGGTGCGCCTCAGTTGCCTCTACTCTTATGGCTCCATATCCATCCCTACCAAGTTGACTGCCACCTTGCCATATCATAAGAGTCCATTAGGCATCATAATCTACAGTGGTCCCCATGTTTGCCAGCCCTGAGTCCTACCAGTCATCATCCTTTTCACCCAAGGGGGTAACATATGGCCATGCTAGATCTCTCCCCAGATTTAGGTGATGGTAGAGAGTAGGAATGGGTGGAGCGTCCTAGTAGATACCAAACTACCTTAGGATGCATGAGAAGTAGAAAAACTCACGCATATCATGCTTACACCCGATAATCCACCTATCTCATATGGTACACCTCAAGTACATATCCACCTCCAACCATGTAGGATAATCCATATATGTCCTCCATATCACCTATCCAAGTTGCAGTCATGATATCTGATCGATGTAGTACTCTAGGTCCTTTTCTCGAGTCTCAATCTGGAACCCCTCAGCCTCTTTAGACCAGTAGGTAGCATAAAATTGTGAAGCCTCTATAATATCACCAATCTAATGTGGAAGTCCCCTTGGATTATCAATGATGATATGCTACCATACCCATATCTACAAAAGCACACTGCAAGTGACTCCAACATAGCCCTGTCATGTAATCCTATATAGCTCATCATAGAGCTGGGCTAGGAGGGCGCTACCCCAGGATAGAATCATTGACTAATTTGTAGTGCTCCCAAGAAGATCCTATATACTAGAGAGGAGGTTCCAAGGTAACCTCACTCCTAATGTTTTTGGAAAGAGGATGTGAATACATATAAACATCAAGATGGCATGTCTCTATGATAAGATGTGTGCCATGTACTATCGCTCAATGGTACACCCCCATGGTCAATGTCCTCTAGTGTTGCATCACTTTGATGACTGAATATCCATAAAAAAATTGTAGTATTTTCTATATTAGGTGAAGAGGTGATGGCCTCACCATTAATGGGGTTTGTGTAAGATGTGGTAGAAATTCTCCAAAGTGACCGTGATCTCCCTGGTTGGTAGGTGAATTGTGTTGGTCTGTGTATCCCAACGACAGGTTAATGCAATCATATAGGCTTGATCAAGCATAATGGGAGGGAAGTGAATGATGTAGATGAGCTCGATAGAACTAAACCATGCTCGATCAGTATCATTAATATGTCAGAGGAGGTCTCGATAGAGCTCATACTCCCTTGCTCGAGAGGTTAGCTAAAAGAGAACATAATAATAAACACAAAAATAATCAAAAACATTAAAAATGACCTTAAAAAGTAAAAAAAAATCAAAAATATTTAAAATATAAAAAATGCATAAAATGGAATTTCAAAACATCCAAAAAGATCAATTAAATCAGTCAAAAAATCAAAAAATAAAAAAATTTGGAATTTTTTTGTAAAGATAACTAACCACGACCGACATCAATGATCAAGTTTTTTATCATTGAAATTTAAATCTAGTTGCGGCTGACAGTTGTAGCCCCCAATTTTCAAATTGGGAACCGTGAATGGCACTTGTGGCTAAGGTCAGTTACCTTTTTGGGGTCATGTCCCATCCTAAAAAATATAAAAAATAAAAAACCCTCCCCTAAGTAACCTAGACTAATCTTAAGCTAGGGTGAGGTTTGTTACTGACATTTTAATTTGGTTTAGTTAACCCATTAATTAATAAGGTTCATTTTAGGCTAGTAAATTTAAAATATGAAATATGTAATGCTAAATTTCTAGCATCAACTTCGCCACTAGTTGATACATCCATCATGTCAACCATGTTGGTTAAGTAGAGTGTGTGGTTCAGTAGCATTCAGTGTTAGTTTTTGAAACCTCTCAAAGCTCTCAGTTTGCAAGTTAGCAATTAGAAAATAATGACTTTGAAAATGATAGTTTTCATTTTATATTTTCCATTTTACATCTGACTACACCTGACACTCACAGACATAGAATTAGGGTTTTGCAATCGTGTGGTGGAGCTACGACTATGAAAATTGTAAAAATTGGCTGCGATTGATAAGCATGACTAGAATCCAGTAATAAATGCCCTCAAAATTCAACCATGAGGGTCTCAAAATGAAAAATTAAAAATATCTAATGGGCCAAAACCCTTTGAAACTATCAAAAATAACAAAAATAATTATATAATTCAAAAATTCAAATGCACCTCGTATCCAGTTATTTACCCTATACACTTGGCGTTTGCAACAACTTGCTATCCATGCAATCCAGCAAGATGAGTAAGTTATCATAAGGCCATTTGGGGTAAATTAGTCATCGTGGAATTGATATGTTTCACTTCAATCCCTAAGAAGGCCTAGATGACTAGATTACTCCATGAGAATGAGGTACTCATCTCAATTCTTCTATGACATTTTTAGCAGATCATTAAACAGTATGATTCAACATACGCGTAATTACAATTACTATCATCTTTATTTTCTAAGAAGGCCATAATGGTTGGACTACTCCATGGGATAGAGATGTGCAATTACTATTAACAGTTGCAATCATGGCTGACTTAAGCCTTAGCAAGTGATATCAAAGTGCTAAACCTTAAAATGGTCAAACCACTCATAATGTTCAAGTGACTCATTTCTTCATTAAATTTTCCTAATCTCATTGACTCATCGCTTGAGGGGGTAGTCATAATATCAATTATCATAATCAAATTCAATAGTAGATCACTCGATCTTGTCAAATTGTGTTCATATTATGAATCATTTCCAAATACTATCATAAGCTTACTCTTTGTTGGGAAAAAAGTAACTATGACAATTAAGTTAGTAGCTCTCCTCATTTTGAATCTATATGGCGTAGAATCCTATAGTAGCATTGAAGCTACCTGATTATTTTTGGAGCTTGCAAAAGCTTTTTCAAATTTAAGCCTTCTCTCAGTTGGAAGCAATGATTCTAATATGTGTACCCTTTGGTAGGACTGGGCATCTAATGTTGATCATATCAATGATCATCATTCAACCTCCAACATCATTTTAGGAGGTCTATTTTCACTCAACATTGTTTATTCTCACAATGTATCCCAAAATAGGCATCTGTAGACACTTAAAATGTGTCATGTCAAGGAGACTACTCATATGGGACATGCTAATAGACCATATGAATGATCTTGGATAGCTCCAAGGTGAAGTAATGCTTTTAACCACTCAATTTTAGTAGAGTTGGCTAACTCAGCCTTAGCCGTGGTTGACATCTGTGGGTAATAAAGCTAGTTGTACCTCAGATCTGTAGCTAGCATTAGAGTATTTTTAGACCCAAAATCAGTTGCAACATCCTGGATGATAAATCAAAATATATTTTTGGTGGGTAATCCTCTAGAACTTTCTTTCCAACCGCTCCAATTGTTGGGTTCTTGTTATTGGCTTCTTTATGAAGCTAGAGCAAGGCCTTCAATGTGCTATAAGACCCCCCTCCAAATTGGGGAGAATTATAGAAGGATATCGAGTTGAAACATAGTGAATCCCTATAAAATTATAGACTCACTTACTACATTTGAGAGGAACACTTTTTTTGCCTAATTGGAGATCATGAATGCGTTTGAAGCCATGAAGGTCCTAGGAGGCTAGGAAATCAAGAAACGCAATTGAGCCAATTCCATCATGAATTCAGATAATTCAATCGCAAAATCCATCATAGGAAACCGAGGTGACCCTTGGTCATCAATTCCACAAGGATAATTGGATATCCAAGCTCAAATTTGGAAATCAAGAACACTTTCAGGCTAGTCACGGTTGGCAGCCATGACTAATAGTACCAGCTATACCTCAGACCTTTGGTGAGGGTTTAATCCTTGATTTCTCTTGTTTTAGTAGTATATTTATTCTTCTTTACATTTTTTTATATAGATATCAGTTATATTTACTTTCTTAGATGTAATTGTGTAGTTAGATTTAGAGATTTAGGGAAGATTTCCTTCACTTATTAGAATTTTGTAAGTAGAATAGTTTCCTTGTTATTTTCATGCATTTTACATTTATAATGGATAATTAGATTGTTTCATAGATATATCTTTACTTCTTTATTATGATTTATCAAAATTTCATCATTTCTTGCATAGGTTGATAGCTTTACATGCTTTCTTCATTTTATGTCATTATTTATGCAAGATTACTCTAAAAGTCTCATTAGGAGAGGCCACCTTTGATTTTAATATTCATTGTTGTTTCTTGAACATAGGGTTTTCATGAATCCATAGTCAAAGCATTCAATTCAACAAATACCTCTTTCAAAAAGAGAAGAAGGTCACCATTTACCTGGAGCAGTTCGTGTCCTATTGGAAAGTCGACGAATTACACCCCCTCGTTTAAAGGATCTTCAAGATTGTATTAATTGTATCAATATTGAGTATCCCTAAGAGGGATGTATATGTCATTGGATTTGACAAATATTAATAAAAGTAAACCCCATTTCTCATTTAATTCATTATTGTAAATATTTTTGCATACTTAATGTTTGATATCAATTGATTCATTAGTTAGTTAGGTGTATGCTTTCTACATAGGTACACAAGGTTAGAAGTCAATTGGAAAATCAATATGGAGAGAGAGTAATCTTTCCAAAGTAGGCCAAAGTACAACAAGAACTTCATACATATACCATAGAAGGAAGAGTGTCAATTTTGTCAAATCCTACTGACCAAGATAATTACTGCATTCAAGATTGGAGGTAATTCATTCTATTTAAATATATTTATATGATAAATATAAGATATATAAGGTTGTGGACACCAAAACCTAGCCACTTGTTACCCATACAGGTATTCCCACCATTTCCACCTACTAGTCATATATATTTATATATTTAGATATTAACATTTTATATATTATATTTTAATATATATAAGTGAATTAATCCCATCCATCTAATTTCAAATAATCCTATCCATCCAACCATATCAATCCATGCCACACCATAGATTTAACATCCACCCTTCGATATGCTTTTATCTCAGCCACATTATTAGTGTTGTTGAAACCCTAGCATGCCCTAGGTTGGATTATTAACAAGATCTATTTTATGGCTCAACCCCTAAGATTTCACTAAGTCTTGAGCCTTGAATCTTGAGTTGAAGTTTAAATTTGAGTTCCCTAGATTATTCAAGTACTCTCATATTCCACCCTTGCTTTCCATAACCCTCGCATCCATTGTTGTCCCTTTTGCTCAAACATATTTTCTTCTACAAAACTTCTCTTCAGTCGCAGAACACCCTCGGGAACTTTCTATCATCGTCGAATGCATTTGAGTAATTTCACTCCACTTCCAAGCACATTTGGGTGTCTTACACCATTCCCAAGTTCCCACAGGTGTTTCCTACAATTTTTGAGTATCCATGGGTAATTTACACTAGATTTCTATAGTCCTACTAGCTATCGGGAAATGCTAGGGCATCATCACACCAATCCATTGCAACAAATTACATTAGATCAAAGAATGATAGATAATCAAGGTAAAACAAAGTCATTGTTGTTATATTTAATTACATTTTTTGCATCTATTCATATTTTTTTATTGCATAGCTAGGGTTTTCTTGATTCCTAAGGGTCTCACACTTTGGAGCCCTCATTGTTATTACTGACTTATTTGCTATTTTATTATGTGCAGATCTGGTAGCATTACACTAGCATTGGACATCTTCTTAAGATGGAGTGGCTCAAAATTGGATAACTAGAAGCCCACTCACTTCTATTGGAGAAAGAACATATTCTGAATAAACCACTAGCATTTTTTTCTAGGGTTTCAGAGAACCCTAGATATTGTGTATATTTATATCAAAGAATTCAAATATTATTATTGTAACAAAGAAGTTTTGAGGCTCCCCCCATTAATATAAAGTCATTCATTGTGCACTACTATCTTTTGAGTTCAATTTATATATTGTTATTTGGTGTCACATTTTCGTCTTCACAAATGGTGATCATGGTAGGATCCACTAAGGGTTTATTTTTCTGATTTGCTTTGCTAATTTATTTTTTATTTTCTATCTTGTTTTGAAGGATTTTCAAAGGCACAAATTGAGCATTTTTCACTGGTTAGGGTTTCTAAGGACTTGCAAGAATTTTTAGGTGAGTGAACACCCGAAGGTGCTCAAGGGCCATCCAAAAATGCTTAGGTGTGTTTCAAAAATACCCAAAGATATTTTACAGATAGTTGGAGCATAAACATAGAATGTTCTATAAGTCTATTGTTAAAACCCTAAATTTTTTGTTTACGTATTCTGGTAATCTTTCATTTTTTTTAGATTTTCAAGCTAGAAAAGAACATCATTAATTAATTTTGTAAAATTATTCATACTATATTGCATATTAGGCTTCAAATTAATCATTTGCATTCATACACTTTGAATTTTTTTGGTTTTCTATTGTATTCAAAACTTGTAAAAATATTGCATTCTGATTTCATGTGAATTGAAAAATTGCATAATTAGTTTGCATTATAGGGTTAGGGATTCCTATTTTTATTGGTCTAAGTAGGAACATTATTCAGATACCAAAATTATCCTTGTACTTGGGTGATTCCATACAGAGGAGTAGACAAACCCCTAGATATCTAGAGTGGGTCTTAAGCGGTGTACTCTACATCCTTTGGAAAAAATGGTATTCTGAGTAGTGGATTCATTTATCTTTTTAACATTGTATGTACACAATAGAAAATCATAATTTTTAAAAAGAGCCACATACTGCACACTTCACATTTAACAGTAGTGTATGGATTTCATCACCAGCCATTACTTGATATTTGGTGATGGTGGATTTCATCTCCATCCACCAATATCTGCTCTTATAAACCTTAGGTCACCACCAAGAAAACTTGTTGGATTTCATCACCAACAAGAATCTCATTGCCCTAGCCTAGCCATATTTTTTACCTTTCCTTTGTTAATTCATATGAAACACACTAGATCAAAATTTAAAAGAATGAATTCGCATTAAAAGGACATAATCAATAAATGACGTAAGACACACATGTTAAACAAACTTAGCATTGATTGTTTATTTTTTCTTGTGAAATTTAAATTTTGTGTTTTATTTTATTGCATAATTTGTATTTTGGTTTATTTTCTTTATGTTCTTAACAAGAAAATAAAATAAATAATTAAATCAGTAAAATTCAATGGAACCTTCATCCACCTTCCTTACCACTTATGTGGTATATTACCTGAATGTGACATAGATATATTTATCTGTAGGTCCCTCATATTCCTTGTCATCCACAACCTTACATTTTTTTATTACCCAAGTAGATTCAACCTCACCAACCATTGATCACCACATAACCCACATAGATATGGCATGAGTAGAAGATCTTATGAAGTCTTCTAACTATATCTTAGATTCAGTCCTTAACTCACCTTAATAGGATAATACTTTACAATAGGAACTTGTTTATTCCCAGCCATCATCCAGATTTACCCAAGTGTAGAATAACCCACTTTTTGAGGCATAAGTTGCACCTTCCTCTAATATATTCATTCCCCAACCCTCGTGTGCTCCTAGAAATTCATACACATCCACATACACTAACCCCTTGTATGAAGCACATGTAAATGCTACTTCACAAGTTTCAACCTCCTAAGTTACTATACCAAGTGTAACTTATCACCTAGCCACATATTCCATACCATATTATTCCATGCACTTTACTTATAATAGAGATATTAATAAAAACTTGAACAAATTGCTTAAGCAACAATAAAATGCTCAACAAAAAGTGCAAGTGAACCCTAGGCCTTTACTAAAATCTACTCAGACTATCCTCATTAACTAGTGTCCATCATGGACACCATAGTCTTCTATATATTCTATCCATGTTCCTCCACCAAGTCATACCAATACACATCCTATTCCCATTGGCCAACCCAACCATAACCCTTATGCATCGATCCCATTCCAAAATTCTCCATATTTTCCACATCAATCTCCCCTTCATCAATTTCCATCACATTCACCTAGTCATCATCACCAAGCTCATCATCATTTAGTCACCCCACAACATTTTTCCACCTCACATAAAAATCATCAAGTAATTCAAGGCTTCCACATTCATTGGGAATACCCTCAATTTAAGGCCATGTAACAACAAATAGATCAATTGATTAACATACTCTGGATTTGACAAACTAGAATCCAACATTACATCAATTGATCAACCAACTTATTCATCCTTTTATACCATCACCACCATATTCGATAGATTTCATGGTGTCTAAGTTTGAAAAATTCAAGGGAACTGAGGATCCCAAAGAGCATGTGAGCATGTTTGTACACTCATGTTTTAGAATTCAAAATTATAATGCTCTCATGCTCAAAACATTTCCTCAAATATTAGGAGATGCCATAGAGTGGTATAATCAATTGCCCAATCATAGTATTTATACTTTTTGGCAACTGGTTGACCAATTATTTGAGCGTTTTATCCTAAATGTTAAAAATAAAATTTCAATATTTAATTTCTATGCTTTAAGACAACATGATGATGAGTCTATCTATGATTTTGGAAACTATTGGAGGATCATCATTACCAAGTTGCCATTCACCCTACTAATGGAAGAGCTTATCAAATTATTCACAAAGAGTTGTTTAAATCCTATCTCTTGGATGCTCCAATTATAAACTTATCGTTCATTTGAAGAAGATCTAGCACAGGCTAGTGTCATTGAGGAAATAAAAATCCAAGAGGGCATACTAAAGACTAGAAAAAGTGATGCAGGAGCATCCGGAGGCAGTGGAAGAATCTTGTATCTTCCAAAAATGTTTCTAATTTTTTTTTCTAAGTACCTCGCATTTGATTCATTTTCGATATTTTCCAAAGGAGGAAGGTTTAATGGAACAAAGGGAGCAGAGGGAGTAAGTTTCTCAAAGCTTGGGGGGAGGTCACGAAATTGTGACATGTCACGAAATCGCGACCTCATAAGGCTTGCGCAAGGCTTGGGCCGGTTGTGTCACGATATCATGACTATTGTTCAAAGAAGAGCTAAGGCAGAGGAGGAGGTCACGATATCGCGACGTCGTGATATCGTGACGTCGTGATATCGCGGTGATTGATCAATGCAAAGACATAAGGAAAGGCGACTTCGCGATGTCGCGACGTCGTGATATCGTGTCATCGCGACATCATGATGTTTGTTCAAAGCTATGGCGAAGGGTGGAGGTGCGGTCATGAAATCGTGACATGTCATGATTTCATGACATGTCACAGTTTCACAACCTCAAAGGCAGTATCGAGTGCAAAGGTGTGTTTTGTCGCGATATCGCGACGTCGCGATATCGTGACGTTTATCAAAGCTGAGAGTAGGGTGACAGTTGGGTTGCGATATCGCGACATGTCGCGATATCATGGCCCAGAATAAGTTGGCCGAGGTGTACACGTGGTCAACCAGGCAAGGCCAATTTTGGCACGTGGACAGCCACGTGTCTCATATCCGTTGAGAGGTCACGTGTTTTGAAGATTGCACGATAAGGAGAGGGCAAAGTCGAATTTTAATAGGTGGATAGCTACGTGAATCAGGATAAAGACGAAGGCCACAAAGCGGGATTTAAATTTGATAGCCGCATGCATTAAAGGGGGAGAACCACCTTTTAGAAGAATTTCTCGACAAATCAACTGTTGCAAGACATGGTCGGTATGGAGGAGACGGCAGCACAGAGTACAGTCTGACCGGAGCGATGGTGCAGATTAAGGAGGCCATTAATGCAGGCTTCGTGGGGTAGATTGGAAAGGTGGCCATTTAAGACGAAATTTTTGAAAACCCGAAGAGGGGGGGAAATTTTGAATTTGGAATTTTGATGAGTAGGAGCATTAATTGCTTGGAGGATCGGGACCTCGGGGAAAAAACCCAAAATTTGGGTATTAGTCGGGTGTGGTGGACCGAAGAACGGGGACAAAGTGATAGTGGAAGAACCGAGCCTCGGTCATTGTATGCCTGCGGGATGTTTGATTTTGGCAATGCTTGTAAATATTTTTTGCAAATTTTAAATGAAAGGTTGAATTTGTAAGCTGTGGTTCATCCGGTCTCCATCAAGTGGTATCAGAGCCTGTTGTTCCTGAGCATACAACAGACTGCCAAAGGAGAGGCAATTGTACCAGGACCTATGGGAGGGCTTGAGAACAGGTGAATATGCCTCTGAGAAGAAACCCAATGGGTGGAAGAGGCATGGCAGTGGAAGACTTTCGGGCTTTGCAGCGGCAAGTCCAGGCCCTGCAAGAAGAACTACGCAGAGGACGTGAGCCAAGAAGAGATGCAGATAGTGAGGATGAAGTGGAGGAAGAAAATCATTTTGAATAAGAGGAAGAAGATGTAGATCCAGCACAAGCCAGACTATACAGGGCCATATCTCAGATCGGGAAGAGGCCGAAGTTAGAAGTTCCTATGTGTTCTGGGAACTTGAATCCGAAAGAATTAATAGATTGGATAAATGACTTAGAGGAGTATTTTGAATACGAAGAGGTTGAAGACCCTAACCGGGTCAGATTTTCTAAGACCCGATTGAAGGGTCATGCTAGCATATGGTGGAAGGGGGTACAGTTGGAGAGAAACCGAAGAGGAAAGGAGCGAATAACCAGATGGGAACAGATGGTGGAGAAATTGAAAAGGCAGTTTATCCCCGTGGATTATGAACTGGACTTGCTTCATAAAATGCAGAGTTTGAGGTAGATGAATAGAACAGTTCAAGAATACATGGAGGAATTTTACAAGATCTCCATCAGAATTGGGCATTTGGAAGCAAGCAAGGAAAAAGTGGTCTGTTACATTAATGGGTTGAGACCCAGTGTTCAGGAGGAGTTGAGCTTGGTTCGGGTAAGCACCATCGAAGATGCTTACCAATTTGCTTTAAAGGCTGAAGAAAAGCTGAACCGAAATTTTGAGGGAAAGCAAAGAGTGAAAGGACCGGGAGGAAAGAACAGTGGAAAGAAAGAAGGAAAGGAAGAGAAGAAGGAAGAGGAGAGCAGCAGCCGAGGTCAGAAAGAAGAAGATGAAGAATCCAAACCGCAAGTTCAGAATGATGGCTACCCAAGAGGAAGAGGTAGATCTGGACGCGGGTATGGAAGAGGAGTGTTCCGAGGAACATGTTTCCACTGCGGAGAAGAAGGACACCGGGCATTTGAGTGTCCACAACACTAAGAAAGGACAAACAAGAAACAAGTGGGTCCTGCCAAAGTAGTTGTGGCAGTTGAAGATGCTGATTCAGAACATTCTGAAGAAGCTAAAAAGGGAGAAGCAATGGTTGTGAGGAGGACCATGTTGATTGAAGAAGACAAATCTGATCAAAGGAGAAGCCTGTTCCGCACCCAGTGCAAAAGTGCAGGCAAAGTCTGTAATGTAATTATAGACAATGGGAGTACAGACAACTTGGTTTCTAAGGAGATGGTTTCTAAGTTGCAGCTGGAGAGGAGGCATCCGCATCCATACCGGATTGCATGGTTGCATAAGGACCACAGAGCATGGGTCCGGGAACAGTGTTTAGTCACGTTCCAGATTGGGAGATACCAGGATGAAGTCCTATGTGATGTATTCCCCATGGATGCTTGCCATTTGCTGTTGGGAAGGCCATGGCAGTTTGATCAGAGTGCAGTGCATGATGGTCGTGCAAATACTTACTCCTTGATGAAGGATGGAGTGCGGAACAAGTTGAAGCCATTGCAGACTGAAGATGAGAAGGTGTGCAGTAATACCAGAATTTGTATGGTAGAGGGCAAAAAATTTTCTTGCCAAGAAGCAGGATTTGAACAGGTTGAAAGGGTCAAGGAGTGTTCAGAGATATTACAAGGGACACAGACCGAACAACATAGAAGTGAAGGTCACTTCTCATTTTTACCCGGGGTATCTGATGCAGGAGCATTCAGAGGCAGTGGAAGAATCTTGTATCTTCCAAAAATGTTTCTAATTTTTTTTTCTAAGTACCTCGCATTTGATTCATTTTTGATATTTTCCAAAGGAGGAAGGTTTAATGGAACAAAGGGAGCAGAGGGAGTAAGTTTCTCAAAGCTTGGGAGGAGGTCACGAAATCGTGACATGTCATGATTTCGCAACATGTCATGAAATCGTGACCTCATAAGGCTTGCGCAAGGCTTGGGCCGGTTGCATCGCGATATCGCGACTGTTGTTCAAAGAAGAGATAATGCAGAGGAGGAGGTCGTGATATCGTGACGTCACGATATCGTGATGTCACGATATCGCGACGTCACGATATCGTGACGTCACGATATCGCGACGTCATGATATCGTGACGTCACGATATCGAGACGATTGATCAAGGCAAAGACATAAGGAAAGGCGATGTCGTGATGTCGCGACGTCGTGATATCGCGACGTCATGATGTCACGACATCACGATGTCACGACGTCGTGACATCACAATGTCACAACATCGTGACGTTTGTTCAAAGTTATGGTGAAGGGCAGAGGTGCGGTCACAAAATTGCAACATGTCACGATTTCATGACATGTCACAGTTTTGCGACCTCAAAAGCAGTATCGAGTGCAAAGGTGTGTTTTGTGGTGATATCGCGACGTCACGATATCACGATGTTTATCAAAGCTGAGAGCAGGGTGACAGTTGGGTCATGATATCGCAACATGTCATGATATCGCAGCCCAGAAGAAGTTGGTCTAGGTGTACACGCGGTCAACCAGGCAAGGCCAGTTTTAGCACGTGGACAGCCACGTGTCTCGTATCCGTTGAGAGGTCACGTGTTTTGAAGATTACGCGATAAGGAGAGGGCAAAGTCAAATTTTAACAGGCAGACAGCTACGTGAATTAGGATAAAGATGAAGGCCACGAAGCGGGATTTAAATTTGACAGCCGTGTGCATTAAAGGGGGAGAACCACCTTTTAGAAGAATTTCTCGACAAATCAACTGTTGCAGGACATGGCCAGTATGGAGGAGACGACAACGCAGAGTACATTTTGACCGAAGCGATGGTGCAGATCAAGGAGGCCATTAATGTAGGGTTCGTGGTGTAGATCGAAAAGGTGGCCATTTAAGACAGAATTTTTGAAAACTCGGAGAGGGGGGGAAATTTTGAATTTGGAATTTTGATGAGCAGGAGCATTAATTGCTTGGAGGACCGGGACCTCGAGAAAAAAACCCAAAATTTGGGTATTATTCGGGTGTGGTGGACTGGAGAATGGGGACAGAGTGACAGTGGAAGAACCAAGCCGAGCTCGGTCATTGTATGCCTGCGGGCTGTTTGATTTTGGTAATGCTTGTAAATATTTTTTGCAAATTTTAAATGAAAGGTTGAATTTGTAAGCTGTGGTTCATCCGGTCTCCATCAAAAAGGAATGGTAAAATAAGGGACAATTTAAAAGCAACTATTCTAGCCAATCAAAATCAACATAGGCTACCCCAACTAGTTAGCCCAATCACGTTAATCAAGTGGTAATGAGTCAACTAGTAATGGCTCAACAACAATTATTGCAACAACCACTGTAATAAATTGCTTATCATATGGCATTCGTGGTAACTCAAGCCATGAAAAAAAAAGTATCATTTGTATAAAACTATCCCGAAGATATTATGTCTAAAAAAATCACCAATACACCCCCTTAGCTGAGTCATATGCTTCCATTTTTTGAAGGTTGTATTACACAAACAAACTTGCTTTACTTGAAGTTATACTAGATGATCCTGCTAAACATAGTAAACACTTTCAGGAACATTGATTTTACCCTTACCATAGGTAAAATGGGTATGACATTAACAATTTCCATATATTTAATTACATATTATAAGACCTTATTGACTTGGGGGCAATCGATCTTGACAACCCCCTTGCTCAACAAAACAAAAACCTTGGTATTTTCAAACACCACCTCCTCACCATGAGGAGGTGTGATCAAATATAGGAGGGGCTAACACAAAAAATTCTCCTAATCAATTCAATCACATCCAACAATACCAAGGGTTTGTAGGTACCATCCATGTGGTCACTAGAGTTCAAAAAAACAATAAAAAAATGTAAGACACCAACCTCAAGTAAGTGTGTCACAACCTCCCACATTTTCACCTATCCAAATTTCCCCCAATACTTCATTGCCAATCAACATTCCTAGTCAATAAAATCCATCCATTTCACCCATGAATCATCCACCATGACTAGTCGTCTCATTGAGTAGTTTTTTAACCACAAGTCTAAAAATGGCTTCCACAAAATTATCAATTTATGAGTTAATTCAACAATATCCCCCACATTGTGAGGCATTAATGGACATTTTGGAATCCATTCAAATACAATATCAAGATTCAAATGCCTTCAACAAATTTATAGGGAACATTCAAACATGCATGGATCCTTATATCACATTCTATGACTTTGATATTAAACCAATCTCATCGAAATCAGTAGAACCTCCATTGCGTATCATGGCTCTAATTGACAAGAAGCCTTTCAAAAGAGTGCTAATTGATACCATTTTCTCTATCAATATCATCACCACATCTACCCTTCATCATCTTAACCTTAATCCATCTCATATCACCAAGTAATTTTTCACTCTAAAAGCATTCAATGAGTTTTTATGTTCCACAATTGGCACTATTGTTTTATGTATTGAAGTAGGGGTCAAAAAATTGCACACTATGTTTCACATCTTGGAAGGATCCATGGCATACAATGTACTCATTGGAAGACATTGGATAAGGGAAATGATATGTGTCCCTTCCATTTTATATCAATGCTTGAAATATATTTATTAGGGACAAGTACATTGCATCCTAGTGAATATCAAACCATTTAAGTATTGCAATTTCATTTCAAATCCTTTTGAATTCATGATTCCTTCCACCCAGATTTTCCTATCACCATAATCCAATCCATATACCACTTCATAAATTTCCTCATCAAAGGATCCCATTTTTGAGGAATCCCTTATCACCAATCCTTCATCATATTCATCATTGACTACATGCACATGTGGCAAAGATCAATCCACATATTTTCCTTCCACTTAATCATCATCATTTATTCAAAAATATTCCCAATACAATCCATCACCATCACCTACTATGTCACAAGTTGAATTAACAGAGTGTGAGACATATTCACTATCACCATTTCTTGATCCATCATCCAACCATGGTCCTTCCACATCATCCCAAATTGAGGTACACCTCACTAATCCTAATATTTGTGAATACGT
Organism: Wollemia nobilis; assembly: GCA_028583015.1. Taxonomy (NCBI): domain Eukaryota; kingdom Viridiplantae; phylum Streptophyta; class Pinopsida; order Araucariales; family Araucariaceae; genus Wollemia; species Wollemia nobilis. The sequence goes on along the minus strand of JAQPPZ010012805.1, from coordinate 480,884 downwards.
GGTCTAAGATATCATCATCACATCACTCATCATTCCTAATGCTAAGGATTTTAGTCCTCCATGTGACCCACATTTATCCATAGAAGTCATATATAACATGGGTTCATCTCCAAATAGCATAAATTTTATGTATGGGGGGATTGATTCTTCATCAAATATAGCTCTCCTTGAGGAACCCAAAGAACCAAAACTTGCCAACATTCAAAACATGTTGAGATTACCATCTCACTATTTTCACATAGTTAATTGGCAAGGTCATGGCCTAGGATTACATGAACAGGGTGTGTCTCAACCTATCGATGTTCCATATCAAGAAGTACATGATCATTCAGGTCTAGGTTATCACCCACTTTCAACCACGTCTTCTCTTGAACAAGCATTTCAAATGTTTAATCTAAATTTAGGAGAAGAAACCCTCCATACCGAATATTCTAATGATGAAATATATGAAGAATTTGAACTTATATTGGTAATTTCGAATGAATCTAAATAGGGATTTGAACCCATCATTCCCCATACCTAACAATATGAGTTTTATCTCATAATTTTCTCCATCCATGATCCCATATTTCACTTGCTTCTTCCAAAAGAGTGAGTTGCCCCTACTGGTAAACCACTGCCTCCATTCCATTAATCCATTCCATAAGCCAACCTTGTAACATATGTACATAACACAAAAACAATGGTTTTCACCACTACCAAAAATAATTAAAAAATATATATTTTCTTTTTAGTATTGCATGTATATATCATTTATTTAAGTGTATTTATTTGTGTTGCTTGTTGCTATCCATGTTTACCAAGCTCCTAGCACCAGTTCTTAGGTTCCATCCAACCTTATCCACCTTGCCCATAAGTCAATATGAATCTTGTTGATTTATTCACCCCACTTCATAATCCATATGATCCAGCTAAACCAATTCTAATTGACATAAGACTTATCAATATGGATCAATTTTCCTCACCCCCACCCTTTTCCAAATTTATCTTATCCGAGGAATTGTTAAGGGATTCTACCAACTACATTCCTCCATCCCCTCTGCCTTCACCTTCACCTTAACCTTTGGATCCTGAGGTTTCCCATGTAGACATAGATAAGGATAAGTTGGAAGATTTTGATGACATCCTATATGAAATTCATCTGATCCCTACACCCCATAAACTTGAGGAAGGTTCCCACATGTCCATTGAAGATACCATCAATGTGGATCTTAGTTTAGACAAATAAAATCCCAAAATTATCAAGCTTGGTAGAACCTTATCACATGAAAAACAAGATCAATTAATTGCTCTCCTCAAGAGAAAAATGAATTTTTTTGCATGGTCTTATATGGGCATGTCTAGTCTTGATACTAATTTGGTTTTCCATAATCTCACCTTATAGCCTGATGCTAAGCTGATCAAATAAAAACTTAGAATAATGCATCCTACCATGGCCCTCTTGGTAAAAACAAAGTTTCAAAAACTCTTAGACATGAAATTTATAGTTCCTATCAACTATTCTAAGTTTATTTTAAACATGGTACCCTTTTGCAAGCCTAACAAGGCGATACACATTTGCACTAACTTTCAATATTTTAACAAAGTGTGTCCTAAAGATGAATTTCCTCTCCCAAATATCGATACTCTTATCGATACCTATGCTGGCCATGAAATGCTTTCTATCATGGATGGTTTCTTAGGATACAACCAAATTTGAACAAATCCTAAAGACCAACATAAAAAAATATTCACTACACCTTGGGGAACATTTTGTTACAATGTGATGCTTTTTGGTCTAAAAAATGCATTTGCCACTTATCAAAGTGCCATGACATACATTTTCCATGACTATATGCATAATATTATCAAATATTACATTGATTATCTCTTTACTAAATCTAAAAATTGACAAGAGCACATTGGTGTATTGGAGAAAGTTGACCAACTTCTTGAACATAATGTAAGATTAAACCCCAAGAAATGTGTCTTTTGTGTTACCTTGGGTAAACTTATAGGATTAATTATCTCCAAAAGAGGCATTGAGGTGGACCCAAACAAGGTAAAGGCCATCATGGAGATGCCTCCCCTAACTAACTTAAAGAAATTATGTAGTTTACAAGGAAATATTCAATCAATCCATCGTTTCATTACACAACTTTCTAAAAAATGTAGGCCATTAAATAATCTACTATAAAAGGGGGTGCCATTCTCTTGGACATATGAGTGTCTAAAATCCTTTGATGACATTAAGAAATACCTAGCTTATTTTCCAGTCTTAGCTTCCCCTCATTCAAGGGTCCTATTCTATCTTTATATTTCAAAAATGGACTTTGCATTAGGGACAATGCTTGCACAAAATAATGAAGAAAATTGAGAGCAAGCTATCTATTAAATTAGTCAAACATTGGTAAGCTATGAAACTAGATATGCTTATGTAGAAAAACTATGCTTAGAAGTGGTATTTACACTAATAAACTTTTAAATTACATGCTTAGTCACACAACATATGTCATAGCTAGAGAAAATTGTCTACATTATATGATGTCTCACACTTATACTAACACCCACACTGCTAAATGGATAATTTTCCTTAATAATTCTGATATTGAATTCATTAGCCAAAAATCCATTAAAGGTTAGGTAATAGTCGATCAACTTGCGAAAGCTCCACTACCTAGTGATCATCCTTTGATTATTGAGCTCCCATATGATTTGATATTTTATATCATCGAACAACAAGAAGATGTCATTTTGAAGGAAGATGTCGACATCACACTATTCTTTGATGGCTCTAACTATGTGAAAGGTCAAGGTGCTGGAGTCATGTTTCATACACCCCAGGGGGTACCTATCCCATTATCATTCAAACTTGACTTCCAATGCACAAAAAAACTAGATAGTATGAAGCCTTAATCTTGGATCTTCAATAAACTATAGCTATGAGCATTAAGTGTATTAGGATATTTGGTGATTCTCAACTTGTCATTAAGAAAATCAATGGAGAATACTAATTCAAAGAACCTATCATTAATATGTATCATGAATTATCAATGAATTTGCTCTCTATGTTTGATTGGTATGAAATCAATAGTTTAGCATAATCGACTAATATATTTGCATATGTGATTGTCTCGCTTGGATCATTGATTCCAAAATATTCCTTTGGAGAGGTACAATCCCTTATAATTTTAATGGTATCTAAATCTATAATTGTTCATGTTGAATCTAAATATGAAAAGGAAGTTTGCTTTATCCAATAAGATTCATATGAGCCTTGGTATAGCTAAATAGTTGCCTTCATCAAGTTTGGAACACTCCCGTCTAATATGTCTCGAACTGCCAAACACACTTTATAAAAAAAGGTAGCTCATTTCGTTCTATTGAGGGATATGTTGTATAAACATGATTATGATAGAGTTATCCTTCGTTGTATCGATTCTAATGAGGTATAGCTAAAGCCCATGATGGTACTTGTGGTGGTTATTTTAGTGGAATGGCTATTGCAAAGCATATTTGATGCATGGGTTATTCTTGGCCCACAATGGTACATGATTGTTTCACTTATGCCAAAAATTGAAAGAAGTGTCAAGAACATGCTAATTTAACTCATGTACCATCACAAGCTTTACAACCTATTCAAATCCTTTTGTCCTTTTCACAATGGGTTATAGATCTAATTTTCAAAATCTCACCTCCTTCCTTGGGATAACATACATTCATCATCATAGCCACTGAATACTTTACAAAGTGAGTTAATGCAATTCCTCTAACCAATATGACAGGACCTAGAATTGTGGAGTTTATACTTCACCATATCATTTGTCATTTTGGTATACCCTCAAAAACCATATTTGACAATGGTAATTCTTTCATGAAGAAGGATTTTCATGCATTTTATGATAAATATAACATTCAACATAGTTTCATGCATTTTATTACCCACAAGAAAATGGACAAGCTAGAGCTTTCAACAAGACCTTAATTGCTATTCTCAAGAAACTTGTTAAAGAAAATCATAGAGATTGGCATACATAAATTCCCTTGGTATTATGGACTTATCAAAAAAGAATTTGCATGCCTATAGGGGCAATGCTATTTTCATTGGTCTATGGAGCCAAAGCAATCATGACTCTTGATCTTTGGATACCCTCCTTGTGAATTTCTTTGTAGAAATTCATAGATGATGACACTGATAGATAAGCACGTCTTGACCAAATCACACTTTTTATGAGAGGTGAATCAATGCCTTAGATCATTTACAATTTTATCGAGACCACCTAAAGCGTGCTTACAATGCCAAAGTTCATCTACATGAATTCTAAGTAGGATATATTTTCCTTAAAGATAACCAAAAAAATACCAATGCATTATTGCATCTTCATGATAAATTCATGGCTAATTGGTTAGGTCCATACATTGTTACTCAAAAAGTGGGTAATGATACTTATAGTCTTACTAGTATAGTGGGAGAGGAAGAGTCCTAACCACTTAATGTTTGTAGATTAAAGATACAACGCCAAATAGAAATAAAGAAATCACAATAAAGGAATGCAGAACAGTTGTACAAAATGAATGATTTTTATTAATCAATGGAGTTTAGAAACTCCTTTTAAGTACAACAGGGCTTGTAACCCTTTTCGTGATACAAAGTTACAATTTGTGCTAGGGTTCTCCGAAACCCTAGCTGGCACAATGTGGTGGCGTCTCCGAAGAATGTATCCTTAACCTCAACGGAATGAGTGGGCTTCGTTGTATCCTTTGGCTCGGACCACTCCAGCTTAAGCAGCTGCTATCAACAAATCAGATCTACCACTAGAATCCTACACACATTAAAATTATCAAAGAGTTATAAACTAATAAGAGGGCTCCACTGTGTGAGCCCTCAGAAACATTCTAAAACCCTACATTTATGAAATAAAAATAAACAGAATGCAGAATTCAACAGAAGATTAATACATAAAGAAAGATTACTTGCTTTAGACGAATCTATACCTTTTCCTGTTAACGCGGTGAGACCAGGCGGCGACGATGGATGCGACGAAAGGGTTTAGTTCAGACTTAGGGCCGTAGAAGACTCAGAAGACTTAGGATTAATAGCAATAGCCAACTCCAGACTTAGATAGGGAAGATAAGTAGGTTTAGCCAAAGAGATAGATAGGGTTTGAGCCATCAAGGTGACTCAATTTATAATCTACTCTTAGGGCACACTTTAGGGTTTTAACGACACTTTGAATGTGTGGCTAAGATTAAAGTGGATCCAAGGGTAGAGAATAAATCTAGGTTGTGAAACGGATTAATATGGATGGACGAATGAGATTAAATGAAGGATGGCTGGCTCAGATTAAATCACTTAAACTTTATTTATATATATATTAAAATATATTAAAATATTAAAATATATATATAAATATTAATTTAAATAAATTTGGGGATGAAAAATGGCGGGAAAAGTGAAATTGGGCCAAATAATGGTGGGAAAGTGTGGATTTGGGCCAAATAATGGCGGGAAGGATGGATGACTGACACGTGGCTGGCAGGAAGGTATAAGTGGCTGGATTTTGGTGTCTACAGATGCCCCTTTTTGAGCTGCTTTGTGTGAAGACACAATGTAGCACAAAAACTTAAGACACCTGAAAAGCTGGATCAGACACAACTCTCTCTCAAGACTAAAGCACAACTTTGAAGACCAAAGAATAAAAGAATATTTAAAATTTTTCAGCTTACCCCCTCAATTGGCGAGCGAGAATGGTTCTCACAAGCCAATTGGAAGAAATTCAGAAGATAATGAACCGTTTTTGCCCCAACGGTGAAAAAAAGGGTTGGTGCATGCACCATATGTTTATGTCCCAACAGAAAATGGGTTGGTGTACAAACCAGAAAAGAATATGATTGAATACGATATGAGTGATGTGAAAGATGAACCGTTTTCTGCCCCAATGGTTATAAAGGGATTTTTGCCAAACTATAAATTCTATGGTCATGTAAGATGAATTCCACTATAGGAAAATTAGAAATTGATAACGGATGCCCCAACTCCTGTGTGTGAATCCATATTGTTGATGAAATTGCCTTGTTTGCGCCATTGATATGTAGAGATGAAAGATGCATGAAAGAGTCCAGAACTCAGAGATGCTCCTAGTGACTGTATGGATAATTCCTCGGGTCGAAACCAATCAACCTAGGTAGCCACAATCTCTAGCAAGACTTAAAATAATGACGATATGAAATATTGTCCATGTTTATGGCCCCATGAACTAGGCCATCAATGACAACTATTGAGCAAATTAATCTTGGTATGAGGTCACTTGAAAAGTAGAATACCCAAAATTGATTTCTAATTTTCAAATAGTGAAATAATTGATGATGATAAATGGTAAGTGTCCTTATGGTGGTTTAATCCTCTTACCGAATTGCATGGATTCAAATCACTGCAATCGCCAAGGTGATAGAATATACCACTAGATACGAGGTTTACTTTAATTTGATTTGGCAAAAATATGCATGATGAAAGAAGAATGAAATTGATGATAGATCAGAAGAATTGATGAATGTGGTTAATTTTGTGAAGGTTTTGAATATTTTTAACCCAATTTGTAAAACAATGATGAATGATGCGCTTTTTGAGCGAAATGACAAAATTTGTGTCCAAAACTGTTGTAACCTTCACAAAATGTTTTATTATGATAAGAAGAATGGATGAATGCAATTTGATGAAATTTGGAGGAGGTAAGCTTCAATTTTATAAGTTTTGTTCCTTTATTCAATACTGACACCAAACGCCGGTCTACGTTTGTGGTTGGCAGAGACGCCCATCGGTTTTTAGGCGCTCTGCAGATGTAGGACTGCATCTGAATCCACCATGAAATGCCCTACTGTGTTTTAGGGTGCCAAAATCAGCTATTTAAACAGTTTCAGCAAGAATTTCGCTCATTTGTGTGTTCGAGCTTAAGAGAAGTGTGTATGAGGGAGTGGAGTGAAGTGGAGTGAAAGGTTGTGTGGGAGAGTGAAGCACGCGGGAGCTATGGCGGAGATGGGAGCAGATGCGCCAGTGCAGCCAGCTGAGGTATTTGTTCATTTAAGCAAGTACTTATTATGTGTTTTTTTTTTTTTTGGAAAAATTTGTAACAAATTTTGTTTTGTTGTTTTGCAGCTTAGGGTGTTAGAGGCACGACACCGATTCTCCCCTATCATTTCGAGGATGAGGAGGTCGTTGTCCTAGGTAGACTGGGAGATATTGGATGCAGTGGGGCTAGCGGAGGTAGCCCGGTTGGAGGTAGTTCGAGCGAAGAGCGGGGGATCCCATACTTGGCCATGTATACGACCAAGGAGTTGGGAGCGGTGGAGGCTCTGACGATGTTCGTGTTGGCCAACATTGTGGCCCCGAACAGCACCGGGTGCAGGTTCCCATGGAACCTGATGGGTGTAGTGAGCGAGATGCTCACTAATAGGGTAGCGTATGCCTGGGCACCCGCTTTATTTGTGCAGGTGTAGCAGGAGTTGTATGAGGTTCGAAGACGGGGCTGAAAGGGCCTGGGTTGCAGTGTGGTGCTCTAGTGCTAGGGCTAGGAGCACTTCAGAGTGGCCCGACCGGAGGGGTTTCCATGGGCTCACTGGGACGTGAGCCAAGCTTATGGTAGGAGATGGCCAGTGGTAGAGGAGAGACAACCGATCCGCCTCGTGAGATCGGGGCAATGGTATAGGAAACTATGGGCAGACTTGACAGATGCCCGAGTCATTTGGAGGCCCTGGCGGGAGGCGAGGTGGATCGGGGATGGAGAGCACCTGAGATGGGTGCGATAGGCTAGATGGGTAGTAGGGCAGAGCCACGGTGAGGCGGAGTACATACAGATGTCTCGAGTACTCCGCCAGGTCGGATTGAGGTAGGATGTCCTCGGTGAGCCAGTGCGCTATCGGAGGCACAGATCAGAGGGGGATTTTTTGTGTGCCGAGCCATGGAGGGAGGTGGCAGAGGATGATGAGGACATGGAGATCCCTTATGTGGACGATGTCAGGGTGATAGCTGAGTATGCAGCATGGATGGTCGCAGAGCTGAGGTGGGAGCCACCATTGGTGGCTGGTAGAGCCGAAGAGCCCGATGCTGGGGCTGGAGAGGGCGAGGGAACCGCGAAGGTTCCCAAGCACAGGGAGGGTCCCCGCCTTTGATCTAACAGTCGAAGGCAAAAGGGGAAGATGGCGCGGTAGGATCCATGGAGCAGAGATGACGGGGAGGATGGCAGAGAGGGCCTAGGAGAGGCCGCAAGAGAGGCTAGGGAGGTACCCCCTAGCGGGCACGAGAATGAGCTGGCATAGCTGCAGCAGCAGATAGCAGAGCACGATGCTATGCTAGCTGCCCGGTATGAGAGGATAGATCGACTAGAGTAGCATATGACAGAGCGGGATGCCCTGTTAGTTGCTCAAGAGGAGAGGATGGCCCAACTACAGGCGAACTTGGATGGAGCAACCAGGGTGCCCCAGGATGACAGGGTGACGAGACTCCAGGCAGAGCTAGCGGAGCGGGAGCGGCGATACGGGATAGACATAGCTAGGCTTAGGTCTAGGACTCGTTACATTGAGGCTCGGAGGACACATTGTTTAGGCATCACATTGTGTTGCCTAATCCTCCATCCTCCTCTGTATCTAGGCGTAGTGAGTCTAGGCACACCACTAGGTCTAGGGCTCCTACTAGGTCTCAGGGGTCCTCTTTTGATGGTTAGTTTAGTGCTTAGATGCACTCTTTATGAGCCTTGGTGCTCTATTGTATATTGTAGCCTTTTGGCATTCATTGTACAGTTTGTCCTTTATACATATATATATATACATGGTTTTTATTTATTTGGTGTTTTACTCTCTTTTGTGTGAATGCCTATGTTTTTGTGATGCATGTTTTTATATGTTTTAATGTTTTTGATGCATATGTGATGGAATGGAATGCAAAATTATAGATGATTAATGCGAGACTAATTATATAACATACAAATCTATGGATGATTAATGCAAGACTAAGTAAATGATATGTAAATCTATGGATGATTAATGCAAGACTAAGTAAATGAAATATGCACTAAGAAGCACTCATACTTTTAGATAGTTAGATTTAGCGAACTATTATCATAATTGTTTAATCAGGGGCACCGAACTTGGTGGCTTGTGAATGGATGACGTATGGAATGACATGAATATGGAAGAAGATATGGAGGGTGATATGGAGGACTGTTTTACAAAGACTCAAACATGCTAGTGGTATCAAACAAACTTACTAACACTGCCTAATTCAACTAGGACCAAATGTGTGTGCATGCGAGTTCATTAACCAAATCAGAAGCATGGTAGTGACTCTAGGAAATCAAAAACCTGTGTGTGTGCAAGTGTGTTCATTAACCTCATATTGCATAAATTAGGTAACCTCGTTATGGAGAAGACCTCGAAGCTAGTTTGTCCGTATGAGCATTCAAAGGTCTCTTTTGAGGAGAGACATGTCGCCACGCAATGAGTATACTCCACTGCCAGTCAAGCGTCTATAGCCCCGATGAAGGTTAACTCCATAGTCCATGTTGTTTTTGACCTTTGTAAGCCTTTGGGATGACTACCTATCCGTATGACTGGACAAGTAGTACGATCCTTACAACTTATTTGGGATCAGTGGTGTGTGAAAAATGTTCATTTCCTTAGAGCTTTGGGGAATCGGATTCTCAACCGAAGTATGATGAGAATTTTATCCTATCCTTACTACTCTATTTATATTTATATTTTGTGATTGCTTGTGATTGTGGTAAGAACCACTGTTTTATGGACTATGTTTGCATGATAGGACAAATGAGGATTACCCTTTTCACTTCAAGGCACAACCCAAGGATGGTTTTATCTCTCTTTGACACAAGATGTTTTTAAGATGTGAAAATGTGATAGGTTCAAGACCGCTTTTGAAATCATTTCCCAATACTCAAGATTTTATTTAGTGTAATTTGTGATATGGCCCTAGAGAACTTTGACATGCATTTCGAAGTTTGCTTAAAACACTAGGAATGGTTGAGTGATCGAAAACATTTTTGCAATGTAAATATGTGCAAATGGAAAATGGGTGTACGAATGACAATTCGGTTTGATGGATTTTATGAAGGTGCCCTTGATTAAGGCAACATGACTTTTGCTTGACCAAATTTTATATCCAAAAGATAGAATGGTCTCTAACATGATATGCAACTATGGCTAAAAATGAAATGTTATGGTTTTCAATGAGAAGTATGCACATGAAATGCAATGTTTTTGAATGAGATGTATGCAACTAACAATGAAATGCAAATTCTTTTTATTTTATTTGTTTTTTTTTTTTTTTGGTACAAGCCATGTATATATGTACATATAAAATTCAAACTATGCGTAGAATGCCCTCAAGTGTATAACATTAAGTGGTTCAGGTTCTTCCTCCCCCTCTAAACTGGCAAGTCTATAAGTTCCATTACCCACTCTTTCAGTGACCATATATGGACCTAAATAATTAGCCACGAATTTATCTCGAAGATGCGGCAATGCATTGGTGTTTTGTTGATTCTCTTTAAGGACAAGATCCCCTACTTGAAATTCTCTTAGATGAACTTTGGCATTGTAAGCACGTTTCAATCGGTCTTGATAAACTCGCAAATGCTCTAAAGCATTGATTCGTTTTTCATCTATGAGTGTGAGTTGATCAAGACGTGCTTGTCTAGCAGGATCATCATCGATAAATTCCTGCAAAGAAATTCGCAAGGAAGGGATCTCGAGCTCAAAAGGCATGATTGCTTCAGCTCCATAGACCAAAGAAAATGGCGTTGCTCCAATGGGAGTTCTGATGCTTGTTCTATAAGCCCATAATGCTAAGGGGATTTGGGTATGCCAATCTTTATGATTTTCTTTAACAAGTTTCTTAAGAATAGCAATTATGGTCTTATTGGAAGCTTCAACTTGTCCATTGGCTTGTGGGTAGTAAGGAGTTGAGAAACTATGTTGGATATTATACTTTTCACAAAGAGCTTGAACATCCTTATTCTTAAAAGACTTGCCATTATCAGAAATAATTTTAGAAGGAATACCAAAACGACAAATGATATGGTGAAGTATAAACTCCACAATTCTAGGACCTGTCGTACTGGCTAGAGGAACAGCTTCAACCCACTTTGTGAAGTATTTAGTGGCTGTAATGATGAATGTATGTCTGTCTCGAAGAGGCAGTGAAATCTTGCCAATTAAATCGAGACCCCATTATGAGAAGGGCCAAAGGCTTTGGATGGGCTGTAAAACTTGTGATGGTATATGGGTTAAATTAGCGTGTTATTGACACTTTTTACATTGTTTAACATATTTGCAACAATCTTGTTCCATAGTGGGCCAATAATACCTCATACGTAAAATACGCTTCGCAATGGCCATTCCACTAAAATGACCACCACAAGTACCATCATGGGCTTCAGCAATAGCTCTATGAGTTTCACCTGCTTCTAGACAGCGAAGGAGTACTCCATCATATCCACGTTTATACAACACATCCCCCAAAAGAACAAAACGAGCTACCTTTTGCTTAAAACAGTGGCAGGAAGTTCGAGACAAATCAGATGGGAGTGTTCCAAACTTGAGGAAGGCTACTATCTCACTAGACCAAGGCTCATATGGATTCGAATGGATAAAGCAACCATATTTTTCATCCTTAGACTCAGCACGAACAATTGTAGACTTAGAGATTGTGGAAATGATTAGGGGTTGTACCTCTCCAAGGGAGTCCTTTGGAATCAATGATCTAAGAGAGGCCATGGCATCTGCAAATCTATTAGTCGAACGAGGCAAACTAGTGATCTCATACCAATAAAACTTAGAGAGCAACTTCATTGCTACATCATGATAAATCTTAATGGTAGGTTCTTTGGCTTGGTATTCTCCTATAATTTTTTTAACCATGAGTTGAGAATCCCCAAATATCTGAATACGCTTAATGCTCATAGCTATGGCTGATTGAAGACCTAAAATTAAGGCTTCATACTCTGTTGTATTATTGGTGCATTGGAAGTCTAGTTTGAATGATAAAGGGATGGGAATCCCTTGAGGTGTATGAAACACAACTCTAGCGCCTTGACCTTTCGCGCACTTAGAGCCATCAAAGAATAGCATGATGTCAACATATTCCTCCGGAATGATGTCCTCTTCTTGTTCAGTGATAGCAAATACCGAATCATCTGGGAGCTCAATAATCAAAGGATGATCACTAGGTAGTGGAGCTTTCACAAGTTGATCGGCTATAACTTGACCTTTAACGGATTTTTGGCTAATGAATTCAAGATCAAATTCGGTAAGCAACATTATCCATTTAGCGGTATGAGTGTTATTATAAGTGCGAGACATCATATAACACAGAGGGTTTTCTCTAGCTATGACATATGTTGTATGGCTAAGCATATAATGACGAAGTTTCTTAGTGGCAAAAACCACTGCTAAGCACAAATTTTCCACAAGCATATTGGGTTTCATGGCTTACCAATGTTCGACTAATATAATAGACAGCTTGCTCATGATTTTTTTCATTCTTTTGTGCAAGCATTTTCCCTAAGGCAAAGTCCGTTGCTGAGATATAAAGATTGAAAGGGACCCCTGGATGAGGCGGAGCTAAGACTGGCGGAGACGCTAAGTACTACTTGATGTCATCAAAGGCTTTCTGACACTCATATGTCCATGAAAATTGTACCCCCTTTTGTAGTAGGTGGCAAAATGGCCTACATTTATCAGAAAGTTGTGCAATAAAGCGACGGATTGAATTAATCTTTCCTTGCAAACTATGCAACTCCTTCAAATTATTTGGGGGACACATTTCCATAATGGATTTGACCTTGTTCGGGTCCACCTCAATACCTCATTTAGAGATAATAAAACCTAGGAGTTTGCCTGAGGTAACACCAAAGACACATTTCTTAGGGTTCAACCTTTATGCTCTAGAAGTCTATCAAAAACTTTTTCCAATACATCAAAATGCTCTTGTCGAGTTTTAGATTTTGCCAATAAATCATCCACATAATATTCGATAATCTTATGCATATAATCATGGAAAATATAAGTCATGGCTCGTTGATAGGTTGCACCTACGTTCTTAAGGCCAAAGGGCATCACCCTGTAACAAAAAGTTCCCCAAGGTGTGGTAAATGTTGTTTTGTGTTGATCTTCAGGGTTTATTCGAATCTGGTTGTATCCTGAAAATCCATCCATGAACGAAAGCATTTCATGACCAGCACAGGTGTCGACAAGAGTATCAATGTTTGGAAGAGGAAAGTCATCCTTAGGACACGCTTTATTTAGATCTCGAAAATCGGGGCAAACATGTATTCCCCCGTTAGGCTTGCAAACAGGTACCATGTTAGAAAGCCACTCAGGATAATCAATCGGGACGACAAATTTAACATCCAGAAGTTTATGAATCTCCGATTTAACTATGAGGGCCACGGTAGGATGCATTTTCCTAAGTTTCGTTTGACAGGTTTAGCATCTTTTTGTAAGGTGATGTTATGGACAACCAAATTAGGGTCTAGGCCTGGCATGTCTTTGTAAGACCATGCAAATATCTCCTTCTTCCGCTTAAGTAAAGCAATCATTTTCTCTTGTTCCTCTGATGATAGACTTTTATCCAGTTTCACAATTTGGGTGCCATATTGGTCTGTACTAAGGTCTACATCGATAGTTTCTTCAATAGACATGTGGGAACCTTCCTCAAGCTGATGGGGAGTAGGGATCAGATTTATGTCATCTAAAATGTCATCAGGCTTCTGCGCCTTGCTCTCGTCTATGTCTGGCTGGAAGACCTCTGGCTTAGAATATGAAGGTGAATGTGGAGGTGAAGGAGGAATGTAGTTGGCGGAAGCCCTTAACAATTCCTCGGAAAGGATGAACTCTGAAATAGATGGAGGAGATGAAATCCGATCCATGTCAATCAGGTTTGGGTTGATCGGGATTGGCTTATCTGGATCATATGGATTATGGAACGGGGTGAATAAGTATTCAAAATTCATTGTCGACTTATGAAAGAAAGGATGGGCGGAATGGAAGGGAATACCGGTGAAGACCTCGGAAGACCTGAAATGCAAAACAACATAGTTTTTCAATTTTTTTTTTTTTTTTGTAGTTTGAGTTTTTTTTTTTTTGTAGTGGTGAAAACCACTATTACACACATACATAAAGCAATAAAGTATTTTTATATATTTTGATTTTTTTTTTTTTTTTTTTTTTTGGGAATTTTCTGATTTTTTTTTTTTTGGTAGTGGTGAAAACCACTATTTTAGTATATACATATAATACAGGTTTGGATTATGGCTTATGGATGTGGCGGAGGGGGTGGTTCACCTCGTTCTTGTGGAAGAAGCAAGCGAAAGATGGCCTCTTGGAGAGGGAACAATTGGAGATAAAACTTGTCTTGTTCAGTGATGGGAACAATGGGCGCCAACTCTTCTTCGCATTCATCACCATTTGACATGACGTCAAATTCTTCATAGGCTTCATCTTCGGATTTGTCGGGGTGGAGGATTTCTTCTTCTGAATTAAGATTAATGCTTTGAAAAGCTTGTTCAAAAGAATAAAGGGATGGAAGTTGTTGGTAGCCCAGACCAAAACGCTCAGTGGGTCTCTGGTATGGCATATCGATGCGTTCAGGTACCCCTTGCTCGTATAGACCTAGGCCAAATTGCTGCAAATTATGTCTGTGGAAATAGTGAGAGGGAAATCCCTCCATCATTTTGATATTGGCAGGGACTGGATGCTTGGGTTCTAGTATGGTGGTAGGACTAGAAGATGACTCTATTCCCCCATATACAAAATTAATGGAATTTGGCATAGAACCCATGTTATAAACCGATCCAATGGATAAATGTTGGTCATGTGGACGACCAAAATATTTAACTGTTTGCACATTGAACGGTGTGATGTGGAAATATTGGATGGCATACTCACCAATACCGCATCAGTTAGATGGACCTTGACTTGGGAGGGAGATGGACTAGATGATGGAATAGAAGAATGTGGGATAGAAGAATTGGAAGGATTTGGTTGGGTTGATGCTTCATTGACTTGTGAAACATCAGCCGGTGATGGTTGGGAAGATGGAGGAATAATAGGTGATGTTGAAGAAGGTGTAGAAGAAGGGGGTAATGACGTGGAAAGAGATGATTGGTCATGTCCACATGTGCATGTGGTCACTGATGAAGAAGAAGGAAGATTAGGAGATGAAGAAAGTGGTGAATGAGATGGAATAGCGGAAGAGGAAGATGGTTGTGATATGATGGGTAGCTCCTCAAGAATGGGAGCTTTAGAAGAAGATGGTATAGAAGAAGTAGATGGGGTCAAGAAAAGATGAGTGGATGGCAACACAATCTCATAAGGATTTGATACATAGTTGCAATGTTTGAAGGGTTCAGTGTTAGCAGGTACACAATGAACCTGTCCCTCATATACATACTTCAGACATTAATGCAGTATAGAAGGGACACATCTCATCTCCCTAAGCCAAGGCCGTCCAAGCAATACATTGTATGCCATGGACCCTTCCAAGATGTGAAACAAGGTATGCAAAGTTCGGGCCCCTACCTCAATGGGCAGGATAACCGTGCCAACCGTGGAAGATAAAGCATCATTGAATGCTTTAAGAGTAAAAGTTGACTTGGTGATAAGGGATGGCGACAGCTCTAGATTACTCAATGCCGATGTTGTAATGATATTGATTGAGGAACCGGTGTCAATTAAGACTCTCTTGAATGGCTTGTGATCGATCTTGGCCATGATATGCAGTGGAGGATCTATACTTTCTGTTGACAAAGGTTTGATTTCAAAATCATAGAAAGTGATGGAGGGCTCCATGCATGTTTGAATACTTCCCACAAAGTTGTTGAAGGCATTATTATCTTGAGTTTGAAGCTCGATTGACTTTAATATTTCCATTAATGCTTCTCTATGCGGGGGAGATTGTTGAATGAGGTCATAGATCGATAACTTGGCAGAAGCCATTTTTAAACTGGTAGTTAATCGGCTACTCAATGACATGATGGGTCGTTGGCATTGAGTAGAATGATTTAGCGGTTGTTGAGAAGTACTAGCACGTCATTGGGTCACTGTTACCTGAGGTGGACCGGGGTTTGTACAGTGTGGTCGTGGTTCAGCCTGATTTGGTTGGTTTGCCCTTTGACCCCGGGTTACTACGTTAATAGTACCCACAATACCTTGGTATTGTTGTATATGGTTGACTTGATTAGGAGGAGTTACCTGAGTTACTCCCCCTGAAGTTGTTGGAGCTTCCTCCCGATGTGGAAGGGGTGTTTGAAATACACCAAGATTTTGATTTTGTTGGGCTAAGGGGCTATCCAATTTAATGGCTCCAATCTCAATAATATCTTGGATCACATGTTTGAAATCTGTACAATTATTGATATCGTGTCCATTTTGCCTATGATAAGGACAAAATAGGTACTCCTTGTAATACTTCCCCCTTCTAGATGGTTCTAAAGGTTTAAACTCCGGTAAAGTTAACTGATTTGTGCTATATAACTTGTTGAATATGACCGCATATGGTTCATCTAAAGGTGTGAACTGTCGCTTGGGATGATTTGTTTGCCAAGGTCGAGTTTCCATGGTTGGCCCAGTATTGTGAGCTGGTTGAGGAGGGGCGGGTACTACATGATAAGCAATTGGTTGCGGTTGAATTTGCATTACTTGTTGTTGTTGAGCCATTACAGGCTGGCTCGCCACCACTTGATTAACTTGGTTAACATTTGAGGCTGTACTAGCCTGTGCTTGTTTATTTTGGCCATAATTATTATTTTGTTGTTGGCCTTTTTGTTGCCATTCTTTTCTACGGGGTTTTAAAACACCCTCTTGGACTTTAATGTCTTCTATGATACTTGCTTGGGCCAAAGCATCTTCAAAAGTCCTGTATTGTTGTAATTGGAGTAACCAAGAGATAGGTTTTAGACAACTCGGGTGAACATTTTGGTTAACTCCTCCATTGGTAGGGAGAATGGCAATTTATTAATGATAGCCCTCCAACGGTTTCCAAAGTCATAAACAGTCTCATCGTCATGTTGCTTGAGCTTGTATAAGTCGGACAATGAGACTTTCCTTTGTACATTTAGGGAGAATCGTTCTAAAAATAGATTAATCAATTGCTCATAAACATAAATGCTATGGTGAGGTAAATGATTGTACCATTGTACATCTCCTCCTAATGTCTGAGGAAAAGTTCTGAGCATAAGAGCGTCATTATTTTGGATTCTAAAGCAGGCATGCATGAATGAGCTCACATGTTCATGAGGATCCTCAGTTCCTCAAAATTTGTCAAACTTCGGTAATGTGAAATCAGTCGGATATGGCGGTGAAGGTACCAAAGGATGAATTGGTTGATTGATCAATGACCTTAGCATAGGTTTCTGACTAGATGAGCCAGGCATGTTGAGCATAAGGTTGTCAATCTGTTGTTGCATAGCATGGAGTCGAGAATCTTCATGAAAATTTTGATTCGTTTGATGATTATGATGATGCAATGGAGGAGTGGAAAAATGATGAGATGAGATGAAATTGCCTGGATTAAGCGGTGTGGAATGGACAGGTTGTTGGTATGGATGATACCGAAAAGAAGGTGATTGGGGTGAATGATGAACTGGACCGGGTTGGGAGAAAGGTGGGGTAGGAATGGACACCACCGAAGATTGGGGTACCTAGGTGGGGCCTGAGCTAAGAAAAGCTGGCTAGGTAGAAATTGGTTGGGGTGTAGGATTTACTACGATAGGTGGTTGGGCATTTTGTTGCTGTTGTTGCTGAAGCAACTTGTCGAGGTACTCCCTAACCTTATTAATTTCTAACCCAAGGGATGTGGGATGATTGGATGAAGATGGAGGGCAGGTTGCCATGGTAGTCACAGGAGACTGCATAGCGAGGGCAATGAAGGTGGCTGAAGTAGGCGGTACTCGGGAAGAAACGATGAGATCGTGCCCGTGTAGGGTGAAACCATAAATGGTTTGGGAAGAAGAGGGTTGAAATTGGTCATGGCTAGAGGAGGTTCCACCAGCCTCATAGAGAGAATTGGTGTACACCTGGGTAAATGGAGGAGAAAGTGGTCGGGAAGACACTACATTTTTCTCCAAAGGAGGACAATTGAGCATCTGGGAAGATGTTGGAGATGAAGCCGGCTGAGCAGATACAACATTAGCCTCAAAAAAAGGGTTAGTGTAGACCTGAGTGAAACTAGCGGGTATGGTTGATGCAATATCCTACTGAAAAATAGAATCTTGCATAGGGGAATCTTGGATTGGCTCAAGGATATAACCAGTGCCATATCTTAAGTGAGTTTGCACTTGGGCCATATCAATGTGGGTAATATGATAGGAATTGTCTTCCTCCATGGGCATGGCCATGCGATAGACGGTAGAAGGACATGAAAGACCTGCAGGCGAACCTGCCTGAAATTCACTAGGATAAGTGGTCATGTTGGTGGTGGGGATGTTCTATGAATTATTCATTTGATTATTTATATTTAACACTTTAGATTGATTCCTTGTTAAGACCATAACGCAATAAATCTAAACAAATTTAGAAAAGAAGAATGCAAAACTTGAATGATAAATTTACACTAAAGAAATTATCAGAAAACAGTCACAACCTAGGTTTCAACCAATGTGTCTTACCTCGCGGTTAATTACTTATTTTCTGATCTTAATCTAGAGAAATTTTAAGTGTCCGGTTTATGAGTTTTGCATGTGATCTAATCTTGAATTATTCACAAAAAAAAAGGTAAAAACTATGGCTAGGAAAGGACAACGAGATTCTTACTGGTGATGAAATCCAACAAGTTTGCTCGGGGGTGACCTATGGTGTCTGAGGCAGAAGTTTAATGGATGGAGATGAATTCCACCGTCACTAAACTTCAAGCAATACCTGGTGATGAAATCCAGATATTACTGTTTTAAATGCAATATGAAATGCAATGAATTTTATTTTAAGTGTTTTAGTTGTCTAATGTATACATACAAAGCTATAAATCAAAATTTCTAATGATCTAAGCAAGAGTCCACTGAAAATATGCCATTTCCTCTGAAGAAGTGGAGTACACCGTTTGAAACCCCCTGCCTACCAATGATATCAGATATCAAAGGAGCAACCGGAAGGTTCGTCCACTTTTCTACCTGGAATTACCCAATGGCAGGAGTACTATTGACATCCAATCAATAGTCCTACTTAGATAACTAAAACAGATAATTCGTAGCTATTCTAATATGCAGCTAGGTATGCAATTTTTTTTTTTTTTATGCAAGCAACAACCAATAATGCAATGCAGAAAAATGTAACTAAAAATGTAACAAAAAAATGTATATACAGCTTAACTGTTCTTTTCCAGATTACTTAGTTTTTGTTCATTTTAAAGCAATGATCTGAAAAAGAAACAGAATACAGCAGAAAAACCAAAAACGTAAAAAGTACAGTTTAACAAAGAAAAAAAAAATGCACTTACTCGGAAGCCTACGCTTTTTCTGTAAAACTGCCTTCAAACGCCCAAGGGAGTCTGTGCAGGCTGAAACACACCTCTGCATTTTGGATTGGACTTCCAGATGCCGCTCTGCGTCTGTTGCGTTTTCTGCAAACTCCTCAGAAACCCTAGTTCGCTGGAGCAATGAATTTCACGATTCTCGGAACTCTGCAAAATAAAATAAAAACAGGAATAGATCAGTAAAGCAAGTATTAAAAACATGAAACCCTAGGGGGTCCCACCGTGATCACCATTTGTAGATTAAAGATACAACGCCAAATAGAAATAAAGAAATCACAATAAAGGAATGCAGAATAGTTGTACAAAATGAATGATTTTTATTAATCAATGGAGTTTAGAAACTCCTTTTAAGTACAACAGGGCCTATAACCCTTTTTGTGATACAAAGTTACAATTTGTGCTAGGGTTCTCCGAAACCCTAGCTGGCACAATGTGGTGGCGTCTCCGAAGAATGTATCCTTAACCTCAACAGAATGAGTGGGCTTCGTTGTATCCTTTAGCTCGGACCACTCCAGCTTAAGCAGCTGCTATCAACAAATAAGATCTACCACTAGAATCCTACACACATTAAAATTATCAGAGTTAGAAACTAATAAGAGGGCTCGACTGTGTGAGCCCTCAGAAACAGTCTAAAACCCTAGATTTATGAAATAAAAATAAACAGAATGCAGAATTCAACAGTAGATTAATACATAAAGAAAGATTACTTGCTTTAGACAAATCTATACCTTTTCTTGTTAACGCGGCGAGACCAGGCGGATGAGATTAAAGGGTTTAGTTCAGACTTAGGGCCGTAGAAGACTCAGGATTAACAGCAATAGCCAACTCCAGACTTAGATAGGGAAGATAAGTAGGTTTAGCCGAAGAGATAGATAGGGTTTGAGCCATCAAGGTGACTCAATTTATAATCTACTCTTAGGGCACACTTTAGGGTTTTAATGACACTTTGAACGTGTGGCTAAGATTAAAGTGGATCCAAGGGTAGAGAATAAATCTAGGTTGTGAAACAGATTAAGATGGATGGACGGATGAGATTAAATGATGGATGGCTCAGATTAAATCACTTAAAATTTATTTATATATATATTAAAATATTAAAAAATATATATAAATATTAATTTAAATAAATTTGGGGATGAAAAATGGCGAGAAAAGTGAAATTGGGCCAAATAATGGTGGGAAAGTGTGGATTTGGGCCAAATAATGGTGGGAAGGATGGATGACTGACACATGGCTGGCAGGAAGGTATAAGTGGCTGGATTTTTGTGTCTACAATGTTATACACCTGAGAGCATTCTATGCATGATTTGATATATATATATATATATATATATATATATATATATATATATATATATATAAATGGCTAATACAAAAAAACATTGCATTAGTACACATTTAATTTTGCTTAGAGTATGCTCATGTGTGGTGACACATCTCTTCCAAAGAGACCTTTGACCGTACATGAGGACAAGCTAGCTTCTTAGTTTCATCCATAATAGGTTTATCCAATTTACTCAAGATGAGTTAATGAACTCACTTGCACACAAATTGGTTCTTTATTACCTCGAGTCATTACCATGCTCTTGATTCGATAAATGAATTCACTGCATACACATTCAGTCTTAGAAGAATTAGGTAGTTTTGGTGTGTTTGTTTGATACCACTAGTATGTTTGAGTCTCTACAAAATAGTTAGTCTTCCATGTCAACATCCATATATTTTTCCATTTCAAAATGCATGTCATTACATGCATCATTAATTCCATATGCCACCAAGTTTGGTGCGCCTTATTAAACAACAATGCTAGAAAATGGCCAAGAAAAATCTAAACTATGAATGATTATTAGAACATTTGTATTACATACCTTGCATTAATCATCGATACATTTCCACTATCATTAATCATCCATAACATATCATATGCATTAATAATCCATATAAACATGCATTCCACAAAAAACATTCACAAAAATATATAACACAAAATGGTAAAAGAGATGCATATATATGTATAAATATTGCATGTACAATGAGCATAAAAAGAATACATACAATGAAGCACCAAGGCTCATATACAAAAAATGCACCTAAGAACTAGCTACACCCTCCAAGAGGACCCCTATGACCTAGAAGGATTCCTAGACCTAGAGATATGCCTAGAATCATTATGCCTTGTAGCCTTAGATGCAGATGATTTTGGAGGATCAGGAAGTGGAATATGATACTCCATCAAGCTATCCTCAAACACCTCGATATACCTATGTCGATATTGAAGGTACACTATGTCAACATTATGTCAATGCTCCCTCTTTGTTATCTCTTCCTAAAGCCTCATGATCCTCTCATCTCAAGCTATCACCATCGCATAACCACTTCACTTACTATTGCTCCAGCCTCACCCAATCCTCCTCACTCTAATATGGAGGTCCATCTAGAGTCTCCTCCATATCATCTCCATATTTGCCATCTCCCCGACTCTCAATAATCTACCTCATCACACCCTTAGTCCTCCTCCAACTATCTGATTGAAGGAATCAAATTTCTCTTGGGAACCTTATGTGTCCCCTCATACTTAGCCTCATATCCATACCCACTAGCCACTACTCGATATGGTGCCCATGGTGGCTATATAGGAAACCAAGCATCATACTCTGGAGTAGTTCTTGCATCATCCACATATGGAAGATCTAACTCCTTGTCATCTTCATAGGTAACCCTCCATATCTGTGCACATGGTAAACATGTCTCCTCTTGATACCTCCTATAGTGCACCAAATCCTCCATAATCCACCATCTTAAGTTGAACTATCAGAGTACTCGTGAGAACTAAAAATACTCAACCTCACTTCAATATCTCCTTAACACCCACCTAGCCTGTCACACCTATCACATATGCTCTCCATATTAGGTCCACCTACTACCTTACCATGTCCTCCATATCACTTGGGTGGATGTTAGTCTAACCCATATATCCCGGTATTACTAGCTTATCCGCATAGGCCAACACAACTATACCTCCTCGACCACCACCCATATCATCACATAGGGTTGCTCCCATATCCAACATTGTAGCAACAAGTAGCATCCTAACCCCTTCCTCGCTTGCCTCCTTATCTCATAGAGCTCATGGTATACCTACACCAATAAGGTAGGAGCCCATGCATACACATGCCACATAGTGAGCATATTGCTCAATAATCCTATTTGGTTCCAAGGAAACCTGCATCCAGTGTTGTTCGGGGCTATGATTTTGACGAATATGAACATGACCAAGGCATGAAGGGCATCCAAATCCTTGCTCACACACATGGAAAAGTAAGGAATACCTCCACTCTCCACCCTCACACCCTACCAACCATCACCAAAAAACTTCTTCATATTTCAACCTCGATCATATTCAACCTCAATGCACTTGTCCTCCAATAGCACCTTGAGGATACGATATACATCCTATAAGGTTAGGATCACCTCTCATGTGGGGAGCTTAAATTCCCCCTATTCGAATCCCACCTCTCTACCAATGCAAAGAGGTACCCCTCATCTGCCATCACCACGTCAACTTGAGCTACCTATGCTAGCCCAATAGCCTCAAAAAAATACCACTCCTCCTATGATACCACCTTCCTCATCCTAGGAATGAAAGGTGAAAACTGATGTCAAGCCTCTAAAATCCTAAGTTGTAGCACAACACAAATACTTTTGTGTCAAAAAAAAGAAAAAGAAAAAAGCATAAAAAAATGATTTTTTTTACAAAAATAAGATAACTACCTTAGTTGCCTACACTCCAATTATATCTATTTCCCTCACATATTATCTATCTTTCGACATAGCTTCCATGCCCAATTCACTTCACCTCACTCCACTCCACTCTCCCAAACACAACTTCTCAAACTCACAAACGCACAAATGAGCTTCATTTTTGCCCAAAAAGCTATTTATAGCTGCTTCAGGTGCCTTGAGACACCCATGGGTTTTTCCTAGCACATTAAAATGCACCAAGATGTTTGTAGAACACCCAAGCAGTGGTGGTTATCTCTGCATGCTAAAATTTCCAGCGGGCATTCAACACCAATATTGACAAAAGAAAATATTTTCACAAAAAGGTTGCTTATCCCTACAAAATCACTTTATATTGCATTTGTGCATCTATTTCCTCATATAAACAACTTTTGTGAAGATTCCAACTCATTTGGACACATAAATTTTACTTGCAACCACAAATCACAAATTCACACACTCCAAAACTGTTCAAATCTTCACAAAATGACCATAACCATCATTCTCATCACCAATACATCATTTTAACATCATCAACATCATTCCATATCATCATTTGTATATTACAGTGATTTGCATCCATGCAAATTTATAATATGAATAACCTACCATAATGACACTTGATCATTTTCATCATTCCATATCTTATTGTTCAAAATGACAATTATATTTGGTACTTCACATTTTGAGTGAAACCTTGCTAAGAATAATTTGCATAAAAGTAGTTATTGATGGCCTAGTTCATGGGGATTAAAACATGGAAAAAATCACATTTCATCATTCCAAATCTCCTTGATAATCATCATGATGACTAGTCTTAGCTAGGGTGATTGGTTCCAATCATAGGAACTATTTGACAATCACTAGCTCGACCTCTGAAGTTGACTATTTTTATCTTTGCATTTTCATATTTGCATATCAATGACACTAGAAGGCACATTCTTCAGTAGCATCAAATCACCCAAAATTTGGGGCACCCACATTTAGTTTTGACTTTTCCACAATGGGATACATCTCACGTGATCATGATATTTTTACTTGACAAAAATTCCTTCATCTGTTGGGGTAAAAATAAACACATTTTTCACAAAATCCTTTATCTATTGGGGAAAAAATAAACATATTTTTCCTCACATTTTTTAAAAATCGCTTCATTTCACATAGATTGGGGCAAAAAAAGATGCAACATTTCACATTTTTCACCAATCCCATTTCCACTGTTGGGTAAAAAATGATATCACATATCATACACCATTAATTTGTATATATTTTTCAATAAAATCATGAGATTCATCCACAAAATTATTCACCAATTGAGGGGGTAAGCTATGCAAAATTCAAATTCTTTAATTATTTTATCTTTAAGCTCACTTTTTATCCCAAGAGAAAGTTGCTACTGCACCTTGTCCAAACAAGTGTCTTGTATTTTTACACTACATTATATTTCATGCAACACAGATAAAAAGGGACATTTGTAGACACGAAAACCTAACCACTTGTTGCCCATACATGTTTTCCTACCATTTCCACCTACCATTCATATATATATATTTAAATATTAATATTTTAATATATTATATTTTATATATGTAATAAATATATATCTATATAATCCCATCCATCAGATTTCACTTAATCCTATCACTCCAACCATATCAATCCATGCCACACCTCAAATTTAATATCCACCCTTCGATATGATTTTATCTCAGCCACATGATTAGTGTTGTTGAAACCCTAGCATACCCTAGGTTGGGTTATTAATAGGAGCCATTTTGATGGCTCAACTCCTGAGTTTTTCCTGAGTCTTGAGCCCTAAATCTTGAGTTGAAGTTTAAAACTCTGAGTTCCCTATAGTATTCAAGTACTCTTGCCTTCCATCCTCACTCACCATAACCCCTACATCCACTGCCATCCCTTTTGCTCAGCCAGATCTACTTCTGCAGACCTTCTCTTTAGTCTTCGAATGTCCTCCAGAACTTTCTATCATTGTCAAGCACCTTTAGAACTTTCACTCTATTACCAAGCACCTTTAGGCACCTTCCACCATTCCCAAGTGTCCATGGGAATTTACTATAGTTGTCGAGCACCCATGGATGTTTTACAGCTGAGTTCTGCAATCCTACTAGCTCTCGAGTGAAGCTAGGGCATCATCGCATAAATCCACTACAATAGATTACATCAGATCAAAGAATGATAGATAAGCAAGGTAAATCAAAGTTATTGTTGTTATATTTCATTATTTTTTAGCATCTATTCACATTTTGTCATTGCATAGCTAAGTTTTAGTATTAATTCCTATGGGTCTCACACTGTGGAGCGCTCATTGTTATTACTAACTCATTTGCTATTTTCTTGTGTGTAAATCTAGTATAATTACACTAGCATTGGACAACTGCTTAAGTTGGAGTAGATCAAAATTGGATAGCTAGAATCCCACTCACTTCTATTGGGAGCAATAATGTATTCTGAAGACACCACTCGCATTGTTTGCTAGGGTTTCGAAGAACCCTAGCTACTGTGTATGTTTGTATCAAAGAATTAAAATATTCTTATTGTAACAATGGAGTTTTGAGGTTGCCCCCATTAATATAAAATTATTCATTATGTAATATTGTCTTTTGAGTTCTTTGTTATTTGGTGTTGTGTTTTTGTCTTCACAAAGGTTCCAAAAAAATTGTTATTTTCTAAGGTTAACGTGAAACTATTTATTTTGGATAGATACGAACTAATATATGAAACCTTAGAAATTTGATTATTGCTATTTGAGAATTTTATGAAGATTTGAAATCTGGTTTAAATAACTAAAGGAATAAATTTGAAGTTTTGTAAAATTATTTAAACTTACAAAATAATTTGAAATATTTGCAATTTGATTAGTTTGAGAAATAAGGTTTTCTACATCAAATTAAAATTATAAAATTTGCAAATATCTTTTTATGTAATTTCTAAATTTGGAGTTATAAAGAATTTAGCACCAACATAGAATTGAGAAAATTAGAATTAAAAGAAATTATATTCTAATATTAGGGAGATAAAATTTTGTCGACTTTAAGTTCAATTTTTTCATAGTCTATCAACCAAATCTATGGTGGAATAAAAGTAGAAATTTTGAAATTACATTCAAAATTATCTTTAAATTACTATTCAAAATTAGGGAGTTATAAGGTAGTCAACCTCAAAGGTTTAAAGTTTTAAATTCTACCAAAATTATTATTTTTTAATTATAAGTGATAATAAAAAAATACAATTAGGGAGTTATAAGGTAGTCAACCTCAAAGGTTTAAAGTTTTAAATTCTACCAAAATTATTATTTTTCAATAAAAAAGTTACAAGAAAGTTTACTTTTACAATAACTATGGAAAATATTATTAAGTATACAATATTCAAGGAATCAAAATGGTTTAGAGACATACTTGATTATAGAAGTGATAATAAAAAAATACAATTAGAAGAGAAGAACCAATATGGCTTAGAAAGATTTTTGAGAACTCACAAACTAATAGTTTGGCAAAATTAGATTTTATAGAGTTATCTTTCAATGACATGATAAAAGGAATTGATGACATCTATATGAATGAATATAATGTGAATACAATAAAAAAAACATACACAAAAGGTAGAAAATAATATTGATTAGAAAGATGTCCTAAAAATTTATGAAAGAAGCAAAGATAGAATACCTTCAGTTGTACACATATGGTTTGACTATTTTATCAAGGAAATGGATGAACTTGATTCTTCTAAGTCAAATAAAATATAAGTTGGGACATCTTCACGATGCACTTATTGAAATTTTTTTTTCATGAGAAAGTACTATTGGAATTTCCATCCATGTAAATATTGTGGAGGAAAACTCATTCATCTCTCTTCTATTACTATAAATACAAGTAATATAAAATATTTGAAGAGAAATTGATATCCATATTATATTATATCTTTCAAGTTTTTATTTCTGAAGCATCTAATAATAATGAATTTGAGTTTGAAATTTTTTAAGAACAAGGAGATAGTTCATTCAGAGAACCAAAAGAAATAAAATTGATCAATTCTGATCCACTTATGACTTGCAATATTATGTGATCTATTTTTCATCAAATATACTTAGAAAAATTCAAGAACAAAATTTTTACCAATCAGTTTGAAATACAAAAAAGTAGTGGAAGGAAGAAGACAATAAAAGACAAAACAGAGACTAAATTAAAAGAAGAACAAGAACCTAATCAAGATTTAAAATATGAAGATCCATATTGAAGACTGAAGTCTTCAATAAGTAAATAATGTAATATAGGTGGGTGTTAGCATATATTACATTATTTGGTACATGCTAATGTACCACCTTTGGTACATATTTAGATTAGGAAAGTGTGTCCTATATTAGAGTGTGAGTATTTACTTTATGCAATGTCATAAATGCACAAGTATTATTAAATTGTGCAAAGTATTTAGGTATTGTAAATGTGCATAGTATTCCATGTGTACATGAGTCCATAAAATAGGAAGATGAAGAGTCTCTAGAAGAGTGAAGGCCAAAGGCGTTCCATACGAAGAGTCACATTCCATTATATATGTATCTATGTGTATGTGCAAGATACATGCATTGTAGTTTGAGTGAGTATGTGAGTATAGTACTTGAGATATTTATTCAATAGGGATACAATTTTTTGCAAGCATTTATTAATGGTAATTTTAGGAGTTATTGATAAATTTATTTATGAGTTTTATACTTTTAGAATATTTCCATTATCATATATTTCATATTGCAACTTTGTTTAAGATATTTTGGTTATTTTACCTTAAGTATTTAGCTTCAAAAGATAACAAGTTTTCTCAAATTGTAAAATTTTTGATGTCTTACCAAATAAAAGAGTTATGGAGTTTCTTTCTTCTACTTCAGTATTTTAAAGAATATTCTTTACAACATTCTTGATTTCTTCAAAAATTTATAATACCTTATATTTTCTCGTAATTGTATAATGGGAGAGATAATATTTAATATATTCTAATTCTCTTTTTCACCACCAATGAGGGGCAATTTATTTTTTTCCATCTGATCTATCTTTCCCATTTTTATTTTTACGTCTAAACATTGGAGCCTATTGTAACTAGCCATGTGTCTATTTCATATTTTTTCTTGAGAAATACTTAGATATCCAATTTTGATGTTCATGTATCTAATTTTGACTTGTCTTGATTATGGTTCTTGATGTCCAACTTGTGATGTTTGACTATGTTTTATGTAAGTGTTGAATCCTATAATTTATTGTGAATTTTTGTTGATGAATTTGGGTGGATGATCATGATATTTTGGATTTCCATAAAGTATTTGTAGTATATATATTCATAGATTATGACAAATAGGATAAAAGCATTCTATATTAAACTATCTCAAAGGAACAAGGTGGTTTTTGTTCATAGTAAACCAATTTTTGATGGTGTAATCAATACATAAGAGGCCATACATTATATTAATTTCATAAAAAAATATATTCTTATGAAATTAGATATAAAAAAATCATATGATAGGGTTTATTGTAGTTTTCTACATTATATTCTCAAAAATTTTGGTTTTGATCAAGGTTCGTGTGAATGGATTAATCACCACTATGGCATATAAAATATTTTATTTTCATCAAGTGGGAGATAGTTACTCTAATTAATTTTTTAGACTCTCCCAATGTGATCCATTATCTCCTATTTATTTTTATTTTTATCAAGAAATTATGAAGATTTTTTTATAAAGAAAAAATGGAAGGAAAAATCAAACATATTTAGGTTGTAAAAAATGATCCCTTGGAATCTCATCTCAAATTATGGATGATACTTTTATTTTGTTTCAAGACATAGTTAGATGATACTTTTATTTTGGTTCAAGAATTAGTTAGTGAATCCATGGTGTTTAAATCAATATTATTATGCCATGAAAAGGATGCTAAAAATATGGTTAATACTACAAAATCTAAGATTTGTTTTCATTAACACTACTCTATATATATAATGAATTATAATGGATATTTTAGGACATAAATTTTGAAAATTTTCCATCAACATTATTGTGTATTCTTGTGTCTCATAAAGTATAAAAATTAGCTTTAAATCCCATATTTGGATGGAATGAATTGAGATGTTGGAAAGGTAAGTATTTAACCATGGTTAAAAGGATACAATTCATAAAGAATACATTGCAATATATCCCTACCTAGACGATGTCACTTTAAATATTACAAATATGTGTAGCATTAGATATTGATAAAATTCATATAGAATTTATTTGGAAGGGATTTGACAAAAAAATCAAATTTTATCTATGTAAGTAGGATGGGGTTTGTAAAATAAATAGTATTGGAATGGAAGACTTGTTTATATATATATATATATATATATATATATATATATATAGTGGTATATGAACCATTCCCCTAGGACTTAAATCTCAACCCACCCTAGGTATCATCTAGGCATGCAAGCCTTGAGTCCAACGAAATATCCATACAAAATATCCTTTGCTCCACCATAACACCCTATCACATAAGAAAAAAGAACCTTCTTCCAAGATTGCTTCCCTCTTATGCATACCTCTCATACAAAAGAGAAACACAACTTGAACTCCTCACACACAAATGAAGTCACAATACCAATTGCTTGCTCTAGAATTCGCATTTAACCCATAATGTCCACATACCATAGTCCCCACACAGTATCCTTCTTGTAATCCAATCACCTTAGCATTCATGAATCCTAGACCATTTTATGGATCCAAAGCTAACCTTTTATCCTTACATAGCATATGAACAAAGCACCAACCATGCTCATTGGCCCTTTCTGTATAAGCCACCATCACACAAGAGTAGGAACACTCCCAGATAATGCACACATAATGCAATCTACTCTTTCTAGTATGATTCCCTATCACATAATATCAACACATGACTCCTTCTAGCATAATACACCCACTACACAAGGGAAAATAATATTTAGTGGATATCCAACATCATGCCTTCATAATTCCTCTAGCATTATCCATGTGCCACCATGCAAAATTCTAATAGCACCACAAGGACAAGGAAAACTAGCCCATATAGTCCCTTTCAACTTTGTACATGGAAAAGCACACATAGAACCTCATAAGGACATAATACACCAGCCCTCACAATCCTTCCATATAAGTACATGGGAAAAGATGTTGTTCTTAACACAACACAAGAACAAGGAACCAAAATCATGTCATCATTCCTTTCAACACTTTCTCCTAAAGTACAAGGTCAAAAAGCATGCCATCCTTCCTTTACACTAGATTCACTTGCACAAAACTCTCATTCAAAAAATAGGTTTATTATAGGCCCAAGATACCCTTGCTCTTCTTAGACCAAGAAAAATGCTAGCAATAAATGCATCCCCTTGAAGCCTATAACCATGCTTTAATACTATATGAATATATTTATAAACCTATTCCAGATATATTAATGCAAAAAAAATCATAAAATATAAAGAAAAATAATATGCATACATAATAAACATGAATATTTATCTTGCAAACCCTTGACTAGGAAAATTAGCAAAAACTTAGAGTCACACTTATTGCTCTTTTATTATTACTCATACACATATTATTGTGCACCTTTAACAAATTTGTTACAATATATAGGTATCTTGCAATACCCAAAAATAAGATCATGGGCTAAAATGAGACTGCCCCAAAAATAAGATCATGGGCTAAAATAAAACTATCCAAGAATAAGACCATACGCTAGAACCACCCATACCTACTAATTTAAGGTTGCTACCCAAGAATAAGACCATAGAATAAAATAATACCATGGTCTAAAACCACCCATACCTATTAATTTAAGAAGAGTTTCCACACAAAAAAAAACTTGTGTTAAAATAAGACCATTCCAAAAATCAGACCATGAGCTAAAACCATCCATACATTCTAATTTAAGGATATTTCCCACAAATAAGACCCTACATTTTTTTCTTCATGTAATAAGTACAACACATCCAAAAATAAGGGTGCTACTCCTACATGATCTATATCAATGCAAGATTTTTCTTCTTTTGTCAATTTAAAAAGCCTTTAGATAAATTATTTTTATCTAATGATATAATAGATGCATTAGGAAAACTCATAGTAGAAACATTGGACATATCATTTTTATCCAATACATGGTTGAAAATAGAGTATATAATATCTTTAGATATGCTATTATGAGAAGAATCATATTACAAACCTATTTTTTTTAACTTGTGATTACTCAATAATGATTATCTAAATCAATTTTACCTCCAACATATGTGGCTTCAAAACACTAATTTCTTCCACATGCTTACTACACAAAAATTTAAGGATCATGTACACATATTTTTGTTGAAAACATTAAATATATAAAGGGATAAATGAAGATTTGGAATTCAAAATATTTTAGTAAAAGGAAAATAACAAAATTGAACCTAGGTTAAAAAATTAACAAGAGATAGTAGACATTAATGGAATTGACAAGTGTTTCTAAGTGAAACAAAAATAATTACTTTTTATATTGCCTTAAAAAATCCAAGGAGAAATAACTCATGGAAAAAGTCATGCTATAATAGAAAATAAAAATTACTTTCATCACATGAAAAATATGTTAACTTTAGATGGTAGAAAATTTGAGAGAGGAAGACACCAAGAAGGAAATAAATAGTTATTTCAAAAATATGTTATGAGATATTGGGAAATATAAAGATGCACATGGTAATATTTTCTAATATATTCTATCAAATATCACATTGGGACATAATCAATACTGGATGAAGAAGATATCTCCAAAGGAGCTACATGAAATAGTTTTCTCTTTCTACCCTAACAAGGCACATGGCTCGATGGATTTCCTACAATTATTTAAAAATAAATAGAAATTATTAAAGAGTGATATGTTCATTGTAGTTGTAGAGGCCCATTTAAGGAAGGCTACAATAAATGACATTAATGTATATTTTCTCACATTGATTTCCAAGAAAAGGAGAACAAAATATTTTGATATATTTTGTCTAATAATCATTGGTAATATAATTTACATTATTGTTTTATAAATTATGACAAATAGGATAACAACATTATTGATTATACTATCTCAAAGGAACAAGGTGATTTTTGAATACGGGAAATAAATTCTTGATTTTGTAATCATTACACAAGAGGCAATGCATTCTCTTCATTTCATGAAAAATATATGCTTATGAAACTAGATATAAACAAATAACAAGATAGTGTTTATTGTAGTTTTCTACATTATATTATTTGAAGGTTTGTTTTTTATCAAGGTTTGTGAAAATGGATTACTCATTGCTCTAGTAATATAAATATTTTATTTTGATCAATGGGAACATGGTTACTTTAAGTAATTATGTGGACTCTCCCAAGGTGACCCACTATCTCCTTATCTATTTTTTATTCTTGTGAAGGCATTAGGAAGAGCTTTCTAAAAGGAAAAATGGAAGGAAAATCAATATAATTAGGTTGTAAAAAATGGTTCCTTGTAATATCGTCTTCATTTTGTGGATAAGACTTTTATTTTTGTTCATCCCTTATTTAGCGAATACATGGAGTTTGAATCAATATTATTTTGCTATGATAAGAATACTAAATAGTTGTTTAATACTATCAAATCTAGTATTTTTTTCATTAACACTACTCTATATTTACAATGAATTATCATGGATATTTTAGGACTTAAAATTGAAAATTTTCCATCAACATTCTTGGGTACTCTTGTTTCTCATAAGGTGATAAAAAGGATCTTGGGGTCTCATATTTAGATAGAAATAATTGACATGTTCGAAATGTAAGTTCTTAACCATGGTTAAAAGGATACAACTCATAAAGACTACATTATAGTCCATCCCTACTTATGAGATGTCACTTTCAATATTACCAATATGTATAGCATTAGATATTGATAACATTCATTGATAATATATTTTGAATGGATGTGAGGAAAAAATTTAGGTTTTTTCATTGTAAGTAGGATAAGGTTTGTGAAAGAAATAATATTGGAAGGGAATGCTTATTTAATTATAGAATTATGAGATTAGCCTTAGGAGCAAAACATGGTTGGATTTTATTCAAATATTAAGGACAAGGGTTCAACAAAAATATCACTTATATATCCATCATGTTAGGACTATAATGGAATGAACAAGATGAGATATTTTACAAATGAAAAAAGGTTACAATATATAGGCATAAGCCTATATGAAACACATGACACTTGTCAAGAGAAACTGGCAAGTGTCAAGGTGAAGGCATAGTGCACTTTAATTCTAACATTCCCCATTAAAGTGCACTATCCTAACTAAAAAAAAAAGTCAACATTAGGTAACATTCCCCCTTAATGTTGACTTCTCTAAAAGCAACCTATCATCCTCTTTTATTGTTGATTTGGTCTAGGCTCGTGCTCCTTGCACTTGGCTCTCCAACTATGAATAATGCTAGATCAACTGTGTATACATATTGGTCTATTGCCTCAGGGTCAGCCACTTCCATGGGTCTTTTGCCACTGGGTCAGCCACCTAAGTGCCTCAGGGTCATCATGGGTGCCTCAGGGTCAGCCACTCCTAGGTCTGTTGTCTCTACAGGTCATCCTCAGAGGATTGCCTCTTGTAGGTCACTGACTAGATTATGTTCACCATGAGGAGGATATGATATTATGAAAATTGATGAGATGTATTATACAATAGATGAGTTACAATATATAGGTAGGAGCCTATAAGAAAGACATGACACTTGTCAAGGAAACTGACAAGTGTCAAGGTGAAGGCATAGTGCACTTTAATTCTAACATTCCCCTTTAAATTGCATTATCCTAACTAAAGAAAAAAACAAGTCAAAATTAGGTAACATTCCCCATTAATGTTGACTTCTCTAAAAGCAACCTATCATCCTCTTTTATTGCTGATTTGGTCTAGGCTCGTGCTCCTTGCACTTGGCTCTCCAATTGTGAATAATGCTAGATCAACTATGTATACATCTTGGTCTATTGCCTCAGGGTCAGCCACTTCCACAGGTCTATTTTCACTAGGTCAACCACTTCCATGGGTCTATTTTCACTAGGTCAGCTATCTAAGTGCCTCAGGGTCATCATGGGTGCCTCAAGGTCAGCCAATCCTGGGTCTGTTGCCTCTGTAGGTCATCCTCAGAGGATGTTGCCTCTTGTAGGTCACTGACTAGATTCACCATGAATATCATATCCTCCTCATGGTGAACACAATATATAAGGTGTCTGATTCTACCAAAAATGCACCTTAATACAAAAGAAATAAGAGCCATGAAATACAATAAAATTGAGCCATAGATCCAAATATGGAGGAGAAGTAGAGAATGAAATCTTCTGGAGTGTCTTCATCTGTAGTCTTTAGAAGTAGATCCAAAAAAACCTTGGATAGAGTCTAGGGTGTCTATGTTTGTAGTCCCTAGAATAAGTGTCCTTATGGTAGTCACCTCATCTTACCTAAATGTATGGGTAACCAGCCACTGCATCCTCCAAGTAGAAAGAGGAGAGAACTAGATACTAGGTTAACTTACATAGAGTGTCGGGTTCAACTGAAAATACACTCTAGAATACAAAAATATTAGAGCTAAAAAATAGCATAGAAAATAGTATCAAAACTGAAAATGGACCACACCATTAGGTACGGCTCAAAAAAATATTTCCAATGACTATAAACATGGCTATAGTTGGATCTCAATAAGTCCTCCATCCATGGGAAATACAACATCATGCCTCTCTAAGAAGAAAATAAACCTTACATTGTAGCGACATCACTCTATGGCGGAATAAAAAACATCATCAATTTTCCCATGCAGAGGAATTACATGGGCCATCTAGGCCATCACCTTTAAATTTTTTGAAAATTACAATAAAGGCCATGAGGGCCTTCCACTTCCACAACCCATGTGGAAAAAACATTAAAAATGGTCAAATAGGCCATACTTTCAACAATTACAAATCCTCCATCATAATTAAAAAAAAATTCCCTCCAAGAAAAATTAGAATGTTTGTCGGCCATTATACAATGTGAAAGGCGCAGCACAACATTAGAGGAAATAAAAAAACTGCAACATAAAACATTTGACTGCACACTCCATTGCATTTGGGGGCCACTTGTGTTCATGCATGGACCTTCTCCACACATCTCGGGAAAGGTCTTTGAAGGGCGCCAATTGCATCGGTTGCGGAGGACAACATCATATCAGGCCCACATATGGAAAAATAAAATGAATTCGTCTACACGTAGCCCCATAAACTACTGCAGGTAACACCACCTGCGCATCTCCTTTACCCCAATAGGCTTGTCGTCAGGTGTGTGAAAGGTGTTGCATTGTGCCCAAGAGCAGGTGAGCACAAATCAAGGGCGCACTTGGCGTAAAATCACCCCTCTTTCGTGAAACTGTTGCTCACTACTTTAGGTGTAAAATTGCTTGTTGCAGAATTTGCCAAGGGCCACCAATGCCCCAAACTTCATGTTGCATTTCATGACACTTGTAAACCGAACCACTCCGTCGGTAGTCACTGTGTCAGTTGAAGATATGAGACATCCTGTAGCAGAAATCAATAAAAAAAATCTACGATCGTCCGCACATTCAACACCTTCGAACGACATCAGTTCCCAATGGAATTTCACATATTTTATCATTGCTTCTTTGTAAACAAGGATGTGATTCACATCTGGTCTAGCTCGCCTTCCATGGTAGAAAGTGACATCGAATTCAATCAGGTGGTACTAGCAAAGTGGACTGTGTTTTATGTAGTGGATCATGTTTCTCCTCATTCGTAATTGTGTGTAGTTTGAAAAGCCATTCGAAACCTTGCTGCGATGACTCTCCCAAGATGACCGGCGCAGACCGACGTGCATTATCAGCGATATGTTCTTCGGCTGGAGTTTGGACGTGGCCAATCGAATGGGGATTCCCCGGCTGACCTTCATGACCATGGGCGCCTTCGCCACATCTTCGTATTATTCTCTGTGGTTGCATCTCCCACACATCAAGACGGATTCCCATACATTTTCCCTCGCTCCCGATCTTCCGCATGTGTGGCTTCATTAATTTCAGTTCTTGCTAAGTCTCAAGCTGATGAATGATACCGACCCATGGTACCTCTTCCTAAAATGTCAGATATAGAGGAACCTCCTTAGCTGGGTAACCCTGGTTAACACTTTCGAGGAGTTGGAACCTGCGTTCGTCGACCATATGCGAGGGAGCAATAGCGGTCACGTGTGGACCATAGGACCTGTGCTTCCCAATGGTGGGAGCATAGGCCACACTCATCGCTTCCCAGCCATAACAACACAAAACAACTATTGCCCAGCCATAGAAAAATAAAATAAAATAGACTACCATATTCAATGGCAGTATTTCCAGATCCAGTCATACCAGAGATCTGCCAAACACAATATTCCATTTTTCATCTCTCCATGGAAAGATTACTTCTACGGATGGATACCTAAATGGGTAAAAATGGCAGAAGCATGACAACCTAATAATGGTTTTAGGAGGATTACCATAAACCTATAACTAGAAAATTTCCTCATCAAGGACCCTAAAAAAAATGGCAACCATTAATTTTCAAATTTTTGGTTTCTGATCCATCCATCAAAGGATGGAGAGCATACTCCCTATTTTGAAAAAAAAAATGGAAGAGGGAGGATTTCCATGAGGGATATCCCCCCTCAAGGGTTTACACAGGGCAGGAGAGCGACTATGCTCTGATACCAAATGTTGGGACTATAATGGAATGAACAAGATGAGATATTTTACAAATGAAAAAGGGTTACAATATATAGGCATAAGCCTATATGAAACACATGACACTTGTCAAGAGAAACTAACAAGTGTCAAGGTGAAGGCATAGTGCACTTTGATTCTAACACATCAATCTATATAGATAGATATAATTATAGATATACATGTTCTCTTAATGCAATGTAATTATTTAGGAAACTAATCTTACCCAAAATATTATCAATATGGAACTTCATATTAAAAAATTTACAATTTATTTGATAAACATATTAGTTTGTAAATCAAAGAGGGGAATAATATAAATTTTTGGCTTGATTCTTGGTTGAAGTGTTGGAGTATATTACATTATTTGGTACATGCTATTTTACCCCCATGGTGCCTTCATGGTATATTTTTAAGTAATATATTAGGGTTGAGTCATAGTTTAGAGTGTGATTTATATTTCCCCTTTATGTAAATGTGTATGTATAGAAAATACACAAGTGTCATGTAATGTTGTAATGTGTACAAAATGCACAAGTGTAATGTGTGTTAATGTGCAAGTTTAAGTTAGGCCTATGTGAACAAGTGTATTATATGTATGATATCAAATATGTAATGTAAATATGTGCACCAGTATCTTAGGTTAGAGTGTGCAAGTTATAGAAGTGGAAGAGTAATGTTTAGGTGTGTATACAATATAATGTCAAGTGTTCATAATGTGTGCAAGTGTTAAGTAGAGAAGCCAAGAGTTATGAGAATTTGCATATGGAAAGGAATAGTCAAGTATCCAAAGAGTGACACTACTATGGATATCCATAAGCAATAATAACAAGAATCAAAATTAGTCATGATCATTACTATCATGTACTTTTGAAATAGAAAGGAGATGCAATAAAAATGTATACATTTTGAGTAATTAGTATTGTAAGTTGTATTACATATTTTATACATATTGTTTTTTAGTAATCTGATTTTTATATTTATAAGTGGGTTTTTTAAGAGGATCCCAAAACCTTATAACAATATAGGTCGTGGCCTTTAACACCAGAATGAGCCTCCTGGGCTGTTACAACAAAAACTTTCATAATACTTACCAAAATATCAAAGAAGGCCTCGTGGGCTATAGGGGAGTCCATCCCATAGATGGAATGGTACGAGTGTATCGCTCCAAATTTTTTGCATCCTTACCTTCAGGCTATAGGATCCGTGCCCGAAAGGGGGATGCGAGAAGGATGGGACAATACCTCGGACTGAGAGGCCCTTTGAAGGTCCCGCCTCTCGGGGGAGGGGTATAAGGGTGAATTTTTGATGGATGGTGGGTTCACCAGGAAAATTTTGAGTGGCAGTTTCCACACCTAGGTTGATAGTGGGTTTGATGTGTTCATTTTTATACTTTAATCATTCAATTCCTAGGTTTGGCCAAGATGAATCTAAATTATTCTATATGCCAATGCTGATTTAGATGAATACAAAAAATAGGAATGAATGCTAAACACAGAGAATATGCTAGCTAGAACATAACATACCTGATTTCGGATGTCTGATGAAGATTCTGAGTTTTGTAATAGTCCAGATCGCCTCAACTCATACGTAATCATCTGATATCAGATGAGATCATTCGATGAATTCGTAAAAACCTACAATCACAGAAACAGATACAAAATACCAAAAATGCAACTGCAAAAACAAAGGGAAACGATAGAAATAATAGTAAATTTGCCTAAATGACAGATCCAAATAGCAATTAAAGAGGAAATGCATCAACTTCACAATTTATTTTGATTTTATCATGCATTTATATTAGATGAGGTGAACTCCAAGATGCATAAATATAATAATTTAAGATAGTGCAGAAATATAATAGGAAAATGCAGAAAAAAACTAAGGAAATGCAAACTCTGGGCTCTGATTGCCCCCAATCTGGACTACAGTCAGGATCACCTCCAATCGTACAAGATCATCTACGCTCCTCGACAGGATCGTCCAAAATAGTCTGGAATCGCTTGCGATGATCCGATCTTGCTTCGACTGAAAAATAGTAAAGTTCCTACAAGAAAACATGAAATACCGAATACAAATGATAGTACGAGGATGTTCTAATGCACAAGGAGCTAAATTTGCAGGGAAATCAGTCAACCAGGAGATTCAAAGGGGGTTCAGGGGGATAAACTGAGAAAATCCCAGTTTATATAGGATTAGGGAGAGGTTAGGAGGTTGGAGATCATCCCAATTTGGGAGATCTCCAACGGGGGAGACTCTAACTGCGCAGACACGCTTTTTGCCCAGGTTAGAGAAGTTGTTGGAACAGAAGCTAATTATGAAAATTTGGTTTTGGGACGAAATCGTCTGGACGTTCTGTTCCAGATGAATTCGTCAGATCTGGGATGATTTCGTCTAATCTGCGATGATATCGTCCAACGGTCAAAACAAATCCTAAAAATGGCATAGAAAACGAGGAAAGCGGGTAACAGGCGGTTAACGGGCGGATTGAGGTTAAAATTTGAATTTTTATCTTTTACTAAGGTTTAACTATGCCAATTTTAGGGTGCTACATTTTGCCCCCTCTTTAGCGAATTTTTCGAAGAAAATGCGTTAAAGACGAGTTTTTCCCGTTTTACGAGAAAGCAAAAATGTACTCAATTTTTTAGACGACGATTCTAGGTCGAATCGTACGACTGCTGACTATGGTGCCCCCTCCGTGTTTTTACCCAAATCGAACGTTTGAGGTAAAAACACGAAAAAGAAAAATTAAAATGTTGTTGGTTTTGAATAAAATTAAGAAAAATAGGGAAAACCCTAATTCATTTTTTTACTATTCATTTTTACTGTTCCAGAGCTCTATAGAGAGAAAAATGGTGGAGACAACGCACAGAGCGACAGAGGTCCAACGCGGGCTACGGGTAAGGATCTAATCCTAGTAGATTAGGTTTGAATTTACTTTGTACAATTTTTTTATTTAAATTTTGATTGTTTGGGGCATCGCGGCCGTTTTTAGGCCGTCGACGACGTCGGGACGAAATCATCCCTATTTCATCGCCCTAAATCGTCGATTTCGTCCGAGGGCAAAATCGACGAAATAGGGGCGATCTCGTCCAACAAGGGGCGATCCCCAAGTTGCGAAATAGGAGATGATTTCATCCTAACAAAGGATGATGTTGCCCAATTTGGGACGATATCATCCAATGGTGGACGATATCATCTTTAAGCTTGATTAAAATGTGTTTAATTTGATTGCAATGATTGGTTTATTAATGAAATTTTGTTGTTTTATTGTTTGTTTTGCAGAAAGGATTACTAAAGAGTCGAGAATGGAAATACGATGGGACTAAGAGATGACATAGCCACGCTCGACCAGGCAGAGCGTGACCGACTAGCACAGGTCGGGCTACGACATGTGGCAGAGATGCCACAAGTATCGACGGACATGGGGCTACTGACAACCCTAGCAGAGAGGTGGTATCCGGGGTCATCCTATTTTTGGCTACCGATAGGGGAGATGGCTCCCACTCTAGAGGACGTATGGAGGATCATGAGGATCCCCATACAAGGACGGTTGATGATGCCTATGGCCAATCAGGGCCAGGCTATGATGAGATTGATAGGAGACCCGAGCTTCACCCTGGAGAAGGGCGGGGTGAACATCGAGTCTCTGAGGCAGATGCCTGGGGCATCTAGGCTGACTCAGGTTTTGGTAGGGGTGGTAGGTGGCTTACTGCTGTGCCACCAGAGTGGGTGCAGACTACCATGGCTCCTATCAGATATAGTCTGCGACATGAGAGACCATGGGTACAGGTTTGCATGGGGCAGCTTTGTACTATGCCGCTTGTATAGGATCCTGCATGGGGTCGTATACAAGGGAGGTCGATGTCTGGTCTTGACATCACTGCTACAGGTTTGGTGCTGGGAGCACATCATGGTGCGGAGGCCGATAGGGCTCCCATTGATAGGGGTTGACCGGGAGAGGCCCCAGGTTTTCTACTGGTGGCTACAGAGGGGGTCACAATGGTGGATAGATCTATCGATGTCACGGAGGTTGCTAGATGACCTCATCCCTGACCAGATCACCTAGAGGCCATGGCGAGAGCACCCCAGGTGGGCAGAGGATGGGTAGGAGCTGGCTCGCATCAGGTGAGTCTGCTGGCTGAGGATGGAGCGGGGAGAGGTAGAGCTCCACCGCTATGACCGAGTACTATGATAGTTCGGTCTTCAATAGGGGATCCCTTCTCTCAGGGATTATGAGTACTCCTGGACTATTCGGGATAGTACTACATTGAGCGGGGCTCTAGACATGCAGCGGTTCTAGAGCCAGGACACGGATGATGCCCCCATCCAGCCAGTGGATGGTGACGACGTTGGGGTGACCGATGGATATGATGCCTGGTACGTAGGCATCCACCCTCCTCGGATGATGAGGGCGTAGGGTCCAGTGCACGCCATGGTGCATCGAATGGGGAGGCGATGCCAGGCTACGATTGAGGCAATGCGGGGTCACGACGGGAGAGAGCAGCGATGGTCTCCATAGGAGAGATGCCAGAGGATGGCACGGGCTCCACAGAGACCACAATAGCTAGGGAGGAGGGAGGAGGGACTCCCTTCTCAGTAGGGGGAGAGACCACCATCGCC
The DNA here is from genome assembly GCA_028583015.1 of Wollemia nobilis. Lineage (NCBI taxonomy): Eukaryota > Viridiplantae > Streptophyta > Pinopsida > Araucariales > Araucariaceae > Wollemia > Wollemia nobilis. The sequence continues at coordinate 439,203 of JAQPPZ010012805.1, read as the reverse complement.
CGATAAGGGCAAGGGTGTCGAGGTAGGGGAGAGCAACGAGACGGTGGCTCTCCAGGCTGAGGTTGCCCACCTCCGGGCTCAGGTGCAGACACTGCAGGATGAGGCTACATGGCTCAGAGCTCGGGGTGGAGGAGCGAGCACTCAGGATCTGGCATGGTCTATTGCTCAGACCACATTCTACCAGGGGCTATACTATCACGTGGTTCCAGAGAACCAGAGGGTACCACTACCAGCCCCTATTACGGAGCCGATCATGATGGGATCATCGAGGACATCCTCACGATCGACGACGAGGACCCGAGACACAGCCCAGACCTCTATGGGACCACCTCCTCCACGTCAGGGCGGGGGAGGAGATGAGGCTGAGAGCTCGAGGGCTTCTCGAGGCTAGCTGCTATAGAGGGTAGATTTGTATTATTATATATTTTTTGAGAGGATTGAGTATGCCAGGCTATTGATTGTGGCATACCAGTCCAATTTTGATATGATGTACATAGTTTGTTGATATATATATGATCTTTTTGTGATATAACTTGTCCATATGCTTTAATGTTGAATTTTGCAATTGATTTGATGATTCATGTAATTATGTCATTTTTAGAAATATTATAATTTGTATGTCATGTTGTAAAATTTAAATGAAATAATCTGATGTAAACAATTGGTTGTTTTGGTGTGATTTGATGAAAAATAAAAGGGACTTCTAACAATAATTTCAAAGGACATTGTCGCTGTTATAGACCATTTCATGGAGTCACCGCTCGCTCGGTCGTCAAGCTAATCCCAGTATAGAAATATTGCTAAAAGTAAAAGAATGCTTAAGAGACTGTCTTAAGACTTTGTGTTGTGATGATGGAAATGATGATGGTTTGATGATTTGTTTTCAGATTTTCATAAAAATAGTATGCATGAGATATATTTAAAAAGTGATATTTGCTAGGCATAAATTCCTAAGTGTGATAAATTTTTTGAATAATTCCTTAGAAATTATACCATGGTTGCAAGATTGAATGTTGACATAATGACATGAAATAGAATAAGTGTTCGTTCGTTTTAAAGCACAATTGTGTAACATAATGATGTAAGTCATATGTTTTTATGAATTTGTTTTAAAATAAATGGAAAATAAAATTAGAACAATGGTTTGCGCTAGGCATAGAATTATAGGTATAGACTTATACCATCATCGCGAAATCCAAAGAAGAAATTGATATTTTAGTTTTATTGCATGATTGATTTTTGATTTTTGATAAACAAAAAATAATAATATGAACATGACTTTATTTGCTAGATTTTGTAATAGGTTGTTTAAAATAATTTTGGATTTTTGAAAACAATGTATGTAATTGTGTTTATACTAAACAGATGTTCTGAAATAAGAATAAAATTTATTCCAAAAGAGTTGCAGAAATATTTTAAATTATCTCAAAGACAAATGTAGATTTGTAAGGAACCCTCATGTGCATATGTGAGTTCATTGCCGATCTTGATTTATCATAATGATAGAGAATCTCTCAAATACAAATGTGTGTGCAATTGTATTGTTCATTCACCAATTTTGAGCAAGATAATTTGATACAAGTAATTTGAATTAACCAAATGAATGTTCGTTGACCATGATTTATATGCATGTAACCGTACCAGACTACTGTGTAAGTTAGGTTATCAAGAGCTAGCTAATCCATAAGCCGACATAGGTCTATACAAAATAAGGTCGCTAATGTGACAGACATATCACCATGCTAGGGATTACCCAAGGCCAAGCGGGTTGGGCACAAACCACCTGTTATGGGGCTTACCTCACAGTTTTTGAATAATTGAGAATTCCAGGGATTCAAGCTCATTCACCCTTCTTTTCTTTTCAAGGGGTAGGGAAAGGATTTTATTGCATTTTGCTTTTGCTTTTTCTCTTTTCTCTTTTTTTTTTTTTGTATTTTTGCTTGATATTTGAGATAATGCTGAAATATTGCTGTGATGATACAAAATAACATTTTTCTTTTTCTCTTTTTCTTGAACTTTTCTTTTCTTCCTATGCTAGGGATACTTGCTCGGATTAGCTGTAGAGCAAGGGATTTTTATTCTGGGTAGGGGTGAGCTTGTCCTTTTGTCAATTCTCAAAGATTCTAGACCATGTGCATGATAGGATAGCCAGGGAAACTTTTCGCTCAAGAAACCACTTTTACTATGTAGCATCATATTGAATTTGCAATGAAATCATTTTAATGTGAAAAGATATATTTGGTTCAAGTAAATAACAAGATCAGTTCTCTATGCTCAAAACTTTATTTAATTCAACTGTGGACTTTGATATAAGAGAGATTAATAATCATACAAAATAAAATCAAGATATTTATTCATGTGAATGTGAAAGTGCGGGATTCCAAATAAATGCTAATTTATCCAAAATAATTGAAAATATAACTGCAATACTTCAAGAATTGACAAGTACGAAAATAAAATATGTTTTTGAAGATTTTGATGATTTTGATGTTTTTATATTTTTATATTTTGATTTTGATTGATGAATTGCAAGAAGAAATACTATTACTATTTTTGAAAAAGATTTTGATAGAAATGGCTAAAATGAAACAATATGCAAAAATACAATATATACAAATGATGAAATGACCCAATGTTATGCATAATAACGCTTAAGATGCATAATGTTCATAGGTTCTTTAAGATCTTTACCGTCTAAGGTAGCTAATCGATATGCTCCCGATCCAAATTTAGCAGTGATGACATATGGTCCAAGCCAGTTGGGCTCAAATTTACCTTTAAGGTCTTTAGTTGCATTAGTATTTTTTTGATTTTCTTTTAAGACAAGGTCACCGATCTCAAAGGATCGCTGATGAACTTTCTTGAGGTATGCTCGTTTAAGCTTGTTTTGGTAGGCACGAAGATGCTCCAAAGCATTGATGCGCTTCTCATCTAGGAGTTCTAGCTGACTAAGTCTTCCGACGACGATATTCATCTCCTACTTCAGTATCTTGAAGTAGTAGAGCTAAAGAAGGAACTTCTAATTCAAAGGGAAAAATGACTTCAGCACCATAGACCAAAACAAAAGGTGAAGTGCCTGTGGGAGTACGAACGCTAGTTCGATAAGCCCACAAAGCAGGATATAATTGGATGTGCCAATCTCGGCCAGATTTATTGACCAGTATTTTAAGGATTTTGATTAATGTTTTATTAGATGCTTCTTCTTGGCCATTACCCTGAGGATAATAGGGAGTGGACCAACGATGTTGAATTTTATACTTTTGACATAATTTCTTAACATCTTTATTTTTAAAACAAGTTCCATTATCTGAGATGAGATTTGCAGGAATTCCGAACCTACAAATAATTTGATTAAAAATAAACTTGGAAACTTGGGTTCCAGTGCAAGAAGCTAATGGCATAGCTTCAACCCACTTCGTGAAATACTGAGTGGCGGTTATGATGAATTTGTGTCCATCGGATGACACAGGGTTGATTTTTCCAATGATGTCTAAGCCCCATTTTGAAAAGGGCCAAGGAGATGAAATAGCCTGCAGTTCTTGTGCAGGCGCATGGACAAGGTCAGCGTGTTTCTGGCACTTGTCGCAATGTCGCACATAATCATGTGCATCATTTTCCATGGTAGGCCAAAAATATCCTATCCTAAGGAGCTTCTTAGCAATGGCGCTACCACTAAAATGTCCCCCACAAGATCCATTGTGGGCTTCACTCAAAGCTGATCTAGATTCTTCTAGATTCAAACATCTCAGTAAGATGCCTTCAAAAGATCTCCTATACAAGGTATTACCAATAATCACGAAGCGACTTGCTCGTCTACGTAATAACCTATGCTGGTTGCTAGTACAACCATCAGGGAAGGTCCCATTTTGAAGAAAATTAAATATATCAGTGTACCAATGTTCAGGAGTAGTTTCGTTGATTAGAAACACATCCAAAGGTTCTAAGCATGATTTGCTTGAAGCGGGTTCCTGGAGTCGATGAATAATGATGGTAGCATATTCGTCATCTAACTCCAAGGGCAAAAGAGATGCAATTGCAGCCATAGCATCAGCCGCACGATTGCTAGTTCGAGGAATAGCTTCCAAGGTAACTTGATCAAACAAAGATAATAATTGTAAAACATATGCTTTATATGGGCATAATTTATCATCTCTGGTCTGATAAACATCATTGATTTGATTTATGACAAGTTGAGAATCACCGAAAACCAATAAATTTTTAATTTTTAGTGCCAAGGCAGCTCGTAATCCAAGGATAAGAGCTTCATATTCAGCAATGTTATTGGTGCAAGCAAATGTTAGTTTGAAGGACAGAGGTATAAGATGTTTCTATGGAGATATTAAAATAATACCTGCACCAGCCCCACTCATACATCGGGCTCCATCAAAGTATAGGGACCATTGCTCTGGATGGTCTGCCTCTAGTTTAAGGCATTCATCAGGAAACTCAATGATGAGGGGATGGGTAGACTCTAAGGGTGCAACAACTAATTGATCTGCTATGATTTGACCTTTAACAGACTTTTGTCCTATAAATGTGAGTTCAAACTCGCTTAGCGCAAGAACCCACTTTGTTGTACGACCAGATAAGTACGGTCGACTCATGAGATATCGCAAAGGGTCAAATTTGGCAATAACATACGTTTTTTGATTGAGCATATAATGTCGTAGTTTCTGTGTAGAAAATACAACTGCTAGACATAATTTCTCTAATATGGTATAGCGAGTTTCATAACTGATTAAGGTCCTGCTAATGTAATAATTAGCACGTTCTTTCTTCTCATCGTCAAGCTGAGCTAACATAGCTCCTAAGGCAAAATCGAAAGCAAAAATGTACAAAATAAATGGACGATCAGATCTAGGTGGGGAAAGCACCGGTGGTTTAAGGAGATATTGCTTAAGGAGTTCAAATGCTTCCTGACATTCATCGTCCCAATGAAAAGAGACATCTTTCTTAAGAAGCTTAAGAAAGGGTCCGGTTTTGTCTGCCAACTTATCGATGAAGCGGCGAATAGCTTGAAGCTTACCTTGTAAACTTCGTAATTCGGATATATTTGTGGGTGCGGGCATATCAGTGATAGCCGCGATCTTGAGAGGGTCAATTTCAATGCCACGTAAAGAAACTATAACCCCCAATAATTTACCAGACTTAACTCCGAATATACATTTGGCTGGATTTAGTCGGATAAGATATTCCCTTAACCGATCAAATACTTTTCTCAAGTCATTTAAATGATCATCTTCTTTGATGGAACGAGCTATAATATCATCTACATAATCATGTAGAATATCATGCATCATATCATGAAAGATATAAGTCATGGCTCGTTGATAGGTTGCACCTGCATTCTTTAAACCGAATGGCATCACTTTCCAACAAAAGGTTCCCCAAGGGGTAATAAAGGTTGTTTTAGCCTGATCTTCAGGAGCTATCCTGATCTGATTATAACCAGAAAATCCATCCATTAGGGATATCATTCCACTTCCAGCAGTAAAGTCAATGATCTGATCCATGTTGGGAAGAGGAAAATCGTCTTTAGGGCATGCAACATTAATATCTCTGAAGTCTGTGCAAACCCTAACTTTAGTGGCTTCTTTCTTAGTTACTGGAACTACATTTGAGATCCATTCAACATAATCAATGGCTTGTATAAAAATAACATTTAAGAGTTTTTCTAATTCTCCTTTGACTAGTAAGGCCACTTTAGGATGCATTTTTCTAAGTTTTTGTTTAACAGGTTTAGCATCCGGATGGACTACTAGGTGATGCATAACTATATAAGGGTCTAATCCTGGCATATCTTCATATGTCCAAGCAAAGACGTCTTCATATTGTTTAAGGAATGCAATGTATTTATCTTGTTTTTCTTGACTCAATTCTGATCCAATGTTGATTATGTGAGGGTTATCTTTGGTTCCAATGTTAATTTTTATGATGTTTTCTACTTCCATATGTAGATCTCTCTCAAAATTAGGTGGGGCGGGTGAAACGCCTAATTCTTGTAATTCTTCCAAGGTTAGCTTGGATAATTCATCTTGAGGAGTCGTGGCCTCAAGTTGGGCTATACTAGGTATAGAGCCATCAAAATAAAATCCGTTATGTAACAATTCCTCAATGGAGACATCATGAAAGATATCCCCCTCCAACTCATCGTCGGATTCGGAAATCATCTCAGGGTAAGCTATGGATAGCATATTGCATGTAAGAGGCTTATTCATTAAATGCAAGACATCCCGTTTATCCAAATAATCTTGGTAACATATAAGGTGGTCATCATCCTCAAATGGGAAGGGCTGACCTTTACTAGGAAATAGGCCCACACCACATCGGGCAAGCCATGGTTCTACCTCAAAAGGTTCTTTCATACCATTCTAGAAAGGTCCCAAACCTTTCCCTTTATATCCCAATTTAAGCATTATAGGCTTAGCTTTAATATACTCATTAGCAAAATAGCATCTAGCATATCCATCACAATGTGTCTTGATGTTTCTAGGTATTCTTCCCCAGTCATATCCCTTATAAATAAAAGCACAACTCCCGACTTGGTAGATACTTCCCATAGGTTGTGGGAGGCCCAAGGTACGAGGAGAGGGTGGGAGTTTATTTAAAATAAGGGAATCTTGCATGGCAGTGTTTGTTTCTTCTGATATAAGAATTTTAGATAAATCGGGTAAGAGCTCATCAGTAAGAGCATAAGAGGTAGAAGGAACATTTCCTACATCGTCGGATGTGGAAAGGATGCCTGTAGTGGATGTAGATGTTATAGAGATATCAATGGATGAGTCTATAGGTATGGAAGTTATAGGAGTAAAACAAGAAGCATTGGTTGTAGTTTTAGGATCTTTTCGGGGTCCTAATGTGGTTTGTTCGGAAGATGGTTGAGCTATATGTAGAGGTGTAGTTGAAAGAGTAGATGATGTTATGGGTGTGTGTTTCACACGTTTGGGTGGGTGATGAGAATTAGGATGTGTGGATGACAGAGCAGGGCAAAATTGAACTCCAACAGGTTCTGCCAAAGCACACATATCAAAGGGTCTAGGATCACCATGAATGGTAACCAACTGATTTTTAAATTCGAATTTAACACACTGATGTAAAGTGGAGGGAACAACTCACATCGCGTTGATCCAAGGGTGACCCAAAAGTATATTGTACGATGCAGGGCAATGTACAATAAACACGGTCGTGTCTAAGGTTCTAGGACCAACTTGCAAGGGGATAGTAATAACTCCACACGTTTCTTGTGTTTCGTCATTGAAGGCTTTTATGATCATATCAGTTCTTTTCATTTCGTCACTTCTAAACCCAAATCTTTGGTAGAAGTCAAAAGTGCATATGTTTAAAGATGAACCATTATCAATCAAGACTCGTTTAACTGCTACATCCCCAATTAGGGCAGTAATATATAAGGGGTTATCCTTATGTAAACTATGTTGCGGTATATCTCTATCCCGAAAGTCAATACAATCGACTTCTCGAGTTATGATAGTATTGGACATGGCTTCAGGTTGAATATTTTGTGGTACCATCATTTGGCTTAATGTGAGCATTAATTCATCCCTATGGGTAGGAGAAGATCTTAAGAGATCCAAAAGGGAAATTCTAGCTGTAGTATTTGATAATTGTTCATTAATATTATAAGGAGGCTTAGGTTGAACATTAGGCGCATAATTCCCTTTATTGGGATTTTTCAAAACAAATGGAGCTGATCCATCATTCTGAGTTTGATCCTGTTGAGAGTTTTGAGCCTGTTGTCTGGTAACGGCTCCGATGGTACCTACAATATTATTTTGCGGATGATGAATAGGTCTTGGTCTAGCGTTTATGACTTGTTCATTAGAAAGTATTTGGTGAGAAGATGGTCTAGTAGTGACTCTTCTAGGAAATGGTTCTTCTGGAACCATAGAACTTGTGATGGGTTGAACAACATCTGATTCATCTTCAAAACTATTCGATTGATTTGAGGTGATTTCCATGTCACTTTCAGTCTCATATTCGGTATCACTAAGATCAAGTGTCCGAATATTATGTAGAGGTCTGGCCGTAACCATGGATAAAGTTGTGTCAAAGACTTGCGGATCGTGAATAGGTAATTGTCCACTAATAGTTCCTACATATCGGGTAGGAGGGGGAACATTATGATGTTCAATTTGATTAGCCACCTCTTTACCATGCTTTGGTAAAGGATGTTGAAATATGTCCAATGATTGATTGGCATTCTGATTCTGATTTTGGGGGATGTTCTTTTGAGCATTATTAGAAGGATTTTGTTTAGGTTGAAAGGCTTGCACCTCCATCTCATTGTTATCAATCAGGTCTTGTATTTTATGTTTTAATATTTTACAAGAGTTGGTAGCGTGTCCAGGTCCTCTATGGAAGTCACAATGTAAATCAGCTCTATATCCGGGTATAGTTGGATCAGGTTCCCGGATATTTGGTAATTGAATCAAACCTCGTGCTAATAGTTGTGGGAGAATGGTTGATAAAGGTTGATTTAACCTAGTAAATTCTTGGGGTGGTTTATCAGGAGGTTTCAGTATAAACTTCTCTGTTGTTTTCGTAGTATTAACATTGGCAATGTTTCTGCTATCAGTGACTCCATCACCCACAACTTGTTTATTTTTATATTGATTTCTGGATGTTTTCTCATCATCTTTCTTTTTGAGCTGACCTCTCCTAATGAGAGCATCTTCCACTCTTCGAGCTAAATCTATAGCTTGATCGAAGGTGGTCAAGGTAGCGATTGATAATTCATAGGATAGTTGTTCTTGTAAATTATTGATAAAGATATCCAACATTTCCCGATAAGGTAACACAAAGTGTAATTTTCCTATCAACTGCCTCCATCGAGCTAAGAAGTCAGCAAAACACTCATCTTTGTCTTGTTTTAGGTTGTACAAATCTTTAATGGTTACATGCCTTTCGATATAGGCACTAAATTGATGCACAAAAGATTCAACGGTTTCTTCGAAATTCCTCAAAGAATGAGTGGGTAGTTGATAATACCACTCCAATGCCATCCCTCCTAAACTCTTCGAGAACATCTTTAGTAATAACAAGTCATCATGTGATATATCATGACATGCTATCCTAAACATACGAAGATGCTCTATGGGATCTTCAGTTCCTTTGTATATAGGTAGGACAGGCATAGGAAAGTGTTTGGGATATGGTTGTGCTACAACTATAGGATCTAGAGGCTGACTACACATCTCTCGATAATTATACGAGGGATAGTAGGGATCTATCTGGTCCATGCGAGAGACTAACTATTTCACCATGGCTTCCAGATTACCAGTTTGTCCACCATATTGGTTTGGTGGTACATGAGTATTGGATTTGTGAGCATAGGATGGCGTGACGTAAGGATTAGATGCTATATTGTTGTTATGCAAATGGTTGGTAGGAAGAGTATTATGAAGAATATTTGTTGTAGCATTATGTTGTATCCCAGATTGTGATGCAGGAGCATCCAGAGGCAAATATGGCAACCTTGCGTCACCCAAAATGTATTTTTTTTCTTAAGTACTAAAACTGTCGCGATATCGCGACGCTTTTTGAAGAAGGGCACCAGCAGGCCAAACCGTCGCGATATCGCGACGTATTTTTGAAAAGCACAGTCGGGACGCCAAACTGTCATGAAATTGTGACATTTCTGAAGAGGCACAGTCAGGACCCCAAACTGTCGTGAAATCGTGACATTTCTAAAGCAGCGCAGTCGGGACGCCAAACTGTCGCGAAATCGTGACATTTCTGAAGACGCATGGTCGGGACGCCAAACTATCACGAAATCGTGACATTTCTAAAGCAGCGCAGTCGGGACGCCAAACTATCACGAAATCATGACATTTTTGAAGACGCACGGTCGGGACGCCAAACTGTCGCGAAATCGTGACATTTCTAAAGCAGCGCAGTCGGGACGCCAAACTGTCACGAAATCACGACATTTCTGAAGACGCACGGTAGGGACGCCAAACTGTCGCAAAATCGTGACATTTCTATTGCAATGTGGTCTGGACGCACAGTGGTCGCAAAATCGTGACACTTTCGAAAGCAGGATTTGAAGGCACAGGGACATCTTTGACAAAAAGGTTCTAAGGCACAAGAATGGTCGTGAAATCACGACACCTTCAAAGGCAAGCTTAAAGGACGTCGCGAAATCGCGACACCTTCAAAGATAAAGTTTAAAAGACGTCACAAAATTGTGACACTTCTGGGAGGCAAGACTTGGAAGCATAAAGACATCGCAACACCTTCGAAGGCAGAGCTCAAAGATGTCGCGAAATCATGACATATCCGGAGGTAAGGTTCCACAATGCAAAGATGTCGCGAAATCGCGACATGTCACGGTTTCGTGGCCCAAGGGAGGAAGGCGAGTAAGAAAGGCCTAGACGTCATGATATCACGACGTGTAGCGAAATCACGGTCTCAAGGAGGAGAGAGAAGCCTAACGTCAAAATGTCGCGATATCGCGACCTAAGAGGAGAGAGAAAGTACTGGGGCAAATACGTCACGATATCGCGACAGGACGCTCACGACATTGGCCAGCCGATGACTGCATGGACCAGTGCAGAGGGACACGTGGCGTGAAGTTATAGGTGGCCCGAGAGTATGAAGCGGTTACAGGAAGCATGGCAACAGGACACATGGCATCAACTGCAAACGACCATGGCACATTCTTATGAATGATTGACTTGGCAGTGGATCAACAGGCGGCTGTAGTCAGGTGGCATACCGCCACTACAGGCTATGATGTTTTGATGCACCTGGCAGCATCATGCAGGCGGGACAGAGCATTCGTGCGGGCGGTATGGGGAGTCTCACATTCAAGTAATGATGGTCCAAAGAGATTCGGGCCTGGGGGGGATGAAAAGGACCTACACTTTGCATAATGAAAAGAAGAGAAGGAGGTGGCGGTCGAGGAGAAGAGGCGCATGCATTGTATTAAAAGAAAAAGAAAAAGACCTTTTTGGGGGGCGAGGGATTGATTTTTTTTTGGCATAGCTGTGTATTGAAGGGGAGACCTTCTGTTTTAATGAAACTTGCTGAAATTTCGTCTGTGTATGGTTAATTCTGCATTCTTGCTGTGTATTGTGTGCGGTCCTATACCAAGTGGTATCAGAGTGGGTTGGTTCTGAGAGTGCAAACTGATCACCGAACAGAGAGGCAGTTTGCGCCAGGACAGTGGTTGTGGGGTTGTGAAGAAGAAGCAAGATGCCTCTGCGAAGAGACCATGGTGGTATAAGGCACAGACGAGCAAGAAGGGAGGAGGTCAATTTGAGAGCCCTACAGAGGCAAGTTGAGGCTCTACAAGAGGAAATTAGAAGAGGAGTCGAGCCGAGAAGGGAAGAACCCAGCGAAGATGAAGTGTGGGAAGAAGAAGTTCCATCTGAGGATGAAGAGGCTTTGGAGCCAGCAGAGGCTAGGCTGTACAGGGCTATCTCCCAGATTGGGAAGAAGCTGAAATTTGACGTCTCGACTTACTCTTGAAACCTCAACCCTGAGGAATTAATAGACTGGATCAACGACATGGAGGAGTACTTCGAATACGAAGAGATCGCAGATCCAAATCGGATCAAATTTGCAAAAACCAAGCTGAAGGGGCATGCTAGCATCTGGTGGAAAGGAGTGCAGTTAGAAAGAAACAGGAGGGGAAAGGAAAGGATCACCAGATGGGATAGGATGGTAGAGAAACTAAAGAGGCAGTTCATCCCTGCAGATTATGAGCTGGATTTATTGAAGAAAATGTAGAGTCTTCGATAGGCTAGTAAGTCTGTCAAGGAATATACAGAGGAGTTCTACCAGATTTCAATCAGAATCGGCCATTCGAAGGCGAACAAAGAGAAGGTCGCACGTTACATAAATGGATTGCGAACCAACATTCAAGAAGAGCTGGGGCTGGTTAGAATGAGCACAGTGGAGGATGCATATCAGTTTGCATTAAAAGTGGAAGAGAAACTAAATAGAAGGTTTGATGGTAAGCAGAGAGGGAAGGATAAGGGTGGAAGAGCTGGTGGAAGAGGCAGTGGTGAAAGATACAAAGATTTTGGAAAATCTGCGGAAGCTAGTAGTAGCCAAAAACAGAAAGAGGTGAGAGAAGAGGATGACCGACGCCCACGCAATCAGAGCAACAACTACCCAAGAGGAAGAGGTAGGTCTGGGTGAGGGTTTGGAAGAGGTGTTTTTAGAGGAGCCTGCTTCAACTGTGGTGAATAAGGACATAGGGCATACAACTGCCCACAGCATCAAGAGAGGCCAAATCGAAGACCTGAGGGTCAGGCCCAAGCTGCTGTAGAAGACGAAGGTGTAGAGTCTGAGCATTCAGAGGAAGTAGAAAGAGGGGAAACCATGATTATCAAAAGAGCCTTGTTGAATGAAGAAGAAAAGGCAGACCAAAGGAACAGCCTGTTTCGAACAAGATGCAAGTGCGCAGGCAAGGTCTGTAATATCATCATTGATAATGGAAGCACTGACAATTTGGTTTTCGAGGAAATGGTTTCCAAGTCACGGTTGGAAAGGATAAAACACCCGCACCCTTATCGGATTGCATGGCTGCAAAAGGACCATCGGGCACTAGTAAGCGAGCAATGTCTGGTGAATTTCAATATTGGAACTTACCGAGATGAGGTTTTATGTGACATCTTACCTATGGATGCATGTCACTTGGGGCTTGGGAGACCTTGGCAGTTTGACCGAAGTGCTGTTCATGATGGTCGAGCCAACACATATTCTCTGTCAAAGAATGGAGTTCGCCATAAGTTAAAACCCCTGAAAGAGGCGGATGAGAAAGTATGCAGCAGTGCACGAGTCTATCTAGTTGATGGTAGAAGATTCTTGGAAGGCCTGAAGCCGGATCATGTGTGTTATGCTATAATCCCCAGAGTTAGGGAAGAAGGATGCAAGGAGATTCCAATGGAAGTCATGGGACTGTTAGAATAATTCCCTGATATCATTTCTGACAATGTCCCTGAAGGTTTACCACCTGTTAGGAGGATCAGTCATCACATCGACTTGGTGCCTGGATCGAGATTGCCAAATAAGGCCGCACATCGAATGACACCGATGGAAACTGAAGAATTAAATCGACAAGTTCAAGATCTATTGAAGAAAGGCCTGATAAGGGAGAGTCTTAGTCCTTGTGCTGTACCAAAAGTATTAGCACCCAAGAAGGATGGAGAATGGAGGATGTGCACCGACTCTCGGGCAATCAACAAGTCACCATTCCAGATTATCTATGGGAGCAGCCCACAAAACGCTTCAGAGTTAAAAATGCTGGAGACAAGGGAGAAATGCAGTGCTGAGGCAAAAGACTTTGCCGAACACTTGAAAGGAGTGCATGAGGAAGTGACAAGACACATTGCCAAGATGAATGCTCAATATAAGGCGAGGGCGGATCAAAAATGCAGAGCTAAGGAGTTCCAAGTAGGAGATTCTGTCATGGTCCATCTACGGAAGGAACGGTTCCCTGCCAAGACATACAACAAACTCAAAATGAAGAAATTTGGGCCATGCAAAATCATTGGCAAACGGGATTCAGGTAATGCCTATGAGGTGGAGTTACCAAGTGAACTTAAAATCTCCCCCGTGTTTAACATCTCAGATTTGGTTGAGTATCATGAAAGAGAAAGCAGTGAGATACCCAACCCAAAGTTATGGAGCATTCCAGCAGCCATCCCAGTTGTGGATGAGATAGAAGAAGTTCTGGATATGCGTGAGGGCCGGAGTACTCGGAATAGGAGTTATTCTGAGTATTTAATCAAATGGAAGGGCCGACCCATAGAAGATGCGACTTGGCTATCCAAGGCGGAGGTTGATCATTTGGGTCTACCTCAGTCAAATCAGAAGTGAGGTCACTTCCCAAACCCACCCCGGGTGTCTGATGCAGGAGCATCCGGAGGAAAAGCTGGCAATCTTGCGTCACCCAAAATGTATTTTTTTTCTTAAGTACTAAAACTATCATGATATCGCGACGCTTTTTGAAGAAGGGCACCAGCGGGCCAAACCGTCGCGATATCACGATGTATTTTTGAAAAGCATAGTTGGGACGCCAAACTGTCACGAAATCGTGACATTTCTGAAGACGCACGGTCGGGACGCCAAACTATCGCAAAATCATGACATTTCTAAAGCAACGTAGTCGGGACGCCAAATTTTTGTGAAATTGTGACATTTTTGAAGATGCACGGTCGGGACACCAAACTGTCACGAAATCGTGACATTTCTAAAGCAGCGCAGTCGGGACGCAAAACTGTTGCGAAATTGTGACATTTCTGAAGACGCACGGTCGGGATGCCAAACTGTCACGAAATCATGACATTTCTAAAGCAGCGTAGTCGGGACGCCAAACTGTCACGAAATCGTGACATTTCTGAAGACGCACGGTTGGGACGCCAAACTATCGCGAAATCGCGACATTTCTGAAGACGCACGGTCAGGACGCCAAACTGTCACAAAATCGCGACATTTCTGTTGCAACGTGGTCTGGACGCATAGTGGTCGCGAAATCACGACACTTCCGAAAGCAGGATTTGAAGGCACAGGGACATCTTTGACAAAAAGGTTCTAAGGCACAAGAATGGTCGCGAAATCGTGACACCTTCAAAGGCAAGCTTAAAGGACGTCGCGAAATCGCGACACCTTCAAAGATAAAGTTTAAAAGACGTTGCGAAATCGTGACACTTCTGGGAGGCAAGACTTGGAAGCATAAAGACATCGCAACACCTTTGAAGGCAGAGCTCAAATATGTCACGAAATCATGACATATCCGGAGGTAAGGTTCCACAATGCAAAGATGTCACGAAATCACAACATGTCACGGTTTCGCGGCCCAAGGGAGGAAGGCGAGTAAGAAAGGCCTAGACGTTGCGATATCATGACGTGTAGCGGAATCACGATCTCAAGGAGGAGAGAGAATCCTAACATCAAAACGTCATGATATCACGACCAAAGAGGAGAGAGAAAGTACTGGGGAAAATACGTCGCGATATCGCGACAGGATGCTCACGACATTGACCAGCCGATGACTGTAGGGACCAGTGCAGAGGGACACATGGCGTGAAGTTACAGGTGGCCCGAGAGTATGAAGCGGTTACAGGAAGCATGGCAACAGGACACGTGGCATCAACTACAAACGACCATGGTGCATTCTTATGAATGATTGACTTGGTAGTGGATCAACAGGCGGCTGCAGGGCATACCGCCACTACAGGCTATGATGTTTTGATGCACCTGGCAGCATCATGCAGGCGGGACAGAGAATTCGTGCGGGCAGTATGGGGAGTCTCGCATTCAAGTAATGATGGTCCAAAGAGAGTCGGGCCTGGGGGGGGATGAAAAGGACCCGCACTTTGCGTAATGAAAAAAAGAAGGAGGTGGCGGCCGAGGAGAAGAGGCGCATGCATTGTATTAAAAGAAAAAGAAAAAGACCTTTTTGGGGGCGAGGGATTGATTTTTTTTTGGCATAGCTGTGTATTGAAGGGGAGACCTTCTGTTTTAATGAAACTTGCTAAAATTTCGTCTGTGTATGGTTAATTCTATATTCTTGCTGTGTATTGTGTGCGGTCCTATACCATATTGTTGGAAATTGGTATTTGGTTTTGTTTTAGGATTTTGTTGATTTGAGGTATATTGATCAATAGCCCGACGAAATAGAGTAGTGAATGAAGGTTTATTTTGTATGGGAATAACCCTAGGCTTAGTAACAGGCACTCTAGGTGGTTGGGTAACCTATTGTTGTTGCGTGTTTTGAATTATAGCATCCATATCCAAATTGGATGGTCCAACTTGATCACTTTCTTGATCAACGAAGGACAAGGGATTAGTGCATGTGTGATATATGTCTTCTAGGGTTGCTTGAGTGTCACTAATTTGATCTTTGTCCATATGGACTACTCTATTAAGAGTGCCAATATTAGTATTAAGGAACTTCCAAAAATGTTCCATGTTCTCAAAAGTAACAGCTCCTTCTAGATATATTTTATGGGATGAGGATCCTTCCTCTCTATCATTTTCTTTATGTTCATTTCCTACAGTAAATTCTTCTAATTGTGGGTTGAAGGTTTCTTCTTCCTAAATTGGGTCTTTAGGAAGGACATCTAGGTTATTTTCTGGTTTTCTTAACCAATCTTCTTCTACTTCAGTTTGTTTTCCATTCTTGAGTCTAGTCATTATGTCTAAATTTAGATTTTAGCAAATATATATTAATATATTTGCAACAGATTTTGGAGGTATATATTTTAATTATATACCTACTATAATGCTTAAAATAAAATGTTTTGATTTTTGTTATGATTTTGTTTTGTTTATATATATATATATATTTATTTTATGCTTTATAAAAACAATAAACATCACACTAAATGCAAGAAATAACAATAATAAAAGAATAGCTTAGTTTTCTATAAATAGTTTATAGATGTCATTGATAGGATCAAGTTCATCAGGAGTCATGAAATGCTCCTCTTCAAATTGGAAATGGTTTTTCAAGAACTTGATAAAGTGTGCTATAGTGATATTATCTGTTTCGGACTTTGTCTTGTACAAATAGATCTCATGGCAATAATCTCGATATAACACAGCTCTAGGAAATCTATTCCATTTTTGTCTATCCGTAAGAACAACCTCTTGGTCCTCTATACGAGACAAAAATTTATGTACTACAACTACATTATCGAGGTATTCCTCAAAGGTATACAATTCAGAGGACACAAGGGCTCTTTTATCTGCTAACAACCTATGGCAAGCTCTCTGAAGATCATGATACAAAGTCACTTTATCGGGATCTAGGATTCTATCTTGGACAAACCTCTTGATTTGCCTAATTTTGGTTGCTCTAGATGAAATGAGATTCAATCTCCTATTAAGCTCGTCCCATAAAGGTGGGACTCTATATGTTGGAGCTACTCTAAGTAAATAATTAATCTCTATGGCTGCTAATTGATTTTCAACATTAATGGTGATAGCTCATATTTTATTATAATCTACCATCTAAATATGATATGCAATATTTGATCCTAAATGCATTTATGTTTTGATTTTTTTTTTTTTGGATTGTTTTCAAAAGGTTTTTCAGTTTTCACGTCGGGTTCACCAAAATGTATCGCTCCAAATTTTTCACATCCTCACCTTCAGGATATAGTATCTGTGCCCAAAATGGGGATGTGAGAAGGGTGGGACAATACCTCGGACTGAGAGGCCCTTTGAAGGTTCTGCCTCTCGGGAGAGGGGTATAAGGGTGAATTTTCGACGGATGGTGGGTTCACCAGGAAAATTTTGAGTGGCATTTTCTACACCTAGGTTGATAGTGGGTTTAATGCGTTCATTTTATACTTGATAATTGAATTCCTAGTTTTGGCCAAGATGAATCTAAATTACTCTATATGCCAATGCTGATTTAGATGAATACAAAAAACATGAATGAATGCTAAACACAGAGAATATGCTAGCTAGAACATAACATACCTAATTTTGGATGTTTGATGAAGATTCTGAGTTTTGTAATAGTACAGATCGCCTTAACTCATACGTAATCATCTGTGATCAGATGAGATCATCATCAATATGACGAATTCGTCAGAAACCTACAATCACAAAAACATATACAAAATACCAAAAATGCAACTGCAAAAACAAAGGGAAATGATAGAAATAACAGTAAATTTGCCTAAATGACAGATCCAAATAGCAATTAAAGAGGAAATACATCAACTTCACAATTTATTTTTATTTTATCATGCATTTATATTATATGAGGTGAACTCCAAGATGCATAAATATAATAATTTAAGATAGTGCAGAAATATAATAGGAAAATGCAAAAAAAACTAAGGAAATGCAAACTTTGGGCTCTGATTGCCCCCAATCTGGACTACAATTAGGATCACCTCCAATCGTACAAGATCATTTTAGCTCTTCGATAGGATCATTCAAAATAGTCTGGAATCGCTTGCGACTATCCGATCTTACTTTGACTAAAAAATAGTAAATTTCCTGCAAGAAAACATGAAATACCAAATACAAATGATAGTACAAGGATATTATAATGCACAAGAAGCTATATTTGCAAGGAAATCAATCAACCCGGAGATTCAAAGGGGTTCAGGGGGATAAACTAAGAAAATCCCAGTTTATATAGGATTAGGGAGAGGTTAGGAGGTTGGAGATCATCCCAATTTGGGAGATATCCAACGGGGGAGACTCTAACTATACAAACACGCTTTCTGCCCAGGTTAGAGAAGCTGTTGAAACATAATCTAATTATGAAAATTTAGTTTTGGGACAAAATCGTCTGGACATTCTGTTCTAGATGAATTTGTCAGGTCTGGGATGATTTTGTCTAATCTACGACGATATTGTCCAACGGTCAAAAAAAATCCTAAAAATGGCATGTAAAATGAGGAAAGCGGGTAACAAGCGGTTAACGGGTAGATTGAAGTTAAAATTTGAATTTTCATCTTTTACTAAGGTTTAACCGTGCCAATTTTAGGGTGCTACAACGAGATATAACAAAATATAATAGAAAAATCCAATTCAAGCCTAACACAAATATACTAAACTTCAAAAAAACACTTCTAAGGATCCTCTGTCATGCTTCAGGTTCCTCCTAGTCCTCCTGGGCTTGTCGCCCCTTCTAGAATTTTAGGATCCTCACCATCATGTTTGTGGCCACCAAGATGTTGGCGGTCATATCCAGAAAGAGCTAAGAAGACAAACCTTACACTTCACTCTCCGTATCTGAATTGATCTACTATGATGGGTTCTATTTCTTGATATTGATCTTCTTCAAGTGCTGAGAGGCCCAGGCAGGAGTAGGAATATCTCCAGTCATCCCACACTTGGTTGGCCGAATATGAAAGGACCCTTTGAAAGAATATTGCTTGTCATCTCCCAAAGAAGAGTTTTGGGATGGGTTGGAAACCTGATCCTCATGCCCAACTGAAGGGTTAGCTGGGGCTTGGAATGCCAGAGGCTACACCACCTGGGGAGAGGATGGTTAGCAAATACATGACGGTAAATCACAACCATAAAAATCTGGTGAATGGGCATGCAAGATGACTTCCTACTCTTTTCTATAGCCAAACCTAAGGAATATGCTAGGTAATCATGGATACAAACTTACGTGGCATCTCTAAGGTGGTTTACAAAGCTGATATGGAAAATTCGAAGAGGTTTTTCGGGATCGTCACAAGTAATATACTGCAATACAAGAATCATGGTGAGGTTATAAGGCTCTGGAAGGTTCGACAAAAATAGGGTAGACTTATCACAACCCAAATTATGCCCTTTTTTTGGGAATTGGTCCAATTCCTCAACCCAGTTATGGTTTTCATGCCGAATGATGCGACTAGTGGCTGCCAGACCCATGACCTCATAGAGTAGTTTGACATAGATTCGAAAGTGTAATCCTTGGACAATGGCTTCACCTTTATTATAGGTATCAATAAATCCATGGGTAATATCTTCCTCAGGTCCTTAGAATTTCTCAAGAAAATGAACTAGACCCTTGGATTTCATAAAGGTCAACACTTTGTTACACAAGGAGATCTCGGTTGGTTCAATGAAGGGAGTGGCCATGGTAACAAAAATATTAGGTAGATCCCCCAGTGGAAGGAAGGGATGATGCACTAGATAACAAGGATTGAGAACACAGACACTAGTAGAAAAAAAATACCCAATGACAAGGGTAATTAAAAGGACCCAAGCCTTGGACACTCGATAAGGATACACATGATGGCATGCAGAGCAGCCCATAATTGTCCAAGGTGGTAATAAAAATGGAAATATGGTAGAGAAAAATGCTGATATGGCACTCTTCTCACGCCGCTGCCATGTTTGCCCCCACTCATTGTACCCATTGATGATATCATGTGTGGGCTCATTGAAAAATGGAAACTAGATCCACATCCCAATGGGCCCAGAGACCAGACCAATGAGTAGCCTCCTTTGGGAAAAAAACATCTAATTGGGAATGCACAAATATTTAACAATCGAGCTGATTACAAACCATTTCATGCCATGTTTGGGGATATTATTTTTAAAAGGGTTAGGTCTTCCATCGATGAACCTTGTAACACAGCTGTAATTATCACCCTTACATGACTCAGCCTCACAAAGGCATCCAGCTAGAGATAATACAGGTGGTATGGGGCGGGCTTTGCCACCATCGATCGCTAATAATTTCCTCCTAGATGGCTTCATGAACATAATTTTGATGCTGCACAATGAGATAGGTAGATAGAAGCCCTTTGTTCACCATGTGGTCAGCAAGACCGTTACCCTACATGAAAGTGTGTCGGACATAAAAGAGG
Organism: Wollemia nobilis; assembly: GCA_028583015.1. Taxonomy (NCBI): domain Eukaryota; kingdom Viridiplantae; phylum Streptophyta; class Pinopsida; order Araucariales; family Araucariaceae; genus Wollemia; species Wollemia nobilis. The sequence continues at coordinate 418,897 of JAQPPZ010012805.1, read as the reverse complement.
TTGCATTGGAGGAGGAGGTTCTTAGCCTCAGAGATGATTTTTTTTGGTAGATAAGATACTATAGCATTAATACCGGGTTTTATAGGTTGACCCAAAACCTTTTACAAAAATCATCCCAGGGCTATTGATGAACATATCCTTACTAAGGATCCTATATATGTAAAATCTACATGCTACCAAATCCATTACATTTGGTAAGGAACATAGCCTGTTATCAAAAAGAAACTTCTCATACAACATTTTGGGTATACCCCAAGAAAACACACATACATCATAATTAAAAAAAGAAACAAACACGGATCCCTTCCTTGAGACAATGGAGAAACAAAAAACTGCAGACACACATAGCAGAGTACTGAAAAAAACTCCCACAAGTTTTGTATTGATAGTTACTCTTAATAATTATTTGGTAATTGCTTTCTTCTGTATATGACATGCTTTGGTACCACATATTATCTTGGCCAATCAGCCTTGGAGAAGTGAACTTGATAGCTAGATTTATGGCGGTGGCTATCTGGTGGTCTATGTGGATTTGGTTCGAAGTCTTATATTGTCGTTTCTTTCCTTACCTATTATTATCAACCAATCTCAAATTACTAAGATGACTAGGAGCCATGTTATCTAACATATGACTATCCTCATTAGTCTGTGGTATTTCCAAGTAGCATCCACAAAGACTGACAACTCAGATAATTTTTATTGTGAGTCCAATTCAAAAAAGAGATGGGAATACTCCTAGCCTTCGAACTTACAGTGTCTTCCCTGTTGGTAAATTAGATCATAATTCTTGGAATTCTTGTTGAATAAGCTCCTATACTTCATTCGAGACACCGTGTTCCCATTTGAAAAGTTTTTCATCATCGACACCCAAATTGGCCAGCTTATTAGCAATTTTGCTAGCTTCTCAAAAGACATGTTGGGCTTTTCTATCCTGTCTTCCTTGGAAAAGAATCCTATCCTCTTCAACAATTGTTTTAATCCTCCAAGGTTGTGTTTTCCAATTATTGAGGAGATTTATAACATGCATAGAGTCTCCTTCTATGATAAAATTACCTTCTAAGTCTTGAGTCATTTGAAGGCCTCTCCACATAGCTCTAGCTTCAGCTTTGTTGTTCATCCTTGTTCCCAAATATTTGGAAAATGCAAGCATCATATTCCCATTATGATCTCACATAATACCACCAGTGCCTACTCTGCCAAGATTTTCCTTAGCTGCTCCATCAAAATTAAGCTTAAACCAACCTGTAGGAGGTGGAGACCACTTAACATTGGCTCTGGGGTTGACTACCCTAGGCACAAACTCATCTAACAAGGTTAAGCTTAAATATTGAGCAATCGTGGTATCCTAAAGATGAGGTTTACAACTATCAAAAGGGATAATGTTCATATTCTCATTGGAAAAGGATAGGATCTTGGCAATGATAGTTTGATGATCATGGATAGACTCATTAAATACTCTATAGTTCCTTTCTAACCACACCTGCAAAAGATAGTGATTGAGACAAATTTTCCACATGTATCTAAGTCTTTGGATTGATAAGGGGCTAGGCCACTGGATGAACAAATCAAGTACGATGGCTGGTTTAACCCATGAAATATTGAAGGCCTGAAAAACCCCACTTAGGATAGTCAAGGAAAAAGGGCACTCAAGGAAAATGTGATAAATGGTCTCCTAATTAGCCCTACACAGATAACAACAATTAGTGATACAAATACCTTTACGCATCATATTATCAATGGTTATAATTCTTCCTTGGATAACCAGCCATGAAAAGACTGCAATTTTTGGAATTAAATTTTTCATCCAAACTAAGTCCTTCTGGAGGACAAAATCCTCGTCATCAAGAAGAAGCTTGTAAGCTGATTTAAAAGTGAACTGCCCATTTTTCGTAGGAGCCTAGGTCACTTGATATTCCTTGGGTTTCATGGGGATAAAATGTTTCCCGAGAATGTTACAAAGATCATTTGATTTCTCTTGAAATCCTTGAATTCTTATTTTTTTCCACTTCATTCTACCTCTATCCTCAACCATATAATCTGAGACTTTGCTATCAATGAGTTATTTCATGATATATATGATTCGGACTAAGTTAGGATATTGTGTCAGTGGTTCGCCCTTAGCCCACCTGTCATTCCAGCAATTTATCCTCTCACCATTGCCTAAAACCCATATTAAACCTTTTTTGATGATTACCTTACAATTAAGAATTGCTTTCCAAAAAGTAGAACCTCTGATTGGAACCGAGTCACTTAGAAATTGTATATTTTGAATATACTTCCATTTGATGATAGTTGTCCATTCATTTTCTTCACAAAAAATGAGATGCCATGCCTGCTTAGCTAGTAAAGCTAAATTTATTTGAGCAATTCTCCTCAGACCTAAGCCCCCATTTTCCTTGGTTCTGCACACTTTGGTCCATCCTACAAGGTGTATCCTTTTTTTCTCCTTTGATCCAGTCCATAAAAATTATTTTTGGAGTTTCTCAAATTTTTGGAAAACCTTCATAGGGGCTTTGAAAATGGAGAGGAAATATATTGAAATGCTTTGAAGAGAGTCCTTAGTGAGGGTCAACTTTCCTACTTGATATAGAAGATGACCTTTCCATCCAACAAGTTTTTTTTGAATTCTTTCAATAACCCTGTCCCACATTGACTCTCTTGGAGAACCAATGAAAAGAGGGATACCAAGATACAAAGTGGGGAGGTTTGCTATATCACACCCTAAAATTTTTGCAATCCTTGCTTTCATCTGAATGGGGGTGTTCAAGAAATATAAGTTGCTTTTACTAAAATTAACTTTCTGACTAGCAGCGTCCTCGTAGAGTTGTAGGATGCATTTAATTATTTTGGCCTCAACCACTGATGCCTTAGTCAATATAAGAGTATCATCGATGAATTGTTGGTGAGAAACAGCCCTAGTGAGATATTTTGCCTTGATTCCCGATATTAGCCTTGAATTGCAAGCATTTTTTATGGTTCTGCCTAAAGCTTTTGCCAAAATTATGAATAACATGGGGCTGATAGGGTCCCCCTGTCGAATTCCTCTGTGACTTTGAAAGTAACCAGTAGTTGTTCCATTAACTAGAATCAAGAACCATGCTTTAGAAATACATTCTTTGATCAAATTAACCCATTGGTGGTGAAAATCAAACTTAAGGAGGACAAAAATTAGAAATTCCCAATTTAGCTTATCAAATGCTTTGTTCATATCAAGCTTGAGGGAAAAAACAAACCTCTTAGTATTATGAGCAGAGTGCAAACCTTCATGAACTGTGATAACTCCATCCAAAATTGACCTACCCTGGACAAAGCTTCCCTAGCATGGATCTATGATGTGGGGCAGAATATATCTCATTCTATTTGCAATGGATTTAGTTAAGATCTTGTAAGAAACATTGCACAGTCCTGAAGTCAGCCATAGATTCAGGGGTTTGCTTCTTAGGAATTAGAGAAATAAAAGTAGAGTTGACACCTTTTGGGATATGATTTCTTGCTTGGAATTCTTTGACAGTAGAAATTACATCCTCACTTACGATGTCCCAAAATGCTTGATAGAAATGAGAGGGAAAGCTGTATGATCCCGAGGCTTTGTCTGGATCCATGCTAAACAAGGCATCCTTAATTTCCTCATCATAAAATGGATCTAGAAGCTTAAGGTTTATATCATCATTTATTATGATAGGAATGGATTGCAAGAGAATATCTTTGACCTCCTCATTACACTATGATTCTTCACCAATGATAGAATTGAAATAAGTTACTGCCTTAGAGATGATGTTGGCCACCTTCCAAGATGGAATTTTGGAGTTAAGCATGTAATTGATAATATTCATCGAGTCCCATTCAATCACCAGAATGAGGGTCCTTTGATATGAGCTTAAGACCCCAACGGATCCCCCTAGCTTCCACAAAATGATTGGTTTGGGTCCCCAAGGCTTTGCAATAGGCAAGGGTTAGTCTCCCATTATGATCTCTTACAACATGGCCTGCTCTCGCTAGTCTTGGATTACCTTTGGTGGCTCCATAAAAATTTAGCTTTAACCACCCTATAGGAGGTCAAACTAATATATCTTCCTTACTAGATGAAATTGGATCCTCTTGGGGATCAGGATCCCCATAAATCTTGAAAGTCCTGAAGATATCTACCTCAAGACCACCTTTAGGATTTAGACTGAGGATAATCTTGTATTTTTTGATAGCATAGGCCATAGCTCTATGGGCAATGGATGGAGGATACTTAGGGGGACTTCCAAACACCCGAAAATTACGCTCCAACCAAATCTAACATATGAAATGGTGAAAACAAGCAATCCATAGGAAATGAAGCTTCAGATTCTGGAAGGGATTGGTCCATTGGAAAAAGGCCTCTTTAATAGACTTGGGAGGAATCCATTGAATCTGGAAAGTGGAAATAATGATGTCAATGACATAACTGGTGAAGGAGCAATGCAAGAAAAGGTGGTCAGAAGACTCACAGGCTAAATTACACATGTAACACCTATTTGGGATGATGAAGCCCCTATTATGGAGGTTATCAATAGTGAGGGTTTTATTTTGGAAAGTGATCCATGAGAAAAAATTTACCTTGGGTATCAGATGTTTTCTCTAGACTAGCTTGCATTGGAAATCCGCCTTAGGACCAATACGCAGGAAGTCGTAAGCTGACTTAATCGAGAAATCTTCGCTGTCCGTTCCTCTCCAAATAATATGGTCAAGTCCTCCATTGGAAGGGATACAAGTCATTTGGAGGAGAGAGGAGAGATCAGTGACCTCCTCAACATGCCAACCCACATCGATGTTCCTCCACTACAGGGATCTGTTCCTCCAAATAATGTAGTCATCCACCTTCTGCTCATATTTGGGATCCATCTATTCTCTAAGATGACCTAGATCTACCTACTAGATGAGAGGGTCCTCTGAGATCCATCTGTACTTCCAAAAAATTATACTCTGACCATCTCTAATGATCCACTTGCAACTGTCCATAATTAGTTGTCGCATTTGGATCACAACCTTCTAGAAAGTTGACCCTACCATGGGAATACCATAATTAAGGAGAGAAAGGTTGGTCAAGTATTTCTTATTGACAATTTTGATCCAATCCATCGTGTAATTAGTCATAATACTCCAAGCATGCTTGGAAACCAACACGAGGTTCATCATCCCCATCCTTATTAGGCCAAGAACACCTTGTTAATTGCTTTTACACATTGTTTCCCAGGCCACCAGGGGGATTTTGGACTTGTCATCATTTATTAACCATAGAAACGTCCTCTAAATATGCTCAATATTATGGTAGACCGAGGCTGGCAGCCTAAAAATAGACATGAAATAGGTCAAGATTTATTGGATGCAAGCCTTGGTCAGGGTAACCTTACTAGATTGGGACAAAACCTTACCTTTCCAGGTGGATATTTTTTATGGATGCATTCCATCACCATGTTCCACATACCATCCTTGGTCCTACAACAAATCAGGGGGAGGCCGAGATAGGTTGTAGGAAGAGAATCGATAGAGAAACCCAGGATCCTGGCTAACCGAACTTGGTGCCTCAATAGAGTGTTGATGAAGAAAATATTACTTTTAATGTAGTTCACCTTCTGACCAGCTACTCATTCATATAGGGAGAGGATCCTCTTGATGTATCTAGCTTGAGCTACTGAAGCACTAATGGACAAGAGAGTATCATCCATGAACTGCTAGTGCATAATTACTTCAATCCCTAAAGCGAGGAGGATACCAGTTACCTTTCACCGCTGAAGTGCCTCCTTGAGAGATCTCCCCAGGGCCTCTACCAGAATGATGAAAAGAGTAGGGGACAAGGGGTCTCCCTGATGAAGTCCCTTGTCACTTTGGAAATATTCAACTAGGGATCCATTAACCATGATGGAGAAACAAGGGGTGGAGATGCATCTATGGATGAGGTTAACCCAAAGAGGGTGAAAACCAAACTTTAGGATAATCGCACAGAGGAACTCTCTATTAACTATGTCAAAGAATTTATTCATATCGAGATTGAGGGACAAAGCATCCTTTTTAGCCATGGAGGCCGAGTGAAGGGTCTCATGAACTGTAATACTCCCATCCAGGATGTTCTTGCCTTTCACCGAACTGACTTGGCACGGATCAATGAGAAGAGGGAGGATGGGCTTAAACCTATTAGCCATGGCCTTGCTCAGAATTTTTTAGAAAACATTATAGAGGCTTATGGGTCTATAGTCAGAAAAGGTTCTATAAACAAAGGATTTCGAAATGAGATCCAGAAAGGTGGAATTGAAATTACGATGGACAAATCTAGCTGATTGAATCTTTCTGATGGATTTACACACATCCTCACCTAATACATCCCACATGGTTTGGTAAAAATGAGGTGGAAACCCATTTGGCCTTGGGGCTTTGTCATGTTGCATGGAAAAGAGGGCTTCCTTAATTTCTTGAGAGGAGAAAGGTTCCATGAGTTTGGTATTAGCCTTTTGAGAGACACTGCTTGGAATGTTGGCCAGGAGATCAACTTGGGAAATTCAATCATTCTCAGGAGGGTTTCCAAATAAATCTTGGAATAAAGTCACTGCCTTAGCCCTTATCTCTACAATGTCCTTTGTGGTGGATACATTATTGCAATTAATCTCTCTGATTTTGTTGTATCCTCTATGCCGCATGGTGGAAGTGGGGAAGAATTTAGTGTTAGAGTCACATTTCTTGATCCAAATATCCCTAGGCTTATGCTTCCAGAAGGTTTCTTCCATTGCAATGATGTTATGATACTCTACTAGGATGTTCCTCTCTTCTTCTCTGGTGGCCACACAGTGATCTCCAGATTTGATTCTTTTTTCTATCTCTTGAAGACATTCTGAGATGGATTTTTTGCATTCAAAGATGTTCTCAAAGACTTATTTGTTCTAGAATTTCAATTTTTCTTTTACTATATTGAGATTTTGGGCAAGCTGTAGCGACACTGATCCCCCACCCTTTTGTTGCTACCACCAAAAAGTGACTTGACCTTTGAAATCCTTGTGGAGGATCCACATGGATTCAAACCTAAAGGGAGTTTTGAAAGAGGGAGCCTTATCTGATTAAAGGATTATGGGGTTGTGATCCAAAACAATTTTGGGTAATGTAGACAACGTTGCATCTCCAAAAAATGGAAATCTTCTTGAGAAGTGAAAAATCTATCTAGCTTAACATGAATGAGCCCGTTGCCAATACTCCTGTTGCTCCAAGTGAAAGAGGACCATTTGATATTGATGTCCATGAGCTCGTTGGTGTTAACAAAGTTCCTAAAATTGTCCATGCTTCTATTGCACATATCTAGTCCTCATTTATTTTTAGATGGGTGCAGAGGACAGTTGAAATCCCCGTAGATAATCCACCGAATGGTGCTAAAATTGCTCCTCATTTGAGTTACAGTTTCCCACATATAAGCTCATTCCATAGGATATTTTGGAGTGTAGATTTTGGAGAGGATCCATGAGTGATTGGTAGTCTTGGAGTGGAATAAAATGTTAAGGATTCTGCTTGAGGAAGATAATAATATTCCTTCAACTAGGGTAGGATCCCAAAGGCACATGATCCCACAAAATGTACCTTGAGAAGTACTGAAGAGAGCCTCTCCTTTGGCCCAAATGGCCTTAGATGCCTTCTTGGATGAGAGCTCATCACTTTTGGTTTTTTGAATGACAAAAATGGAGGGATTTGTCCTTTTCTTGAGGTCAGAAACCACCCTCTATTTGGTTGCTCCATTCAGTCCTCTCACATTCCATGAGAGGACTTTCATATCAAAAGTTTAGGGTTTTTATTGCCTCCCTTTGCTATTTGGAAGGAGGGTTTGGATCCTTTTTTTCATCCTTAAGAGTGTTAGACTCATCAAAAAATAGTGTTAGTTGAGTTCCATTGGTGATATTATTCGCCGCTTCCTTGTTTCTCTGATCATTACCAAAGACTCTTCCTCTTTTCCATTCACTACCAAATTTGATCACTTGCTTTTTGCTCCTGGTGTTCCTAGGGCTTAGTCGCCCAGAAGGACCTCCTTTTTTAGAAACTGGAGATAAGGATGGATCACCCCTCTCCAAACAAGGTGGGGATTTCCTATTACTTGTAAGATATTCCTCCAAGACAGAGTTTGAGGCACCAAAATTAGGGAAGGTATGAACCTAAGTAACAGGGTCCTCTGCACGAGAACCGTTTTGATGTGAGTATTTTAAGGGAACCTCTTAATGCTTTTTGATTGGTGAAAGAACTCTTTCTTCTTCATATTCTTGCTCAGACTGAGTCGAAGGTCCTTCTAGACCCTCCACCTAGGCTACTTAGAGGGTAAGGTTTCGCATGGTGTACTTGGGACTCACTGGCGGTTGCTTATTGAGCAGAGGTTTCCCTTGGTTCTACTACAGTCCTTTATTCTACCTTTCCACTCTTTGATTCAAAGCCCTCAAGGTAAGACATTGGGTTTGGAGGTGTCCCTAAGTGCGATAATGAGTATAGAACATCGAATTCTTCTCATACTCAATAACTTGCCTCATGATGAGGCTTGATCCTCTATATAATTTAATGGTAGTAGGGAGCTTGGTATCCAAGTTGGTGGATACCTATAACCTGGCTTCGACCATCCTAGAATGAACTTTAGTGGACGGATCAATGGCGACCAGCCCCCCAATGGAGTGAGATATCCCTTTAATGGCATTCTCATGCTAGCACTAGAAAGGAAGGTTTAGAAGCCTTAACCATATAAGAGCTATATTTATATTTTGGGTCTCCGAGTTGAAATCCTCACCCCATATCGAAAGAAAAAGACTTTTGCGCCCTAGAAACTAGGGTCCCCAGCCAAAATGTTGCATAAATCCTCTTGAGTGTTTAGTTGGATGGAAAAAATCCCTTGAGAGAGCACCACAATCTCCATGTTACCATTGGTTCTCCATTTTCTAAAGGCCCATTTCCAGAAGGTATCCATGTCTGGTCACCCTCCTAGAAACTTGCCAATTAGAGTAAAATTTTTGAGCTCTAGGAAACTCTCCATGAGGTCTTCAGGGATGACAAGGCCTTCACCTAAAGGGATTAGCTCCTAGTTGAGGTGGCTCTCTGGGGTTCCTAGCCTCACCGCATGACCATAGGAACCTTTCAGGGTTGCACCACCTAAAGAAACCCCCTCGTCGAGAGGATCTTTCCCTTGCCCACTACACCCACCCTCCTGGGCCCCTACAGCATCAGATTCTACCTCACCCTTACTAGTTCCACCTGGGCCCTCACCCATCATAGTCACCTCCATCCTACCACCTCCTGTCGCTCGCTCACCCGCTTCCCACTTCCCATCCTCGCTTGCCTTCCCACCTCCCATACTTTTTTCATGTAAATGTTATCTTTCAAGCTCAATGATTGTCCCAATTAGAGGATATTATACATATTTATTCAAGCTATTATATTCATATTGTTTCTTATTAATGAATGTTATTTTAGTTATTATAAGCATTGATATACATATTAATTTGCTCATATTACTCTACTCATATCATTATATTTGATTTTATTATATTTTGGCTACATTATATTCAATCCTATGATATTTGTGGTAGTATTAAGTCATCATGAAGCCTTATTATCTTATCTCTAATTCAAAATGCAAATATAGTGAGAATGTCTAACTTAATATGAGCAACAACAATAGATCATGAATTCCCATTAGTAAGTTTGTTGAAGAAAAGAAACTCAAATTAATTATAAATAAAATTTAAAATATGATTCTAGATTTTTCTTTGCCTAATTATACATGAAAGGATATGTTGGTTTATATTTATCATAATATTGTGGATACTTAATCAAGTTAATATATGATTATTTAGAGTAATAAAAATTTCCTACTCCCAAATATTTTTTTCGAAATAATGTTTAATCACTAGAGGTTCTCCCTATGGCACAAACATTCCTTTGGTTAGAAACTCTAAGTATGATTATTATAGAATATAAATATAATGAAGAGGATATCATGAACCTTTTATAAGTACCTTATGTGAGAATGATTTAGAAACATTGGACCACTTCTTCATTGTCCATTTGTTCACACCATTTGGGGTTGTTTTTTCAAAAATATGATAATTTATTTGGTAGCTCTACCAATATTGGAAGACTTGATGAAATGTTGGATTAATTATTTCAAAGTTAAAGCACTATATATTACGTGGAGGATTGGTACTACCTTTATTTTTTAAAATTTATGGCTTGAAAAGAATAATACACTTTTTAGAAATAAATCTCAAAATTAGCTTAAGTTTGGAGTTTTAGTATTTCCTCTCTTGAAGAATGTTTATAGGTATGATGCTAATCATGGGGAGTCTCAAGTGTTGAAAAAGAGATGTTAACCCTTGGTTATAGGATTTCATTATAGAATGAAAATTCATTCACATCAATGGCATTTAAATGAAAAGAATTATGAAAAATTTTAAAATTTGAGACAGCCAAGTGCCTTATTGAAACTATTTATAATTTGATATTTGTGAGGATGTACTTGAGTTATTTTTAAACTTGTTCCAGAATGAAATGGCATTGATCTTAAAGGTGTTTTTTCCTTTCATACGATACTAGATTGTTGACCATATTTCAAACAACCTTGATCACTATAATTCAATAATATTGATCACTCTTTACACAAACCTTGTTAATACCCCATACTAAAGCTACAATGTGATAATCCTTATGGAACATGAGGAACACCCATGATAATATATTTTGTAAATTTTTAAAATTTTAAATATAGAAGCACCTAGCCAAGTGGTGTCCTTTTATGTAATTTTTCTTCAAGAATATAACTACTTGTAGGTAGGAGATTTCAACCCGAATGACATTTTGCATACCTTGGGTGTTAGGTTCTAGAGTAATTCTTAAAAATATGAGGGGTAGTATTGTATGTATATTTTTGCATAATTGAATGAAATTATTGAAGGAGGTTTCCCCCTTGAAGAGTTCCATGATTCAATATTATTTGTGAGATTCTTCTATTTGCATTTACTTTTCCATAGTTATATTTTGAGGATTAATGTTATTTTCAAAATTTTGTGTGTGTGATTATTTTTAAAAGTAGGTTGCTAACAAGTGGTATAAGAGTGCTTTTCAAGGTCATGTTCTATTGTGACTATTAGGTATAATATTTTTATGTTTTTTCTAGTTTAACTATTAGGTATAAGTTTTCTATGTTTTAGTTTTCCTTTTGCTAGTTTTCCTTAAAAAAATATAGCAAAAAACCAACACAAAAAATATACAATCCTTTTTGATTTCTTTTGTGGTTGTGTAGGTTAGAAACCACATGCTAAGGATTTTAAAATATGTAGATAATTTTTCCTTATTGGCTAATCTAGATAGCCCATAAAGCATCTAATGAAGTAAGGGGAAATCAGGCTCTAATACCTAGGCCTTAGATAGTACCCGCACACAAAATTAAGCTCCTACATATCCTCGGGCATTTAGTGAGATCATCTAGGATTAAATAAACCTTTATACCTAGGATTTTTCTTTGGCCTTGTATTATTCATAGTACATGTTATACAAGATTCCAAAATATTACCGTCTCATATTATTAGAGAGGTAGGTAGTGTGCTTAAGGGTAAGTGTGGAATCCTCCTTAAGTAGTGGTCTAAAATATTGGTCCAAGTACATTGTTCATTATTACGATATAATAGAGGGCCTATGGGTATTACATACACATTTGCGTAGCTCAAATTGGTTCTATCAAAATATTATCATACAAAAAACATCCTATTCTTTGATTTTCAAACCTATTACCATACCCTTATTATATAAATTGAGCATACAAACAAGGTATATCTTTTGCAAATTTCCTGCATGCAAACATTCAAAAAAATAAATAGTATGGAAAGCTAGGTAGAAAAAATACCAATAAAGTCAAAAATAGAGAAAAGGGGAATTCTATATTAGTTATAACCTAGATATTTTTAATAATAGTTAGTATAGAGTTGCCAGGTTATCAGGTCATAATAATTACCTATGATAGTCAGAATTCAAATGGATAAGGAATATTTGTGATAGTCAGTAAAGGGTAATCAAGTTATTAGTGTCATGACAATCAAATAGGAATATATGTGACAAATTAAAACTAGAAAGGTGATAGTACAATGTTAGGAGTGGTTAGCAGTTAGAACAAATAGGATAAAAAATAGAAGGGGTGACTAACTTAGAACCCAAATTTTAAACAAAGACTCTAGAAGAAACATCATCCATAATAGTGGACTTGATAAAATAGCAATTTAAAAAAAATATCTAGGGTTCCAAAAATTGATGTTGTCAATTATAGTTCATTGTGATCATCTTTTGGAGTTGACCATTTTGATATATAACATCCAACATTTTTTTTTGGGTCACTACTAATTATATTAATTAGGTGCCCAAAATCATTGTTGTGGAATATAGCTCATTGTGATCATATTTTTGAGCTGATCATTTTCATAGACAACACCCAAGGCATTATTTGGACCCGTTACTAAAAATAGTAATGCTTGAAACCACATTTCTATTTTTAGTATGTTTTACAAATAACACAAATATTTGAACATTGATGGTGGAACTTGACAACAATAGTAATTAGAGGAGTAAATTCAAAGCAAAGTGGACGCAATAGGAAAAAAACTATGGGCACAAGTCAATGCTGACCTAGCAAACATAAAGGGATAAATCCAAAGTTTTCAAGAATTTGAAGCATAATTAGCTTGAATATAATTTTATGCATTGCATTTAAAAATAAAATGCTTCTCTATAATTGTATAACTAACTGTATGCATTAGCCCTAATGCACAAAAGGTATATATCCTCTTCTTCCATTCCTCTTTTGGTCACTTCCATCTATATATTCACATCTAAGTTGGTGTGAGCCAGTCCTTACTTGGGCCATGGGCATATTTAATTTTTAATTAGTAATTGCTTCTATATAGAATTTTTGGAAGTGGTGGTATGCATGGTTATACATAGCAAGATAGCTTTTTTATTATTATTTCTTTCTAACTTGTTTTCCCACACAACTACCCTAATTTTTTTCTTAAAATTTTTGTTATTATTTGGACATGGATTCACCTTGATATTCCATTTGTTCATCCACTTATTTTTTTTTCTTCATCCATATTTTCTTTAATTTGTTTTGCTCATATATTCTTCTTTTACAAATTTGAGCCATCTATTTACATCCATCTATTTGAATTTTGAGATATCTTAGAAAATAAACAATAACAATTGCCCTATATAGAAGGTACTTATTTATGATAGAAGAACTTATTATGAAATTAAAACTTTTATTTTTATTTATCTTTTTTGTAATTAAACACTTGTAAATTCTATACTTATCTCTATTTTAAGTATGATGATGAGTTTCTAGCCTACACTTCATACCTAGTAGCATGATGGTACAATTAATAGCTCAAGTACAATTTGTATAGTCTCCCTTCATTCAACCTCTCTACTTCTATTTTATAATGTAAAAGTGTCATTCATCCTCCCAAAGTTCTCTTTCTTCTACATGCTTTCCATTTTATTGAAGTCTAGGTGAAGATATTTATACTTTATTACTTCTAAATAAAACTTTAATGGATTATTATTCTTTTGGTTGGAGAAGATCATGTCAATGGTTTAGTTGGTATTTACTTCAATGTGAAAGTTCTTGCAAAACTGCTTTAGGGCCTTTAAGTGTTCTCTTAACTCCTATGGTGACCTCGAAGTAAAAATGGAATTATTTGCATATAAAAGAAACTTCATTCAACATTCTTTCATATATACATCATTCTATTACATGATAATTTATATTATAATAAAAATATAATTTATTGCAAAAATAGACATTCCTTAAGACTATCAAAAAAGAAAAATTTAAAGGAAGTCTCAAGTTGTAAGATTCCCTTCTTAAATCCAAAGGTCTTTCCTAATGAGAATCAACATGTGTGGTTAGCTAGAGTGGTAGATATGGACTTTGCCACAGGATGGAGTCTATAAAATTCTTGATGTAGTTGATCAAATCTATTAATGACAAGCAAAAATTTGTTCTGGGTACGCTCAATATTTTTGTTAATTTCATTGAGGATGTGAATAGAAGGATGGGTGGCCTATTGGAGTTTGTCTCCTTGGGCCTGAATGTTCTAGATAATTCTCAGTTGCCACCTTGAGCTTCTTGGTTCAGTTTTTGTTAGGTTGGTTTCTGTTGTTCGATCCTTTGTTAGCTTCTTGTAACAAGTTTGTTTGTTTGTCTTGGCTAAGGACCCCTTTCTAGTTTCCAGCTCTTTTGGTCTCCCTAAGGAGTGCTTGTAATTGGTTGTGGGATCCTCTCAAAACCCTCACCACTTAATTAATAAAAAAAATTATTATATATCAAAATACTTGGTTCAAAAATTAAGACATATAGATGAAATAGCTCACACCAAAGTTCAAATATGAGAGGTACTAAAAGGATTGTATAAATATAACTAGTTGATGTATAAACAAAAACAACCCTTTTATTTTATTTTTAATAAATACGAAATTAAATATCCATTTTAATTATATTTTTTTTATTTCGATAAATATATTGAGTTTTAAAAACATACGTTATAATCCATTCAGTCCTCTCTATATATATATATTAAAAGTCTGGGTACAAAAATATATATATTTTTTAAGTTTGAACATATGTGTAGAAAGCTGACCCTCTTACTTTATAACGCATTAATATGATGATACACCTCTAATGATATATTAAATGATTAGAATTTCCTTTCTCAAAAATTTTAGAATATATTTATAAACCATAGTTACTCTTCCATGAAACCAAGCTATGATTAAATATATTTCTACCATCTTATCGGGAAAGGTAACTTGAGTCTAAGGTGAGAGGCACTTCTTCTTTTGTAAATGAAAAGTTTCTCCGGAGAAAATCAGGCTCCACCAGGGGGCACAGGTCAGTCGGCTTATAGTTTTGAAAGTGTGAAAGCAAATAAGAAGAAACTGAAATTGAAGCACACCTTGCTACATGTATTGTTTAATATTAAAAAAATTGGTTAAGAATAAGGTTAACGCAAGATTTATATGATGCTCTTAAATGTTTATGTTAGAATATACATGGCCTCTTAAATGTTTATTTTAAAATATATTACATTATTTAAAATATAATAATTTACTATTTTGAATATATTATTAGTTAGTTGTGCATGTGTACACGTGTATATCATGCAAATGACTATTATCTTTAGAGTAAGAAAGTAATGATTTAAAAACATAAGTATTCTTAATTAATTGTGTATGTGTACAAGTGTATACCATGCAAATAACTACTATCTTTAGAATAGGAAACTAAAGAGTTATTAATATATATATTAACATTGTAATTAAGAATGAAACATTGATGCACTAATAAAATAAAAAGCTTCAAGTTTTATATTTTCATGAAGTTTCAGTAATGCCTATCTTATAAATCATTTCAAACGTTCGTAATGTTATATTATTGCTTGCTTATATTTTTCTCAAAGTTTATAACTTTAAAAGTTAACATATTATTATTCTTAGCCCTTTTAAAACTAGTGGATTATAATGATAAATGCGTAATATTTTCAAACCAGTAATGACTATCCTATAAATTATTTCAAACGTTTTTAATGTTATATTATTGCTTTCTTATTTTGGTGGTTGCATTTTCTTCAAAGTCTATAGCTTTAAAAGTTAACATATTATTATTCTTAGCCCTTTTAAAACTAATGGATTATAATGATAAATGCGTAGCATTTTACATTTGTAAGATGAAATTAATGTAAATATGTATGGAGCATGAAAGGCTTCGTTTATATCAATTGAAGAATAAATAGATAGATATCAATTATTCTGTCAGTTATATCCAAATGATTTTACTTTCCCAGGAGATAAATAAATAGATATTTATTTTATCACAACCACATGGAAGGAATTTGACCTCACAATCACATGAAAATTTGAACATCATTTATAACAACTAAGCAACTACTATTACACTATTGGGGATAGATGTGTAAATGGGAAAGATATTTATTTTGAAAAATAATTGGTATGTCTACATTATTGATGTGTAAATGGAAATCTTAAGACCCATCGGAGCTCCCCTGCTTGATGAGGAGCCAATCCTTTGTTGCCCAAATCCTCCCACCACGAAGACGAAGGTGGACAGGAATTGGAATGGTTTGCACCACAGTGGGCCTCGATGAAAGGATCCTCCCGTGCTTGGAATGTTGTTTTAATAAGCTCACAAGGAAGGGGGCCGCATCCCAATTGATGTGACCTTTTCCTCCGTCGGTAATCCACTTTTCGCCGTTCCACTAAGAACCTGAACACCCAAACAAATACACCGAATAAACGAATGATCTGTCTATGTTTCTCTCTTTCTCACCAGCATAGGCGAGGAGAGACAAAGTTATTTACAACACATAATGCTTGTTCCAAAGAATTGAATATGTACGAAAATCTTTTCTAGGATCGAACCGAAGTTTGATGCGGCTCTCCTGGCTGCCAATGCCATTGACAAACACGTTGGATTGGAGGTCCGGGGGTTTCCGTGTCCATTTCCTAAAAACTCTATGTCCAGCTCGTCCTGCCCAAATGCATCTTGAGTAGAAAGCTGCCAATGTAAACAAATAGTACATAATTAGCTTTATATTGATAACAAATGAAATGATGGAGCAGTAAACATAAAATAAATTGCTACTTACATAAAACACAGTGTTGAGTAACCTGACATCAATTTGACCTGGAACTGAAATATCCAAATACATATTTTTCTTTCCAGGCAAACCTTATTATATATTTTTCTTTCCAGGCAAACCTTATTATATATAGTTTAACAAGATTTAAACTTTGATCTCCTATTTGAAAAGTGAAGAATCTAATTGACAAAATTATGTTTCGTATTTATGAAGATGGCTCAACTATGTATATTTTTTTCAATGTGATTGAAATGGGCCTACCATATTATATCATCACTAGGCAGTAGTATTACATTAATATCATTTATGGTTTAGCAAGATTTGAACTTTGATCCCCTATTTAAAAATTGAAGAATCTAATTGACAAGATTATATCTCATATTTATGAAGATCACTCAAAGGTCTTCACTCAAAGGTGTTTATACATAGTGATTCTTCATAAAATATGAGACTTAATCTTGTCAATTAGATTTTTCAAATTTTAAAAAGAAAATCAAGGTTCAAATGTTGCTAAATCACAAATAAATAATATTCATATAATACTATTATGTGGTGATGATGTAATATGGTAACCTTATTTCAATCACATTGAAAATATATATATATATATATATTTAAATAAATATATATACACATCTTTGAGTCATCTTCATACTAGACATAATCTTGTCAATTAAATTTTTCAATTTTCAAATAGAAGATCAAGGTTCAAATTTTGTTAAACTACATATAAATATTCATATAATACTATTACATGGTGATAAGGTTTGCTTGGAAGAAGAATATGTATTTGGATATTTCAGTTCCCAGATCAAATTGATGCCAGGTTACTAACACTGCGTTTTATATAAATAGCAATTTGTTTTATGTTTACTGCCCCATAATTTCATTTGTTATCAATACTAAGCTAATTATGTACTATTTGTTTACATTGACAACTTTCTACTCAGGATGCGGCCAGAAAGAGAAAAACAGAGACAGATCATTCATTTATTGGGTGTATTTGTTTGGGTGTTCAGGTTTTTAGTGGATGGGGTGCCAATGAAAGTGTTCAAAAGAAGACAAGTGGGAGTTGCTTACTCGTCCCGGAAGTCGATGTGAATTATCGCAAGCCTTTGGAACGACCAAAAGTCAGTTGGTCGTATCAATTGGAACGTGGCCCCCTTGTGACTTTAAAGATCATTTACTCCAGGCCCACTGTGGTGCAAACCATTCCTATTCCTGTCCTCCTCCTTCTCCATGGTGGGAGGATTTGGGCAACAAAGGATTGACTACTTGGTGCTCCGATGCATCAGGAAAAATAACATGACATATGATTATTGTACAGACTATACCAAATTCCACAAATTCTTATTTGAATACAACCTCAATACTCCTTAAGATTACATGATTCATTCATTCATATTCCCCTTTCCACATCAATAATGTAGACATAACAATTGTTTAAATCTTCCTCTACAAGTGGGAAAGCAAAATCATCTCTCAACGTGATGCCCATTCAATTGATATATCTCTCGACGTGATGCTCATTCAATTGTTATAGCTGAAGCCTTCTATGTTCCATACATATTTACAACTCCATTCTATTTTATGATAATATCTATAATAATGCCAATAGCTAGGTTGCCCTCCTTTAGAGTTTCTTTCACCTTCTTTGGGGATAATTTCAATGCCACAATTATGCATCTCTTCTCTAAGGATTAAGAAGGGACAATTTTAGTTATATAATTATTTTTTTTTATATTTGTTTTATAAAAAAAATTATTATATTAAATAAATGTAATATATGGGATTAATTTAATTTGTAGTTTAGAATTTTTTAGTTGCATTTGTTGCTATTTGTTTGTTCTTTCTTTGGTGGCCATATCATTAGGGATCTCAAGGGTTTTACTATGCAATTTTATGTTCTTCCTAAAGTGGGGGATTCTACCTTTAATATGGTATTTGTTTCACTAGTCAATAAAGTTGCAGCTATACATGACAACAACAAACCCAAGACGTTTTCTCAAGGGTTTTTCATGAGGTACTTTCTCTATGCTAAACATAGTCCTATCCATGTAAGATTTTGATAAAACCTTCAATTGACTTGAGAATCATACCCTCATTGGGTATTTTCTAGGAAGGATTCCGAGTGACTCGTTAATCTATCAATGGATTCAGCAAGTCTGAAAGTCATATGCTTTTGCTTTAGAATAATTAATCCAACATTCTATCTTTCAATGTTGATGGAGCTACCTAATATAATTTCATGTTTTTAAAAAATAACCACAAATGGTGTGAGCAAATGAAAAATTAATAAGTAAATGATCACATGTTTCTAAATCCTTCTCACACAAGGCACATTTGAAGGGTCCATAATATACTCTTCTTTGTATACTCGCTCTTGTAAAAAATTTACTTTGAGCTATATTTATATTTTGGGTCTCTGGGTTGAAATCCTCACCCCATCTCCAGAGAAAAAGACTTATGTGCCCTAGAAACTAGGGTCCCCCAACCAAAATGTTGCAGAAATCCTCTTGAGTGTTTAGTCGGATGGCAAAAAACCCTTGAGAGAGCACCACAATATCCATGTTACCATTGGTTCTCCATTTTCCAAAGGCTCATTTCCATATGGTATCCATGTTTTGTCGCCCTCCTAGAAACTTGCCAATCAGAGTAAAATTTTCGAGCTCTATGAAACTCTCCATGAGGTCTTCAGGGATGACAAGGTCTTCATTTTTTATTTTTATTTTAATCCTCAAAGTCTAACAAAAAATCTGCAAAAGAAGGGTTAGAAAAATAAATGTAAAAGCTAAAAAACAAAACCGAAAGCTAAAAATGTTAAAACACATTATAGCCAGTATGATGCCATTTTATTCTTGCAAAACTGAATATATGAGAAATCCATGAATGCAATCTAGTTTAACCGAATATACATTGGCACAACTCACAATAACCTAGGTGCGAGCTTATAAGGAAAACGAAAAATAAATTTTATGCTTTAATATGTTCAATGATGCAACCATTAAAAAAACATTCAACATCATCTACAAATACAAAATGTGAAAGGGAAAAATAAAAAATTAAGACAAGCATGCATAAATAAACTCCTCCTCTTTTGCTCATATAATGCAAATTTTTGATGTATATATGGTCAAAATAATTTCTTTACAACTCATTTTCAGCATCATCTGGCCTTCCCAAAAGACCCAACAATCCTGTAAAAAATTTTAGCAGCATGTGGCCTCCAAGATATCCAACCCTTGCTTCCTATGTGAAATGCATATTTAAAATTTTGAAAAAAAACTCTTTCGTTCCCCTTTGAATGTTGTCTTTTCCTTTCCTATTCCATTTCATTTTTATTTTCCTTTCGTAGCTTGTCTTCGAACATTTTTTCTTCTTATTCCTTTTTAACCGTTGAGCTTAATGGGTTTGATTTATTCTCTCTACTTTTAAAACTAATCGATTACTTTCATTTATTTGGACACTATGTTCATGTCATCATGGGTGCTCGATGGGTAGTTAGCATGACGTTTCATCAATAATATAATAAAATATACTTATTCTAACATAAGGGACCCCTCATTTATAACAATTACCATATTGGACACCCTGCCTTTGTATAATTGTGCATCTATTTTGTGATGAATAAGTACCAATGTGGAATGAAATTCCCATAGAAATAGTTGCATTCTCGACCTTGCTCGAGATGCAACCATCCACGTAGCTTCCACATACATGGCCATCATTGCTTTGCTAACATCATTGTTCTACTACCGCCATGGTTGTCGAACCAATCCACGAATGTCATTCACAACAACAAAATTATGCTTATCTAACCATGCTATTGACATTGACCCTTGCTCACATTTTTTATCACACCATCTAAAATTCCATCCTCCATCGTATTCATTGACATTTTTGTTGATCAGGGCCTTCAAAATATTTTCCTATGTTACTTTCCTTTTGTGAATGTTACTGCTAACTCTGCATAGTTCCTCCATATATGAGATCTACGTGTTATAAGTATCCCATGCTATAGTCATTGTTTCCCCTTTAGCATTGTCTACGGTGTCACCCTATAGATTCTCATAGTCTAATTCATATCCAATCCTGTGCTTAATTTCTTCACCATATCATTTGTGATCTCTACCTTCTATAGTTGTAATTTCAAATCCCCCCACTTTGGATGTTCAAAGCCCAAAAATCTACCTCTAAAGCTCTGCATTCTTGTGTCTCTACCTAATTAATGAATGCCCACATGAGATATCATCTGATTCAAACAACCTCTCATTTCTCTATGTTTCAATCTACGCTTTCGTGGGTCTTCATGATTATCGATGGATATGTTTTCTTCTATACAATGGGATGCAGATAGTGGGAGATGCTCTCAGGTGGATAATAGTCATTAGGCAGTGCATATGCTGAAGCTCTCTTCATTGTACCATACAACTTTCCCACATCATCATCAATTTTTTCTTTGGCTTTGCTCTACTCATCTGGAACCCATATTAGCAATTCTTGTAATCACTGGCTCCACCAAAATATTTTCTTGCTATGCTAGCATTGATAGTGATGTCCATTTCTTCATTACCCATAATACCATGTTGTCAAGCTTATCCACTTTCTCACCCATGGGATGTGCTGGGTGGACCATGTTTTACTATGATCTTCCATGAATGTCCGGTGAGTACCCATTGCTATCCATGGTAAATCTCCATTGTGGATCCCCACACTGACTATCATTGTTGTGAACTATTATCATCAATAGACCACACTGTCACTGCATCTCAAGATGATCTCGATTACTATTCATTTTATCGAGTATCATTAATCTTCTCAACTATTTTCCTTGAACACAATGGTATCAGCTTGAACGCTATCCATGTGCTCTATTATCGATGTTGCTAACCTCCGATCGAAGACCTTGAGATTCTGCCCCTCGCCCCTTCTATTTTAAAAATAGTTCGTCGATTTAAAAGCTGCAGCTCGGCTATCATCTCTTTTTTGGAACCCGAACCCGATGCCTAGCGTTTGATCGACTTGAACTGGATTTTAAGCTCCGTTATCGACTGGTTCCTTCCTAAGGTGTTCGAATCCCTCTCCCCCTCTTAAAAAGGGCAAGAGAGGTTGAAGTCTCTATCTTGAGTGAGTCAGTGTGAGTAGAGAGTCTGACCTCTTACCTTTTGGGCTGAAAGAGGCTCCTTTTCAAATCGCTTAGCTTGCCTTTAAACTCTATACTCTACATCGATTAATGCTGGTTATCATCACTTGTTTTATCTATGATGATGATGATACACATTCGAGGGTCATGCCACGTTGTTAGAGATGTCATGTTGTACTACCATTTGAAGCACTCTTGGCTTTGTTAGTATCCATTCACATGATTTTCACTATTCGTCATCGTTGTTGGGAGCGCCTGCATGGAGGATAAGTTAGACCCAAAGTAGCTTAAACCGGTTGAGCTACCCAATGTATTCTCCCCTTATCAGTGTGGATATCCATTACTAAGATATGCATTCACATTTTATTAGGTAATCCACATCATAAATGGTGTTACCCACATTGATTGAAGTCTAAGTCTTAGCTACGATCAGGTCACTCACGATCTATGTCACTTACCTTCCTCCCGATGTAGCCTATCGACCGCTCACAATAGTTAATCACAATATTTGCAAAGCATACGGTGCCTTGTAGTCGAATAACTTGCACACAACACAAATCAAAATTTAAATTTAAATAAACTAACTTTATAAATGCACAATAGAAATCCTTTACTTCATATATGTATATAAATGAGGAATTAAGTTCTCTTATTATCATTATATACACATTATTTTTTATTATATATATAATTTATTATATTTTTTTTATTTTTTTATTTTAATATTAAAATATATAAGAATATATATTAATATATTTATATTTATTCATTTTTTATTTTATAAAAACAACACCTTTATTGATTTTATAGAAATTAAACGCTCAAAAAGGCTTAAAAAAAACATTATACTAGACAACTAGTGAATTGAAAACAAAGAAGCAAAACCCTGCTAAACTAATCATTCAAAGACACCACAAAACTTCCAAAACTAAAATGATAAAGGTGGGTCCCCAATTTTGGTGCAAGTTGTGCACCAGTAACAATAAATGATGACTCTTATGGGAAATACTCCTGAGCATTTTGGGTGAAGAACCCAATCTAACATGAAAAAAACAAAGATTAGCGAAATAGATTTATTTAGCAATGTCTCGAGAAGTTGGGGATACACAAATTTGAATAAAATAACTAATCCATCTACATTTTGATAGTGTATGAAATAATCATTCATTTTTGCATCTCTTAAAACCCTATGGATTCCATCATCTATTTTACATTAGGTTATGAAGCACTATTCAAAAAAAGGAAGTTTTTGCAAACATAGCCTCATTGCCAGTCAGGTGTCTATAGCCCCAATAGGGTTTATCTAAATCACCCTTGTGTTTTATTTAATACTTTGCAAAGCATTTCTTATAACCGAGTTATGTCCAGATAGAGCCTTACTAACAATCAAATGTCCATAGCCCCGATAGGGTTTGAAGAACACAAGCTTATACTGAGAGGGGGGTGAACAGTATAAGACCACTTTTTACTTTTCTTTTCAATTCAATATTATGCAGTGTATAGATAGCAGTATCAATAGCAATAATCAAAGCAATGCACAAAACACCATCCACAAAAGTGACACAACAATTTACGTGGTTCACCCAATGCGGGCTACTCCACGGAGAAAATATTTTGCTAAAACTTTCTCAATCAATCTCTTGGGAATCCTTCCCAATTACAATGTTTATGGACCTCTGTCCAAAGGAGATGTTGATCCCCTAAATCTCAAGTTCGTGGATCTCTTCCATAGGAGAACTCTTTCCCCTTCTGCTCTGGCTAGTGATCTTCTAGAAGACTCTATCTCTCTGCTACACTGACTTGTGGATCTCTCTCCACTTGAAGACTCCTCACTCAGATCTGTCTTCAATTGTCCTGGTTGTTGGATCTCTATCCACTGAGACTCTATCCTCTATACTCTATCACCTCCAAAGCTCTGTCAATAGGTTCACTCAAAACCTCTTCAAATTCTCAATAGGCTCACTCAGAACCTGCTCAAATCTGCTCAATAGGCTCACTCAAAACTTGCTCAAATATTCTCAATAGGCTCACTCAGAACCTGCTCAAATATTCTCAATAGGCTCACTTAGAACCTGCTCAAATCTGCTCAATAGGTTCACTCAAAACTTCTCCAAATCTTCTCAACAAGCTCACTCAGAACTTGTCCAAATTTGCTCAATAAGTCCTCTCTAGGACTTGCTCAAATCTGCATAGCAAGCTTTCACAAAAGCTTACTCAAAATCAGTCCACAAGCCTTCTCAAAGACTTGCCTCAAATCAGCTTAAAAATTTCTCAACTCAATCTCATAGAAGCATAAAGAGAATTGTTAGAGACTCAATATGTTCTATATTCAAATCCCAATCTCAACTCAAATCAATCTCATAGAAGCATAAAGAGAATTGTTAGAGACTCAATATGTTCTATACTCAAATCCCAATCTCAACTCAAATCAATCTCATAGAAGCATAAAGAGAATTGTTAGAGACTCAATATGTTCTATTCTCAAATCTCAATCTCAACTCAAATCTTTAAATCAGAATATAGAATAGTTTGTTTTATGGAACTTGAACAACCACTTGCATCCACTTGACTAGGCTCAATACAACTCTACTCAACCATTCACCACAAGGAACAACTCTTTCTCACAAACCCTAGTCCAAGCATGTATCAATCAACTCAAAATGTTTCCAACAATACTCAACAACAAATCTCACATAACAATGATACTCATGTTCTTTTCTAACTCAAGTTCAAGTTCTTTGCACAACAACTCACTTCAACAACAATGCTTATAAAACAAGGTTTAATCACAACTCTCAAGCTAGAAAACCTTGAAGCATTAACTCAACCACTTTTGAAAAGGAAACCACAATCAATCCTTTTCACTCCAATGATATTTCAGAAATCAACCACCCAAATAAAATCAATGGAGAATATTGCTCATACCTTTTTGATGCCTTATTTGTTGTCCACAAAATCTGTCTCACTCAACACACTTTCTTTTTCAACTCTCAACAAGGGTTAGAGTAATAACACAACAAAAATATCCAAGTAACACCTTATTACTCCTACTTTATTTTAACATCCACCAAAGTTCTTTTATTCAAGAAATAAACCCTCAATAGAATGGATCAAACTTACTTTTGGAAACTCCTTGACAAAACCTGAAATATCTTCTTACACAACCCTTATTTCTCCTTCTAAGAAAGTTAATTAAATAGCTCTTGAAAAATGCTTTCCAATGATATATAATATGCTACCCTTCCAAAATTAAAAGGAATAGTAATTTCAGAATTTTCTAAAACAACTCATAAGCCTTATTTCTCCTCAAAGCTTTTCTTACAAATATTAAAATAAAAATTTAACTTGCCTTTTTCTTCTCAGCGGGATTCGATCCCCTATCACTGTCCAAGCACCACTCTAACCATGGTGCCACTAACCACGTGATCCAACCACTCACATGAAATGGTGAGCACAACCACTATGCTTTCCTTCCTCCAAACGTGCCCCAGAAGACACGTGCACCAAAAGGTGTACTTCCTTTCCACTTCACAAAAACTAGCATCGATGGGATTCAAACTTCGGATCTCCTGGCACTCAACAACTTGACTACCTCCTTCTTTCCACTAGGCCACAAGCACCTACGGTGTATGGGAAGGGTCCTCCCTTCCTTCTATTTCTCCCTTTCTTCGTAGGTTTCGATTGCACTAAAATATATTTTCTCTTTGTTCGAACGAAACTCACACACATTCAAATTATTGCCAAATGAATTTTTGGCAATGGTATTTATACATATTGCCTTGAATTTTCATATGTCGGCCCTTAATCGAATTTTATGACGTCGACGGGAATTTCCACTTTGGAAATTTAAATTTAAATTTTAAAATATTAAAATTTAAAACTTAAACTTCAAAGTTGAATAACTTTGTCATCGGGACTCCTTTTTTGATGAAATGAAAAGCCAACCTAGGTTTTAAGAAAAACCCATTTCAAATATGCCATCCATGGTTTTAAATAAAACCTTTTGCTAAGCTTCCCTTGAAGCTCCTTTTTGGAATAATTTTTATTCAAAACTTTTTTAACAAACATAGTGCTTACTTACATAGATCCTTTTGACATCAATGACAACTCTTAGCTTAGGAACTCAAAATGTCCAACAATCTCCCCCTTTGTCATTGATGGCAACCCATATCCTTTTATTAAAATCTGACCTTCTTTCTGCTCCCCCGGACTTTGCTCCCCCTGGCTCAATGCTCTCTCAAATATCAAATCTCTCCCCATATCAAAACTTTCCTTAATATACACAAATCTCTCCCCCTTTGTCATCAATGGCAAAGGGTCACCTTTGGGGCTCGGGGCTAAGAATGAGCCTCTTAGCTTAGCCCCTCCCCCACCTCCACATGAGGTGGTTAATTCTGGGGTGGGAGTATTTCTACTCCCCGAAAGCACTTCTCTTTACCTTTATCTTTCTCTCTTCCTTTCTGAGTTTTCTGAATCCTCTCACTATTTCTTTCCAAGCCATCATCCATTTTTGTTATCATTTCTGTTCTTGTTCCTATTCTTGTTCTCATCCATGTTCCTGTTCCTGTTCATATTTTTGTTCTCATCCATGTTCCTGTTCCTGTTCATACCTGCTTTTGGAATATTTTCTCTACACCATCTTGTCGTGTGACCATCATTATTGCACTTATAACACTTAATGTTATTATTCCTTGGAGGTGCAAATGTCTTAGGATACCTCCTAGTGAAACCATATCCTCTTCTGCCATGAACCCTACAATTTATTGCTTTGTGACCATACTCATTGCATGAGTAGCAATACCCATGGAAAAGTTATCCTTTCCCATATTCCTATCTTTCATATGACCTGCACTGTGAAGCCATGTGCCCAAACCTGTGACATGAGAAGCATCTCCCATTGAAGCTTCCTTGCCTAGACCTCATTGGTCTCCTGTTCTGATTGTTGTTCCATCTGTATCTTCTTTGTGCATTGTTCCTATTTTTGACCTCTTTGTTGTCCAACTCGTCCTCTGATGTCTCATTTACACTGTCATCTTCTGAAGTATCTTCTTCTAAATTTCTTTCTTCTTCAAGACTAGAAGTAGACTTTTCTTCCCATTTCTTTTGAGCCTGTTTGGAACCAAGACCTGTCTTATTTGTTGTTCCTCTTTGTATCTTGATTATTTTGTCTACACTCTTTGCACTGTTCACATATTTGTACAACTTTTTCTTGGAATCCTCTAAATCTTCCTTTAGTAGTGCCACTTCTTGTGTTAACTTTTCACACTCCAAAATATTTGCTTCTAACTTATCCTTGAACTTACTTGCCTTAGCCTTTGACTTCTCTAAGTCCTCTATGAGCAATAATCTTTCTTCATCACATTCTTGAAACTGAACTTTCAAGCTTAGAGTGTTGCTTTCTTACCTTCTTTACTGTGTCAAGGGCATAGATAAGTTCTCCCTTGAGATCATAACCATTCTCTATTGAGTAATCCTCTATTTGTTTGCCTTTGTCCTTATCATTACTTCCTTTTGGCTTGTCTTCTATAGGATCACTTACTTCATCTTCTAAAGCCATTAGAAGATTCTCATCTGGTCTTTCAAGTGCATCTTCAAAACCATCATCACTGAAACTATAGCCATCCCTAGTGCAATCATCTTCAAGATGTCCAAATTTACCACATCTAAAACATTTGAGAATAACTAGAGTCCTTTTCTCTCTAACCATAAATAGGACTTCATCTCTATCATTGTCTGAAAAACTAGCATCACTATCAATTGAGTACTTACTTGCATTATCTGCATAGTAGCTTTTCTTTTGCCTTTGGAAGAACTTCTTTCCTTGTCTATTTTGTCCATCCTTGCCTTTCTTCTGGTACTTGTGTCTTTCTGATTCCCTGTACCTGTGATCCTATTTTTCTTCATCATTATTGTACTTTGGCTCTTTGCACTCTATTGCATAATGTCCATACTTTCCACAATTGAAGCACTTAATAGATCTTATATCTATGGATATTTTGGAACCTTTATCTCTTCTACCATAGTTAGCTTCTTCATCACTAGATGACTCACTGCTTGATTCTATCTTTTTACCCTTTTTCTTTTTGTCCACTTTGAATGCAACTTCTTTCGGAGGAATAGGATCTTTTGTTCTTATCTCAAAAGTAGTAAGCATGCCAAGCAAAGAATTCCTTGTCAAAGAATCACTATCAATTGATGTTTCTATAGCAGAAACCTTTTCACTATACCTTTTTGGAAGAGTTCTCAAGATCTTATCACAAGCATCAGATTCATCAACCTTCATTCCAAGACCTCTCATCTCATGTACAAGCTCATCAATCTTACTTGAGATAATCATGAATATTTTCATCATCTCTCATTCTTAAGTTCTCAAATTCTCCTTTGAGATTTCTGATCTTAGCTTTCCTGACACCTTTATCACCCTCATATATGTCATGCAATAGATCCCACATATCTTTTGTTATTTTACAATCCATAACCTTCATAGATTCTGATCTACCCAATCCTTTTATAATTGCATTCATAGCTCTTGAATTTGCATGCATTAGAAGCTTACCTTCCTTATCTGTAGGAGGATTGATTGTAGAATCATATCCAAGTTCCACTGCATCCCAAACTTCATTTCCAAGTGCCATCAAGTGAAATCTCATCAACATACACCAATACAAGAAGTCACTTCCATCAAATACTAGTACTGCATTATTGAATGATCCATCCTTTTGATCCATTGTGTTCTTAGACCACTTTTCCTTCAAGCTATCAAACTTTTTTGAAGGAACCCACTCTGATACCAATTGAAGAACACAAGCTTATACTGAGAGGGGGGTGAACAGTATAAGACCACTTTTACTTTTCTTTTCAATTCAATATTATGTAGTGTATAGATAGCAGTATCAATAGCAGTAATCAAAGCAATGCACAAAACACCATCCACAAAAGTGACACAACAATTTACGTGGTTCACCCAATGCGGGCTACTCCACGGAGAAAATATTTTGCTAAAACTTTCTCAATCAATCTCTTGGGAATCCTTCCCAATTACAATGTTTATGGACCTCTGTCCAAAGGAGATGTTGATCCCCTAAATCTCAAGTTTATGGATCTCTTCCACAGGAGAACTCTTTCCCCTTCTGCTCTGGCTAGTGATCTTCTAGAAGACTCTGTCTCTCTGCTGCACTGACTTGTGGATCTCTCTCCACTTGAAGACTCCTCACTCAGATCTATCTTCAATTGTCCTGGCTGTTGGATCTCTATCCACTGAGACTCTATCCTCTATACTCTGTCACCTCCAAAGCTCTATCAATAGGTTCACTCAGAACCTCTTCAAATATTCTCAATAGGCTCACTCATAACCTGCTCAAATTTGCTCAATAGGCTCACTCAGAACCTGCTCAAATCTGCTCAATAGGCTCACTAGAACTGCTCAAATTTAATGGTCAAATCTCTCAATAGGTCACTCAGAACCTGTTCAAATCTGCTCAACAAGATCACTCATAACTTGTCCAAATCTGCTCAATAAGTCCTCTCTAGGACTTGCTCAAATCTGCATAGCAAGCTTTCACAAAAGCTTACTCAAAATCAGTCCACAAGCCTTCTCAAAGACTTGCCTCAAATCTGCTTAACAAGCTCACAAGACTTGCTCAATCTCATAGAAACATAAAGAGAATTGTTAGAGACTCAATATGTTCTATACTCAATGCTCAAATTCTCAACTCAATCTCATAGAAGCATAAAGAGAATTGTTAGAGACTCAATATGTTCTATACTTAAATCCCAATCTCAACTCAAATCAATCTCATAGAAGCATAAAGAGAATTGTTAGAGACTCAATATGTTCTATACTCAAATCCTAATCTCAACTCAAATCAATCTCATAGAAGCATAAAGAGAATTGTTAGAGACTCAATATGTTCTATACTCAAATCTCAATCTCAACTCAAATCAATCTCAACTCAATTCAAATCAGAATATAGAATAGTTTGTTTTATGGAACTTGAACAACCACTTCCAACATTCACTTGACTAGGCTCAATCAACTCTACTCAACCATTCACCACAAGGAACAACTCTTTCTCACAAACCCTAGTCCAAGCATGTATCAATCAACTCAAAATATTCCCAACAATACTCAACAACAACTCTCACATAACAATGATACTCATGTTCTTTTCTAACTCAAGTTCAAGTTCTTTGCACAACAAATGGCTTCAACAACAATGCTTATAAAACAAGGTTTAATCACAACACTCAAGCCAGAAAACCTTGAAGCATTAACTCAACCACTTTCGAAAAGGAAACCACAATCAATCCTTTTCACTCCAATGATATTTCAGAAATCAACCACCCAAATAAAATCAATGGAGAATATTGCTCATACCTTTTTGATGCCTTATTTGTTGTCCACAAAATCTGTCTCACTCAACACACTTTCTTTTTCAACTCTCAACAAGGGTTAGAGTAATAACACAACAAAAATATCCAAGTAACACCTTATTACTCCTACTTTATTTTAACATCCACCAAAGTTCTTTTATGCAAGAAATAAACCCTCAATAGAATGGATCAAACTTACTTTTGGAAACTCCTTGACAAAACCTGAAATATCTTCTTACACAACCCTTATTTCTCCTTCTAAGAAAGTTAATTAAATAGCTCTTGAAAAATTCTTTCCAATGATATATAATATGCTACCCTTCCAAAATTAAAAGGAATAGTAATTTCAGAATTTTCTAAAACAACTCATAAGCCTTATTTCTCCTCAAAGCTTTTCTTACAAATATTAAAATAAAAATTTAACTTACCTTTTTCTTCTCAACGGGATTCGATCCCCTGTCATTGTCCAAGCACCACTCTAACCATGGTGCCACTAACCATGTGAGCCAACCACTCACATGAAATGGTGAGCGCAGCCACTATGCTTTCCTTCCTCCAAACGTGCCCCAGAAGACACGTGCGCCAAAAGGTGTACTTCCTTTCCACTTCACAAAAACCAGTATCGACGGGATTCAAACTTCGGATCTCCTAGCGCTCAACAACTTGACTACCTCCTTCTTGCCACTAGGCCACAAGCACCTACGGTGTATGGGAAGGGTCCTCCCTTCCTTCTATTTCTCCCTTTCTTCGCAGGTTTCGATTGCGCTAAAATATCTTTTCTCTTTGTTCGAACGAAACTCACACACATTCGAATTATTGCCAAATGAATTTTTGGCAATGGTATTTATACATATTGCCTTGAATTTTCATACGTCGGCCCTTAATCAAATTTGATGACGTCAGTAGGAATTTCCACTTTGGAAATTTAAATTTAAATTTTAAAATATTAAAATTTAAAACTTAAACTTCAAAGTTGAATAACTTTGTCACCGGGACTCCTTTTTCGATGAAACGAAAATCCAACCTGGGTTTTAAGAAAAACCCATTTCAAATATGCCATCCATGGTTTTAAATAAAAACCTTTTGCTAAGCTTCCCTTGAAGCTCCTTTTTGGAACCAAATGCCATGCATCCCTTCTTGAACCTTTGATCAAAAACCTTTGCTTCTACACAAACATAGTGTTAGCTTACATAGATCCTTTTGACATCAATGCCAACTCTTAGCTTAGGAACTCAAAATGTCCAACGGGGTTTATCTAGACTTTGTGGCTGATTTGATCAAGATTTTCAATGCTCATTTTTTGTATAGATTTAGAAACATTTATGTATCACTAGGGTTAGGAAGCATAGATATAGAGCATGTTGAATTTTCATCTTTATTTGCAAACTAAGATAACTTCATCCTTCAGGAATTCCACAAATACCCTTTAATATGTGAGTTACATTTAGAGCTTTGGTAAAATATTTCATTGTTCTAGTCTCCACCATTTTAGTCCCACAATCTGAGCATGATCAGAAAATAAACCATCCCCCTTTTCTTAGGTTCACCTACTTTCATATTAGGTGTTCCAACCTACTTAACAAAGGAACACAAAAATGAGCAAGATACCATAAGTTAGTGATCATGAAACGTCACCTCAAAATAAGGGACAACCCAAAACATAAAACTAAAACACAAACCAAATCCTAACCATTCAGTTTTTAGCATCTCCTCTAGTTGAGGTGACATAGTAATTATAAGATCCTTAGGTGAGGTAATGCTTTCCATTTTTTGCATCTCAATTGGCAACAAAGTGAGTGAGTCTCTTTATTTACCTAGAATAATAGAGTCATTATCATCATTTTCTCTTTTAGAAAGATGTTCAATAAACTCATATTCAAAATGATTGAAGCTTGGAGCCTTTTTTGTTTTTGTAAATGACTTGTCATATTTTTATTGTATAAGGATTTCCAAATTGTTATGTGATATAGAGCTTCCAACATCTTGCCTGTCAATAGCAATATAAATTTCATTAGTAGGAGTGTGAGAAACAAATGATTACTCATACCTTTTTCTATAATTATAAAAAAGATCGTTTAAACCATTGGGATGAAACTCTATTGCATCCTCCTCATAACTTCCAAGTTCTTCAAGAAATTCTTCTTCAAATTATTCATTGTAATCATCTCTAGAATGTTAAAGGCTTTGATCACCAAATTTAATCATCTCATCCAAATGTCTGGAAGGTCTTGATTCATCATATGTTTCAAAACCAGTCCACTCTAGGATCCCTCCATTATCTAAAATAATATCACTTTTAGTATCTTTGACCTCTGTCTCATGAGGATTATTTGGAGCATCATCAAGATCCACATCTTGAGGCCTTTTTTATTTTAATTGATTGATGTTTCCTTTAAGTTGTAGAACTAGCCATGGCAACTTGTCCTACATATCAGGTGAAATGAGTGCCTCATTAGAAAGAGTGAAAAAGTTCTCCCATTTATTCCACCAATAATGATCATCTTATAAAATTGGGGTGTGATGTTCAACCATACCTTTGCATTCTTCAAATTCATAAATAGATTGATCCTAAAACTCACCTTCACCTACTTTATATGGTTCAATTATTTTTTAAAGTGGGGTACTCTTTGTATTCAATTTTATAAGATCACAATCCACATTTGTAACCCATGATTCAATTTTATCATAATTTGGAATGTGTGGGTTTTCTTGGCCATTAGTTTCAATAATATCATTCAAAGTATCATCCGAGAATAAGTGGTGAAACTCTATTATATATTTGAATCCATTCATTTATTTTCTTTCAAATTCACTTTCAACCACTTTTGATGGCTTATGGGTTTCTATAATGGGATCATACCAGTCCTCACTTGTAAACCAAAACTTTGAGTCACTCATCTCCTACTCATCACCACTTGAATTATGTTGGCTTTCTTGATCTTTACAATAATCATCTTCTAAAAACAAGTTATGAGATTCTACCATGTCTTCAGATTCATCTATTGAATCCTCAAATTTAATTTCAACCATCTTTGGTGAGTCAAGGGTTTCTTCCATAAGATCAAATATTGTTTTTTGCTCCCAATTATTATCCTAATCTTCCTTTATGATTAAACATGAACCAATATCCATATCTTTATGGGTTTGTTCATCCGAATCCTCATTAATGGACCTTGGATTTGAGACTTGCACATCCTCTTGGATAAACTCCAATGTGGTTGTAATATTTGGACATTCAACTTTATACCTTGATTGTTCACCCTAGGGTTAAGCAATGATGGTTGATACACCTCTTTTCTTTTTATTATCATTATATACACATTATTTTTTTATTATATATATATATATTATTTATTATATTTTTTTATATATTTTTTATTTTAATATTAATATATATAATAGTATATGTTTATATATCTTTATTTATTCATTTTTTATTTTATAAAAACAACACCTTTATTGATTTGATAGAAATTCAATGTTCAAAAAGACTTAAAACAAAAACATTATAATAGACAAATAGTGAATAATAAAAAAAGCAAGACCCTACTAAACTAATCATTCAAAGACATCACACAACTTCCAAATTGAAATTGTCAAGGTGGGTCCCCAATTTTGGGGCAAGTTGTGCACTAGTCACAACAATACCATTTTTGGGTTTGCAACTGCTGCATTTAGCCACCCAAGTGGATGAGATTAGCTGGATCCCATAAAAGTATCATTTAGTGATTTTAGCTATCTCATTTATCATCCATGTTTACCAGCATGAGGACCAAATCACGGTGAGGGTTATCCTCTAGGACCCATAACACCTAGAGGGGGATGCTTTCTTTCCCTATCATTCACAATGTGAATGATCTCAACGTAATTATGCCTTTAGTGACTAATTGAAGTATCCATTATTCTTGGGAGAAGTTAGTGCCATGTCCATCCCAGACTGTGGTCTTCATTATCTCACACCTTTGCAAATCATAAAGGTTTGTCCCATACCAAACCCTATGTTCATTTTCTTGGAAAATTCTAAGAAGTATAGTTTTTATCATAGTGCTCAATGAAAGCAACCTGGAAAAGTATCTCATACCACTTTTCCATTCTGAGCTGACCAAGTCTTATGTCGGCCATCCCTGTCAGCTACCAATTGTTTTTATTATACTTCATGTCTTTCTGCACCCTTCTACAAATAGTCCCTAGGCCTTGTCTAGTAATATCTTGATCAAACAAGTTATTTTATTTGTTTTTATTGGCTCAAAATTCTCTAGAAACAACCTCTCCTAGGAATAGTTTTAAAAACATCCCTTTTATAGAAATCCACTAAGTTACACCATCAAAAGCATTCTATAGGAAGTATAAACATTCCTATTTCTTAAGGTCTTTTTTTTCTAAAAATATATGGGGTTGACTTCATCACACCCTACTTTCTATAATTAAGATAAAATATAGTCATGCATATTTAGCTCATGATGAACCAAGTAACAAAATTTTTGGTTGCACTATGTTTAGGCAGTTCGGGTTCCAGTAGACACCCATTCTTGGTGTCACCTACCATCCTAATATAACATCTCTCTATCATTTTAGGACATCCATTGCATACTTGAATATATGCTCTAATGCAGTAAATATAACATAAATAATAAAATTCCAAAATTTACACATCTATCTTTTCAGCAATTCCAATTAATATTAAAAGGCTAAGAGATAGTGCATTTTCATTATACAATTTTTGAAAAACATGTTAAATCTTAAAAATAATTGGAGTTACAACATAAGTACAAATTTTAGGCTTACAATAATACATCTCCACTACAATGCTATAAATCTTAATTCATAAATGGATTCAGTATTACAAAGGACCTGACGTTAATTTTTATTTCCACAAAAATGTATGAGGTTATACAGTTTTGTGAAGTTTATTATTTACAAACACTCAGCTCCTCAATACGTGTGCCTTTGCTACAATGTGAAATCCAATAATACAACTTCTATCTAGAGGATCCCTTTGCTAGATTCTACCTCACTTGACCGAGAAGAAATAATATTGTACAATTTTTTAATGTTTTTGTTCTTCCATAGTGAAGATTCCATGTGGTAGTCTGCATTTGAAGTCTCCTCATGATGCCCTCTATAAACCATAGTCTATTACTCATTCCAGGTTATGAACAAATCCATCGAGGATCAGATAGAAATCTAAATGATTATGCAACTAATACGTAATCTTAAAAAAAAAATAGAATTCACACTAAAATTTTTAGACTTATCAATCCCATCACATGATATTTCCTAGAAGTCCCATTACATTTCTACATGAAAAAACATCAAACTACGTTTTTATTTATGAAAATAAGTTTATTACACCACAATCATTCAATTGTAAGCTTACACTATTTTAACTTGGTAGTATATTTTAGAGAGTAATCAATATAAAACACTGTAACATCAAAATCATGCCCCAACTACCCATTGCATTCAATTTTTTAATAAAAAATAAACATATTAATGGTTTTCAATACCAACTCATTTCGCATACAAAAAATAGAAATTTTTGAATATAAACAAGCCTTTTGTTTTAAATGGCAAGTTTCTTTTCCATTGCCTCCTATACTCTCTATGTACATGACAAAAAATACACAAAAAACTCTATGACCACATAATATCTTCTATGAACGACACAACAATCCTTTTGTTTCTTTTTTGCATAGGGAAATCATTTTCATATACCAATGGTGCAACATTCATGAATTTTTTTTTTAAATATTTCTAACTTGTTTTCTCACTTTTGAGTTGTATCAATTCGCTGCACTGAAAAACTCATGTTTCTTCCACCCTCTGCTCGCATGCCCTTCTCCCTTTTTTTCTCTCTTTTTTTTTCTCCTCCCATATTCTTCTAGAAAATCCCCCTCTTCAACTAAAGCAAAAAACATTCATGATGGATCTTCCATATTTGCGGCACACCTTCATAACCATTAACCATAACCAATGCACATTCCACTGGCATGGTGTTCTTCATTTCATGGAATTATTCTTATTTTAGAAAAAGGACTATCCCCTTCTCGAAGTTCCACCAACACAGCTAGCCAAAAGAATAATAAAATATTTTTCTCCTTTCACAAGCAATTATTAATAAAACATTATGCTTTGTGGAGAGAATTCAGACCGTCATTGCACCAACACTACCCACCATCAAAGCCATAAGTGGAGCCACTCTCTCCTTTATTTTCTCATCATAATTTAATGCATAAATTAAAATACAAGAGTACAAACAGATCAACACAACCATCATTTATTTTATAGATGTTTCTTTTCCTTTCAAAAAGGTAAGGGATGAAACAATTGTTTCCCTATATATACTCTATATAAAAATTACCTTTCCCTAATGTCATGGCAACATAAAAATAAAATTTGAGTTCAAATTATTTAAAGGTAATTTCAAGACTTAAACAACCACTTTACTACCTTTAGTCACACAAGCCACCATATAGTGTTTCATGAATCAGACATACATACTCATGCATCAATAGCAAACAACCGTATGCCTTTTTTTTATTTTGTTATTGTGAGAAACCCCTACGACCAACGTACATGGCTGAGTAGTTTCCTCCCAACCATGACCCCTACTAACATTGAGAGCTATACTTATATATAGGGAATTTAATACAAATCCATCACACACCCACCCCCTCATACACTCACCCATACCACAATTTGAACCTTGGACCTCTCGAAGAATATCGAAAGCTTGAACTGTTGTGCTGCACCCCCAAGTGCAACCATATGCCTTTTCACACTAGTGGCTTCCATCATCATTGCCATGACAAAAAAAATTCTCACACATTGCCTACATGAAATATTCAAACTAATTTAACTCATGTAATAATGCACCTAAATGATATGCATACGCAAGTTTCCATGTGCTCGTGAGCTGGATCATCACTTCCCTTTTTTTTCCATTGATTTTCTCCCTTCATTGTCTTTCTTCATCTAATCTGCACTCATAAAAGTCATTAACAGTACTTTGTCTCACAATAAAAGGTAATTATGAACATATTTTATGCTTTTCATTAGTCGCACGAGGAGGATCATTACAATATTTAAGAAGAAAAGAAAGAATATTGAAGGGCTAAAGTTACCCATATTGAAAAATAATAAAAGAAGAACTGCTAGGTAAGAAATATTTAATTTGAAGGAAGTTTTGTTATTGAAGGGAATATTGAATTATTGGAGGATAAATTATTATATTTTGAGGAATAAAATTGATTGAATTTTAAAATAAATATAAGGATATTAAAATTTAAAATTGAATGAGTTTAATTGGAGTTATAAGAAGAATTAAAAGTTAAGATCATTTAAAGGAAATAAAAGTTATAGAAATAAATGTTATGTTGATTAAGGAATAGGTAGTAGTGGATAAGATACAAATGAAACCATACTCTCAATTTATTAGAAAATAGGTGTCTAAAAATGTAGGAAACTTACCCTAAGAAGAAAGCTTTGTAAGTATCAATGTGGTGCTCTACATGCTCAAATATCACAATTTCATGATAGATGGAGCCATTAAAACAAACTTAAATTTTGATACAATCATAGGATCTAGTGTCATGGATGGATTACCTAGACTCAACTCAAGTATTCAATTGTTTAAAACCCTCATTTGGAGTATTATAGTAATGGAAAAATTATTAAGAATTTTACTTTTTACAAGACATCACACTTGGGTTGAGCATGTGCACTTTATCATTTTAAAATTCTTGATGTTAGGGGAGGTGGCCATGGAGAAAATCATCAAAAAAATAGTTGAGGCTACAAATGTGGAAATGAAGAGCATGATGAATTTAATGATAGCAACAACAATCCTATATGGAAGACATCATTTACTGGTCTTTTAATGTGGTGGCAAGGTTTTGCCAAGAATAAGAGTGATGTGCTTTTAAGGGGGATTTTAATTTTTTTGTGTTTTGATGACCTATATTTTACACTCATATTTACGTTTTCTCTTGCTAAATCCATAATTAATGATGAGTAAGAGACTTTAGGAAATTATAATAGTAATAATTTAGTGAATTTAGAGGTAAACAATGTGACCGATGTGGTCTAGGAAGTTAAAGGTAATAAATGGAGAAGCATTTTATTGGATTACATATAAGATGAGTTTGTAGAAGGGAGATTAAAAATATATGCATGTTCTAGTGGATCCAAGGATTCTAGAGATACATAAATTCACATGAAATAAATTTAGTTTGAGAAAAAAATATTCTAATTTTAATTTTGTATCGCCATTGGGATTTGTAGACTTTTCAAAAGTAACTTTGATTTGGAGGTAACAGAGGAAGTTATTTTGATTGTGAAATGGTAGTACACCATCATTAGCATGATGGAATTTGGAGAGGTGGTAAATATTTAATGTAAGTATTTCATTAATTGAATTCTTTTTTTGTGACGATGAATAGTCTAACACATTGGCTTTATGTGACATATATTCAAAGGTATTTGAGGAGTAGTGTTCTTATATCGAATAATTATTGGAAAATAACATGAAGATTTATGTAAATATGTAATTGGAGTTTCCTAAAACCCAAATTTAAGTTAAGTATTTAATTTTTATTTTTGAAGGAGAATTTTACCAAATAATGCAATACAATGGATGTTGGAGATATTAGATTATTTGTTCATGTAATAGTTTAGGAAGTGTGTTTATTAGTTTAGGGAGTGATTAATATTTAGGAGTGAGTTTATAAGTATATGTAAATGTGTGATGTGTGTGAGGTGTGAAGTGTGCAATTGTGAGTTAGTGAAGAGTAATGTAAGGTATCATGTGCAAGTTAAGTAATTTTGAAAATATTTTTCATTTTGAGAGAAGAGGGAAGGTCAAATGACATGCATGTAGAGAGTCATGTGTAATTATATATTGATTATAAAGCATTGTAAAAATTATCAAACTAGCATAACTTCATGCATGCTATAGTAGACTTTATTAATAATATTTTCAATATTTTATGTGCATTATTATTGTGAGTATTACTGTATGATCCTAGAGAAATTTATCTATGATATAATCAGGAATATTTTCCAACAACATAAAATATCTAAATGGATAAATGAAGATTTATAATGCAAAATATTCTAATAATATTTTTAAAGAAAATAAGGAAATCGAATACAAGTTCAAACATTAACAAGATATAATAACTTTATCTGGTAAAAGCCTTGAAGAAGAAGAAGATACCAATAATGAAGTAAATAATTATTTCAAAAATATTTTATCAAACATTAGGTAATATAAGGAGTTACAAGGTAAGATTTTGCAAAATAATATTTTAATTATCACATAGGGACAAAATAAATTTTCAATGAACAAGATATCTATTTCCATCCTAACAAAGTACATGGCCCAATGGATTTCCTACAATTCTTTCAAAATATTTAGGATTTATCAAAGAGTGATATGTTTATTATAGTTGTATAGGCCCAAACATTGAAGGCTACAATAAATGAAATCAATGTAAATTTTCTAACATTGATTTCCAATAAAAACATAACAAAATATTTGAATATTTTTTATCCAATAATACTTTGTAATATATTGTATAATATTTTTTTCTAAATTATGACAAATATGTTACAAATGTTCTATATTATACTATCTCAAAGGAACAAGACGAGTTCTAGTCATGGTAAATAAATTCTTGATGGTGTATTCATTACATGAGAGGCCGCACATTCTCTTCATTTTATGAAATAAAGATACTTGTGAAACTAGACATAAAAAATCATTTTATAGGGTTTATAATAGTTTTCTATATTATATTCTCCAAAATTTTGGTTTTTATCAAGGATAAAATGGTTACGTTAAGTTATTAAGTGGACTTTATGAAGGTGATCCATTGTCTCCTTATTTTTTGTTCTTTTGAAGGCATTAGGAAGAGCTTTCTCAAAGGCAAAAATAGAAGGAAAAATCAAATGTAATTAGGTTGTTAAAATGGTCCCTTTGAATATCATCTCCAACTTGTTGATGATACATTTATTTTGGTTCATTATTTTGCTAGTGAATCCATGGAGTTTTTTTAATAGATATTATTGTGCTATGAGAAGGCTACTAAAAATATGGTTAATATTGCAAAATCTAGGATGTGTTTTCATCATCACTACAGATTTAAAATGAGTTATTATGGATATTTTAGGATTTAAAATTGAAAAATTTCACCCAGGTGTTGTAAGTGAGTTGGAGAGGAGAGGTCAATCCTCCAAGGGAGGTCCCAGGTTCGAATATCCACCCTACAAAAAAGTTGAATTGGGTACCCAAAATCCAATTGATAATTCTGGTACGGGTAGGGCTAGGCACAACTCCCGGGTGAATTTGATAGTGTAGAACCCCCTGGTCATGGTCTCTCAAACCAAGGTGGCCCTGCAAGGGATTTTTTGCTTAAATTTTTTTTTGAAAAATTTCCAACCATCTTTGGTATTTTTGTTTCTCATAAAGGGACTAGAAAGGAGCTTTGAGTCTCATATTTGGATAGAATAAATTGACATGTTTGAAAAGTAAGTTATTAAT
Source organism: Wollemia nobilis (assembly GCA_028583015.1). NCBI lineage: Eukaryota > Viridiplantae > Streptophyta > Pinopsida > Araucariales > Araucariaceae > Wollemia > Wollemia nobilis. The sequence goes on along the minus strand of JAQPPZ010012805.1, from coordinate 378,159 downwards.
TATGATTAAAAGGATATAAGTCATAAATACTACATTGCAATCCATCCCTACTTAGATGACATCATTTTTAATATTGTCAATATGTGTAGCATTTAATATTGATAAAATTCATAGAGAATTTCTTTGAAATGGATGTAAGGAAAATTTTTAGGTTTTCTCTTTATAAGTAGGATAGGGTTTGTGAAAGAAATAGTATTGGAAGGGTATTATTGTTTAATTATAGACTTAGGAGAAAATATTGGTTGGATATTATTCAAATATTAAGGATAGGGGTAGTGTGTGGCTTTTTGCATCTTCGATTTTTGCCTCAAACATTCTTCGATTGTCTAGATATATCGTTTGTGAATCAAATCCTATGGTGATGAAAGAAGGCATGTCTATGTGCAAGGTATTGACCTATGAGAAAAATATTACTTTTTTGTCCCTCAATTTTAAGGTGAGCTCATGATGGTGCTCATATCTCTTCATTGGTCCCTTTTCTTATTGTCATTGGTTGCATATCATTAGCACTGCTATGCATCAAGATGTACCTCCCCTTGGATGTGAACATGATGTGCCCCAGGGAAGGTGTATTGCCTTTGGAAGGTTCCCCCTTGCTATGGTTCAAAGTATCTCCTGGCTAATGACTTGTCCAAGTACCTAGATTTTGATTCAGTAGGTTGTGTAGCACAGGGATCCTTCATCAAAGTGTGTGTTTTGTGTGTATGTGTGTATTTGTGTGTGTGTTTATTCTATTAATACAATATAATTTTCTATGAAAGGAATCCTACCAAATGATAGTCAATATGCAACTTCATGTAAGATATTTTACAATTGATTTGAGAAAAATCTTAGATATTCAATAAAATATAAAAATTGTTAGGATTAAAGCATAAAATATGTGCAGTAAAATATAGAAATAAAACACAAAAGAAAATAATGCAATACACAATATACATAGATTTACCTGGTTCACCCAATGTGGGCTACACCCATGGAGAAAATAACCAAGCCTTATATTCTATCCAAAAAATCCCTCTGTTACTATTGGTTACGAATCTACCACTAGGAAGTATTTGGTCTATGTGCCCTAGACCCACCCTACAGATTGAAAGATCGAAAAGAAGGAATACCTTCTGTACCAAACTCTGAAGAAGACTGGATTCTTTTCTATTCTAACTGAGGGTTTGAGATAAGAGAACTGGAAAGAGATTGAAAAATTACAGAAAGAAATGTAAATGGCATTGCAGTAGCGGTGGGGAAGAACAAGCAGCACAATTACTAACTAATATCCAAACCAAAAACAATCAAAACAAAGCATGTAACAAAAACTAACACCATTATTCTTCCCTATATATCCTTCAGCAAGAATTCTAGATTCACTTAATGTCCAATGCCCTAATCTAGAGTGTAGAATTACAACAATCAAAAAAATAAATGAATATAAAGCAAAAATACTTACAAAAGGTAGCATAAAAGAAAGAGGTAAGAGTTAGAGCCAAGGATAATTTGTATTGATGCAAAATGCTTGATTACAATATCTCTCTAGCAAAATGTTCCCCCATTTTACAATGAAAATTGATTGCTATTTATAGAAAAAATTTACCCCCAAATTATATTAAAGCAAAGCTGTTAAGATTTGACCCCTGATGGTCATAAGCATACATGCAACATGATTCACCTAAGTTTGGTACACTTCTAGATGGATCTGGTTTTTGAGAGAGGGGGCCTCTTTAATGCCATAGGTAAAACTTACCTCTTGAAGTGTTTAAGGGCCCTGACAAGATGTCCTGGGGCTGGGAACTGAGTTGACATGCCATTAATGCAATTTGACAGGCCACCCACTCTGTCCTTTGAGTCTTCTTGAAAAACTTCTAAGACTCACACAACCCTATGCTGGAAGGACCTGGGGGTATTTTTAAAAAACAATGCTAAGGTTCATCAGGTTCCTAAAGTGGTGATGGGAATCACTCATGGATGGAGTGAATCTGAGAGTTGAATCAAAATGGGAGGAATCTCAGGGGTCACTTTAGGGTGGAGTGAACTTTGGTGTTGCCTTGGTCTTGGCAGCTTCTTCTACCCAAATATTTTATCATTGTTGTGGTTCGCCAGCAAGGGGAGCGATAATGGGAGTCGTCGAGCAGTGGGGGTGACTTCGGTAACAATGATCCCATATTAGCCACATTTTATTTTATCTTCCTTAGTCTACTGGTGATCATTGGAGTGACAAAGGGAATGATGTTAGGAATCGCTTAGTGGCTGGGTGAGAGTGGAGGTCCCTGAGGAGCAGGGACAAACTTGGGGGACTCAATGCCTTAGATAAATATTATGCCCTGGAACTAGTTGGCGATCACTAGAAATTAGGGCAAGGCTGGAGGTCACCATAAGGCTTCTACAACAATGGGAATTGCTCAAAAATGAAGCGATCCTAGGCTCCCTTGCCTTAGAAATTTTTAGCGTGTCATGTTGCTGCTCGTCGGTCTTCTTGAGCGATGATGGGAGTCGCTTCCCTAGTGAGCGACGATGGGAATCACATGATAGTGTAGTGAACCCTAGGAAATTTCAATGCCTTAGCCACTTTTCCCAAATTTAATCACTATTATACATGGATGATGGTGAGGTTCACCCGATAAGAGAGTGATGATGGGAATCACAAAAGACAAGGGGTGGCTCCTAGAATTTTTCAAAAGGAGAGCGACACAGGTGTCCATTGCCTTAGACAATTTTTTTTTTAAATTTTCCCCTTAGTCCCTACTTCTAAATGCAACACCAGGGACTTCTTGGATTGAAAATGATTAGGAAGGAGGAAAGAAGAAGACTTGGTCAAGAAATGTGCAACAATTTTTCAAAAAATTTACCCCTTAGCAAAATGTGGCAACACTCTTGGTAGCTCACAAGGTATCGAGCTTACCTCAATGCAAGGACCCATGCCTTAATCCTTTAGGTCCATAGTCACCCCAAGTCTCTTATTCTTCTTATTTCTTTGCTTCACGTTCTACTTCTTCACTACCATCAACTAATTCTTTCTATGTTTCCTCTCCTTCCTCTATTTCCCCTTTAGACTACTCTTTGCCTTCTCCAGCTTCTTCATGTTTTGATTTAGTGTCTGGGGAAGTAAGGAGATTATGGATGCATTCATAAGTAGCTTGAACCTAAGTCCAAGCTTCCTCTTAGAAGGTATCGAGATCACGAAGGTCCTTTATCAGGCACATAAAGTTCTCTATTTGGAGCATATCTATCCGGTTGACCCTTTGGCTCAAATATATCAGGCACGCGTTGATATGAGTTGTGTCACTTGCACCTCCATAATCAGGTCTGCCTAGTTATCAATCTCCGTTGTATCCTCCTTGAAGGCATCCCAGGCCAGCTTCAATTCCTCCCTGGGTAGGCAATTTCCATTGTCATCCGTGAAGCTGGGAAATCCAAGCGACGTAAGGGTCTGGAAAGGCACCAGGCAGATGCTTCTTTCCTTTTCAAGTGCATCCAGTAATCCCCTCGCCAAACTATTTTTTTCTAATTTTTCAAATAAATGATGCAAGGTTGCCCTTGTAGTGGCCCAATCATGGGAAATCTGAGTCATCAGTGGTATGTCAAGATATTTGTGCTCATAGGCCTTGACCTAAGTGGCCAAGGTGAGCTAACACTCTACTTGGTATTCTACCTCTTCTACCATAGGATTACCCTAGGTAGATACTTCTTTAGCCTCCAAAACAAAAATAAGAACAGACAGGGACCTAGAGGTTCTTGTTCAAAAAAAATTCAAGAGGCCAATGCGGATATCCTTGAAATAGTCTCTAGAAAAGATCTCAACTTGTGCCACCCTTTCTTCTAGATTTTTTTGGGCTTCTAGAATCCAAGCCTCCAACTCGACTACTTTAACCTGTGCCTCCTCACCGTCCCTAGTGCGGTGATCTACGACCTCTTTCTGATCAGCTACTTACTTCTCCAGAGCCACCATCTACTACCTCAATTACTCATATTCATTCTTGGAGTCATCCAGTTGGATTTGTATTTTTGCCATGTCCTCTTCTAGCTTTAGTTTTTCATTCTCCATGGTATAGTAGCACTCCTTCAGTTGGTGATGATGCACATAGAGTGTGTCTGCTCTCAGATGAATGGCCCCCACCTCATTTTCCATGCTGACTATGTTTAGGTCCTTGGCTATACGATGGTAGGTGTAATCTTTGGGCGTCATGTCCTTCAGAGGCTTCTTGACCTTAGGAATTCTCTTCTCTTTGTGCAGCACCATTTTCTCCAGGTCAAATTGGGCATGTTTCTCTACCCCTATAGGTTTTTCAACCTTTCTTTTCTTGAGGCTCTTAATCCACTTGTAGGAGCTCTACTTAGCTTGATCCAAGCTATATTCTATAGAGGGGACATCCACAATTTCTATTTATTGCTCAATGATCTCCATTCCTCCAAACATGGGCTTGATCAGAGACAGGTCTTGCTGAGGCATGGGTTATTTCGTAAATCGATGAGGGGAATTAGATCTTGGGAATTCAATCACTTTTGGGGAGGTTGCTATCTTGGTAGCTGCAGGTGGACTATTTAGACCTAAGGATGGGTTTTCAATTAATGTACTAGCTGAAGATGAAGGATGGGGTGAATATGCTGGACCTATGGTAGTGGAACATGGTTGGGTAGGTGTAAGGGTTTTTAATGCATTGGGATTGGAGGTAAATAGGATGAACACCTACTGGTCAATGTGGGTGGAGTTGGAGGTTTGGGCCTCTTCTTGGATGGATTAGGATACTACGAGGGGGATAGTGGACATTGGTTCACTACCTAAATGAATGACAATGAGGATGGGCTCACCAATGGCGATGGATGGTGCCATAGACAATGACTCAAAATATTGAGGGAGGAAAAAGGATTGCATACCTATGTGCTTAGCGAGAGTTGGCATGTTGAATATCTAGGTCACCCACGCATCCTCCTCCGGTGGAGTGTCTTCCTCCACATCAATAACTTCTTTAACGAGAGCCTTGGGGGCGACCTCCCTTCATGGTGAAACTTCAACTTGTACAACCTCTTTATTTGGCATTATTTTCTTCCCTTTTGGCTACGTGACCTCCATTTGCTTCTGTGGTGAAGCCTCCTTTTGTTGGATAGCATAGGGGATGGATGCACTAGGGGTCAAGCCGGTGGCCTTTTATGAAGGGGTCTTGGATGATTTTATTGTGACTTTTATCTTCTTCTTTGGAGGCATCGAAGTCGCTTGCATCGCTTCCATTGGGTGCTTTTATGATCCCTACTTTTTAGAGTATTGTTCTATTTTTGGTTCAAATTTCTATCTCTCCTTCACCCCATTGCTAGATCCTCTACCTAGTGTAAGTGGTTGCTTGGGTGGGGAATGTACCTTTTGTAAGCCATGGGTTTCTTGAGGCATGATGTCTCTAAATACAATAGGTTGCCATGTGTCATGGTGCTTATCGTAAAGCACAAAGAATTGATTGTCACCAATGAAAACTTTTTCTAGATGTCTCCTTCTTTGTATGGGCTCGCATAATCCACCATTATGCGATTTTCTCTAGCTTCCAACCCATATTCTACAATTTGGGCTGCATCTTTCTAAAGGATTTAGATTCATGGCTATGGGCTAGATTATTAGCTGGGTCATATTTTTCCTCTATGTAATAGAAGTCATGCCATGACGAAAAATACTACATATCCTCTATGTGCCATTCAATATCTTCCCCCATCGAATTATTGTGCTCTTCCATGATCTGCAAGAGGGGACAGGTGTGGAAGTTCTTCATATCTATGATTTTTTTAAATACATCTAAGGGATCATACCTCCACTGCTGAGGAAGCACAATCAAGCCAAAGCTCAATAGCATGGCTGCTAGGAATTCATTTTTTCTAGTAGTGTTGACTTTGATCTCTGCCCATCTAAATGGGAACTCAAAAATATGTCCCCACTTCCTCCATTGGCCATAATTTTGGTTAGTTTAGTCCATCTACCATGCCACCTCTATGGCGAATAGGTACTCCATGGTATAATAGGGAAGGAGGAAGGGTTTACTTGTAAACCCAAAAATCCTAATAAAAAAACCTTGCATTAATTGAAATGTGTCACCCATGTTACATCGTACTACATCGTATCTCATTTTGTGTGGGATGTGAGAGCAAGATCCATGCAAGATCACCAATGTAGGGCCTAGGAATACCAGATTAAACTTGTAGCAGGACTCCCTCTTCAATAGCAACTGAGTCCACTGATACACTGGCAGTCGTACACCCTTCTCATTGGTGCACTGAACGAGGATTAACTTTAATTTTTTATGCATATAGAATAGGAAGAGCTAGGATAGGAATGAACTTACCCTAAATTATTGGCACTTTACCTCTATCAGGTCCACCAGGCATAAATGTATACTACATGCTAACCAATCTACCCAATTAAAGAACACTGATTTGGTTTTGGTCCCCATTGCACTGGGGTCGTAGAATTCTCCATGAAAAATACATTCTACAAGGGAAAATTGGTAGGGGAACACCACAAAATTTGTTCCAATGCCCAAGACCCAGGCCAACATAGTGTAGACACTAAAATATGGTTAACCCGATTAAGCATCCACAAACAATGATCAAATTGGCATCATATGGCCCCTTGGGCAGCCCTTAGAAGGCTCACAGTGGTTCTAGCCACTCTGGAAGAGGTTTTGGAGGCTTCTGGCCCAATTTTGGGAGGTTTTGGCCCAAAATTCACCATCGTCCCACCCTGGGATGGTGGTAGATTCCCATCATCCCACCCTGGGATGGTGGTGAGCCATCATCCCAGGGTGGGATGGTGAGCAAGTTTGACCCAGAAAAAGTCAAATCTGGGACAAATGGCACCCAAAAACTACCATTTACCCCACCAATTGAAGCATGCAGGTCAGAGGGCATTGAATCCTTATGACATGCTTCATAATGGAGGCTAAAATGGGAGATTCTCTTCCCCATCCAATGCATGCCTCCTTTTTGACAAATGGCACCTCCTGCCATGCATGCCCTTGCATGCCTTTTTGCACATAAGCCCCTTTGGGCTATAAAATGGATTCAATATCCACACAAAAATATAGATAGGAGTTCTAGGATATGCAATGGAGTGCTTCTAATATTTCCCCTCACTTTATTGTGCTCTCTTTCCCTCAAAATCTCTTCTTAGCGAAGGAGGTTACCGGGTGACTTCAAGAGGGTCTTTTGGGCATAAATTTACCATCCGGGTGAATTTATTCACCAAATTTGATGAAAATACCCCTTAGAGTGTTTAGGACCATTCCCCAATGGGATTGGTAGCAAAAGGTGTGCAGAATTGGTGGGTATCCCCCCCTAGGGTGCCCTCCAATTAGTTGTAGTCACCACCATCCCCCTAGGATGAGGAAAAATCCTTGCACAATTTATTTACTATTTTTTTTAGTATTATTCTAGACTATCATAGGATTCTACAGTTCAAATTTCATGCAATTTGGAGTTAAATTGGCCGAGATATCACATTTTTAAGTTTTTGCAGGTTCGTAGGGCCCATCCGGGCACCCCAGTTGCATGCAGGTGGATATGCACCTAATTTTGAAAATATAACCATATGGGTTGTCTTAAAATGTTTATTTATGCATTATTTCCAAATTTCATGTGTTTTGGACATGTTTAGGTGTAGGAATTGCTTGTCTTGGTCTTCGTAGGTTGTAGATGGGTGATGCAAAATTGAGGGGTCTACGGATGCAATTTCAGATCTATTTTTTGTGATATCCCTTAAAAACCTCTTATTTAACATCCCCATAAATTTTCAAGTCATTCTGAGTTGATTTGATATATTTTTAATATATATGCCCTTTTGTGCCTGTGGGGATTGCATGTTTTCCTTCACACGCACTTGCTATTTGACCCTTTTTGCTTCCTTGTGTGTAGGTGCAGGTTCCTAGAAGGCATTGGTAAGGAATATCAGACATCAAATATTAGATATACAAGCAGTGGCAACATTGGCCCGCCCACCTCGATTGTGGGTACGAGGAAAGACACTGGATGTGCACCCGGATTTCTTGAAGGATTTGATCCTTGGGCACCCAAAATTTGTAAAAATTGTATCACCTTTGAGCCCTCAAGGGGACTTCTATGTAACCTTGGATCTGATCCACCAAATTAATAATAAGGATACTTGTTTCATTTCATATCTTGTTGTTTGGTTTTTGCTTCCATTTCACATGCATGCTTCCGTTTGATGCTCATAAGCTATAGAGGATAGATACATATATTTTTTCTCATAATTAGGTGCACTATTTTTCCCTAATTCAGTGGTGATCATGGTGGGACCCTTGTCCCTTGTGCTTTGGGTGAAAATTTGACTCCATTTTTGCCATTTTTGCCCTTTTTGTGTTGCAGGTGCTCCCCTCCCCACCCTGGAACGGTGGCAGAACCTTTATCTGGCTCACCCTAGGATGGTGGCTTCACCATCCCACCCTAGGATGGTGGTAGGGCTTCTAATCATCCCACCCTAGAGCATTGAAGAACCAGAGAAATTTTTGCTCAAAAATCCAGAATTTGGAGGTCTCAAAACTGATAAGGTGAGTGCCTAAACCCTCTTTTTTTTGCTGCATTTTTAGAGACTGTAAAAATTGGTTTTTCTTGCATCATTTGTTTGCATAGAAAGGTTAAAATTCATATTTTTACTTTTCTTATAACATAAAGCAACAAAATGAAGAAGAAAAATCAAAATAAATTTGAAGTAGCAATGCATCTTTGTGGCTTGATTGCTTGTGGCTTACCCAATGGGTAAGTTAGCATTTAGGATTTGCATTCATAAGTTACATTTGTAGGTTCTTTATCCTAAATTTCTGAAAGTAAAATGCACTTATTTGCATGCATTTAGTGAATGATCATTGAATGCTTCTTTTCTTACTTTCTTGGGATTAAAAAGAACCACACACACCACGATCCACTTAAAATGCTAACGAGTTGGACTTCATCCCCAACCATTGGTAGAGCGCAAGTGATAGTGGGTTTCATCTCCATCCACTTGGCTCAAATCCCATGAACCTGATCCATCTTGCCAAGGCTAGTTCCAAGATCTATCATAGCCCATGGGTTATAGCATGCATCACCCTTCGGGGAGGTGTATCACAGACTACGGGTGAACTGGGTGAGGAACTGGTAGGACCTGTGCTCCCTGGCCATGTGTGGACCTCATCACCACACATTATAGGTGGGATAATGCAACCTGGAGTTCATAGCCAGGTTGACGAGCTATGAGTATATAGGTGAAAGCCAATTAAACATTTGAGTACATCATCCAACAATATTTCAAATACGTGACACAAGGTCATTATTTACAAACAACACATCTGAAACACACAAAATAGTTTAGGGACTCACATCTAAAACTTAAAAGAGATAATCATCTATCTGTTGGGTGTTTCCTTTTCTATTTGTTGTTTCATTAAAAATTTGTAAAGAAGATAATCACTTGGGGTATTGATAGAGGAGCGTGATGGTGCACACCCGTAGCCAAGCCCAAACATGGGTGAAAGCTATGGAGAGTGGATTAGGAGACATGAATCATCTTCGATATAGCCCTAGGGACTTGGTTATACCTCCCTGGTGAGCTTCTACTCCACCTAGCCCCAAGATAGTAGGGCATGAGCCTCATCTCCAAAGGGATCCTCTACGAGACACCCCGAGGGATGATGAGCATTACTTGGGAGAGTGTTCTCGGTATGTAGATATTTCATAGGCCTTCCTTGGTGAAAGGCAACTATGCACCGAGGTGCTAATAGATAGAGTGGTGCCACGCATCCATGTACCCATCAGGGCTGACACACCTAAGCATAGGTAGGAGCACGACTTCACACACTAGCCAGAGCAAGTCGATACGACTTTACCTCCATGTCACCTTGATAGGATACAACAGCTCATGCAACTCGATGGGAATGACACTCATCGATCGAGGTGAGCCAATTCTGCCCTACCTTTCCTCGTCTAGGAGGGAAGACATGAGGAGATCCCAGATTTTCCTCAAGAACAATATTTTGTGCATGCCCGATGTGCCTCTATGCCAGCTGAGTATAATGAACATATGTTCCAACCCAAACCTCGAGTCAATGCGATGAACCTTGAGAGAGGCAAGCACCCTATGGAGACCATAGAGTATCTTGAATGAGGTCGGCCCTAGGGTGAGATTCCTAGGCCCCCTAGGCCTCACACTATGGATCAAATTAGGCAAGCGGTTGCAAGATATACAGAATGCCAAGCTCAGTTCAAGCAGCTTTGGTGAGACAAAGAGCAATTAGACCACTTGCACCAACTTGAGAAAGAAAGGATTGAATGATAGACCAATGAGCTATTCCAAAAGACTTTACGAGAGAGGGTCCCTACCCCTAAGACACATAGGTAGGAATTCCATCCGAGGCAACCCATGCTCATTCGAGATAGGTCCCCAAGACCTTATCCAATGTTGCCTCCATGACCTCCTAGGCTAGATCGAGAGATGCCTCCCAGGCCAAACATAGGGCACCCACCATGGGTGGATACCCCCATTTATAGACCAGCTCGAGAGACGCCTTACGGGGCCTATACTGAGCATGAGCTAGAAATAGAGTATGTGGAGATGCCTTACCAAGGTAGGGGGGTGATTTACCACCACCCTACAATAGGTTGGAGGACCCTAGACCTCCATCGCAAGATGTGAATAAGGATGAGGAGATTAAGTCCTCAGGCCCATATAAAGCATTGCTAGAATGCCTAGAGTCAGTTGAGAACAAGACCTCTGGGTCGGGATCTCAAAAGCCCACTATGCACCAGTTGCATAGTCAACCCATCCATCCTTCAGTACCTGCACCTCCCTATCTAGAACAATTTAAGTTGCCTCAATTGGCCACCTTCAAGGGAGAAGAGGACGTGCAAGAACATGTCACTAGGTTCTTAGGCCAATGCTTTGGCATTCATGATGATGATGCTTTGCTTTTGAGGACATTTGTGACTACCCTCACTGGCCCCACCTTCGAGTGGTTTTACCAACTCCCTAAGCATAGCATCCACAATCTGGACCAACTTGTGGATGCTTTCCTAGAGCGCTTTGCCTTCAATACCAAGAGGAAGGCAATGCTGGCCGATGTAGCTAGGTTGAAATAGTATGACGATGAGTCAATAACAAATTATGGCAATAGATGGTGAACCCTACTCGCCAAGATACCTTATCTTCTCCCCATGTCGGAGTTGACTCAGATGTTCTCCAAAAGTTTCTTGAAGCCAATCTCCTTGTTGTTGTAGTTGCAACAATACCCTACTCTTGAAGATGCCTTAGCATAGGCTAGGATCATTGAAGAAATCAAGATTCAAGAGGGTGAGATTGCAAAGCCTCACAAGAAGGAATGGAACAAGAATGCTAAAAACACCCCAATGCAACCAAAGTCAGTAGTAGTAAATCAAGTTGCAATTAGTGTCCTAGGGCCAGTGCAAGCCGCGCCACCTCAAAAGCCTAATTATCAGGCCACTCCTAGGAACTATGCCAAGGATAACCAGAATGGTCAAGGGCAAAATCAATAGCATCACCCCAAGCGACAATTCATGCCCATTGCAGAATCTATGGACTCATTGTTTGATCACCTCTTAGCGGCCAATGCGATCCATCTACCTGAGAGTCGACCTATCGACCCAAATGCATCGAAGCCCAAAGGATATAGAGAAGACCTATATTGCAAGTTTCATAGGCAAAATGGGCATGATGTGCAAATGTGCTATAAATTCAAACACTTGGTGCAAGACCTAATTGATAGGAATGCCCTCTAGGTAGACAACCCTATCACACCAAACAACCAATAGATGGAGGTCTTCAAGGACCCCTTGCCTGCCCATGCGGAGCAGGCCAAACTAGTGCCCCAGGTGAATGAGGTTCACCATGCCCCTCCTAAGCAAGGGTATGTTGGCATGGTCAGTATTGTGACAAGAAATAGGTGGTATCCAAGTCCAGCCACACCACCTATGGCTCAGAGTGATGTCCCTTCGACATCATAGCCTATACCACCTCCCGGGCTGAGCCTCCCACCTAAGCCTGTAGTCACCATTAAGAGTAAGCTCGCTCAGAGCTTAAGAACAACATCTTCTCGACTCTCCATCTATGAGCTCATCCAGCAATCACAACCTCATAGAGAAGCCTTGATGGAGATCCTTAAGGCAATTGAGCTTCAGCCCCAAGAGTCTAACTCCTTCAACAACTTTGTGGGGCATGTGTAGCAATGCATGGAACCGATGATTACCTTTCGAGAAGATGAACTTAAACTGGTTCCACATGATATGGTGGATCCCCCTTTGCACATCATCACATGTGTGAATGGAACACCTTACAAGAGAGTGTTGATAGACACTGGGTCTTCAAGCAACATCATAACTACAATAGCTCTCAAGCACCTGAAGCTCCCAACATCCCACATTGTTACATCTACCTACACCCTTCGAGCATTCAATGATGCCATATGCTCAATGGTTGGTACAATCATCCTACCTATTCAAGTAGGAGAAAAGATCATCCCTATAATGTGCCACATCTTGGAGGGTGATATGGCATACAATATCTTGTTAGGAAGACCATGGATCAGGGACATGAAGTGTGTCCCCTCCATCGCTCACCAGTGCCTCAAGTACACTCATGAAGGGCAAGTTCATGTCATCCCCATAGACCTAGAGCCCTTCAAGTACTACAACATGGTGCAATAGTTACCCGAGTCGACCTTACCATCAACACATCTAGATTTTTAGCTAAATAAATCCAACCAAGGTTTGACCCCACCACTACCGAATACCATGCCATCCTCATCATTGGCTCCACCCCGGATGCCTAGTACACCAATGGATCCTTTGCCTAGGAACCTAGAGAAGTGGCCCATTGATGAGGTCCAACCGACCATATCCACTATCTCTATAGAGGAGATACCTAGCCTAGATGATGAAGAGACACCACATGAGGCAAATGATGAGCCAGATCAAGTCTCACTCTCATCCCTCTTCTATCCATAGCCCTAGGTTATAGTGCACCTAGCTTCTACCAGATTGGGAGAATACATGGTTAGGAATATCACCACTACTCCTGCTATAGAGTCGGTGCAAGACATGGGTAGACCTCATCTTCCCATAGGCACTATCGTACCTCTTGGTATTCCCCCTAATCAAATGAATTTTGTCTATGGGGGCCTTGACTATGGCATCAAACCTTACCAACAGTAGGAGGAGGATGAGGAGCCTTTTGGAGAAGACATTAACTACTTGTCTAACCCTAACTTCACCCTGAAGTACCTTGACCTATGCAATTGGTATGGTTATGGGTTAGGCCTGTATGAGCAAGGCACAAGAATCCCTTATCAACCATAGTATCAAATGCCCTATGACAAGTTGGGAGTGGGACACAATAATCCCTTGCCTCTAGATGTCCTCATGGATGGCCTAGATCGCTTAACTATAGGCTATAGGGATAGGTTGGCTCAAGACCCTTATGCCAATCCCAATACAATCTACTCCCTGGGGGACTACTTCCCACTACTATATGGGAACCCCATGATCCTCAGTGACATCCTTCCCCATTTTGAGAGAGGGGAAGGTTCATGAAGTTGTCCCCATGTTTGTGATGAATCATATCAAGGCACCTCATATGAATGGACCTCAGATGATGAGTCGGGTTACGAGGTGGCACCATATGACCCTTTTGAGTTGGATAGTGATCATTCACAAATTGTTCCCATTGATGACCAATAGGAAGACCTCCTACATCTGTTCCCTTTCCCTGATCCTATCTGGTGGTAGCTCCTTCCTCCTGAAGATCCGGTTCACCCATAGGAAGCTAGACCTCCTAGGGAGGGCACAATTAATTTACTTGAGCAGTTGGATCCTCGTGAGCCTGAGGCACTACGAGGTGAGAATGAAGAAGTCCTCATCCATGATAATAATTATGAGGAACGAGCATATATGGGACCACACTTACCTGATCACCCGATCCCAAGAGGCAACAATGAGATTCCCATATACGATAGTGACTATGAGGATGAAACAGAGAGGGCATACCTTGGTCCTCATTACTTGCATCATCATCATGAGCCCATCGACATAGAAGAAGTCTATCATCAGTTGCACGTTGGCCCATGCTTAAGGGCAAGGCCTATCAATTTAGGCCAGATTCACCATGAGGTCTTCCCTGACCCACCCACACACATGGAGCTCCTTGAGCCTAATGATCCCATCCTACAGTCTATTCCCAGATAGGATCCGATGATCCCCATTCCCCCAGAACCACATCTGGGGGTGGGAGATGATATCAATATATAGTCACATGCCCATGGTCCTGGAGAGTAGACACATTCCATCAATATGATCTCCATTGATTTGACCACACCACTTCACAACCTAGCTCGATCCTTCCAAGCCATGCCATCTAGATCTAGATGCTATTGATTGGGATCATGTTGATTCACCCCCATCACCCTCTGAGTATTGGACTTGCGATGGGTTGTTTCACTTCTCCACTGGGCCAACTCATGATGTCTTCCATGCTGAGGAGGAACCTGAGGTTCCCATCAAGGATTTAAATCTAGTTGATGACATCCATTTGATCCCTACTCCCCACCAGTTGGAAGAGGGGTCACATATGTCAATCGAGCCTACGGTTGACAAAGATATCAGCTCAGATCCTAAAAACCCATAATGTATCAAGCTAGGGGAAAGCCTATCCCTCAAAGAGCAAGCCGATTACATAGCCCTTCTCACAAAGAAGAAGGCAACTTTTGCATGGTCTTACAAAGACATGCCAGGACTAGATCCCAATCTGGTCACCCACAATCTAACGCTTGACCCCAAAGCCAAGCCTGTCAAGCAAAAGTTGAGAAAGATGCACCCAATAATGGCCTTGATGGTCAAAGATGAGCTACAAAAATTATTGGATGCCAAGTTTGTCATTTTTGTAGACTATCCACCATGGTTGTCCAACATGGTCCCCATCAAGAAGCCTGATGGGAGGATTCACATTTGCACTAATTTTTGAGACCTAAACAAAGCGAGTCCTAAGGATGATTTTCCTTTGCCAAGCATCGATGCCCTGGTAGATGCCATCATAGGCCATGAAATGCTCTCCCTTATGGATGGCTTCTCTAGGTATAATCAGATTCGTATCAACCCTGAAGACCAGCTCAAAATGGTGTTCACAATGCCTTGGGGAACATTTTGTTACAAGGTCATGCCCTTTGGCCTTAAAAATATCGGTGCCACCTACCAGCGTGCCATGACATATATCTTCCATGACTACATGCACAAGATTTTGGAAGATTACATGGATGACTTACTGGCTAAATATTTATTACGTCATGAGCACCTAGATGTCTTGTGCAAAGTCCTCGATCACCTTATTGAACATAATGTGAGACTGAACCCCAAGAAGTGCATCTTTGGCATCACATCTGGAAAGCTCTTGGGATTTATAGTTTCCAAATGAGGCATCGAAGTGGACCCTAACAAGGTCAAGGCAATCCTTGAAATGCCTCCCTCGACTACCATCAAGCAGCTTCGTAGCTTGCAAGGGAGGATTGCATCCATCAAATGCTTCATAGCACAATTGTCAGACAAGTGTCGACCCATGAACAAACTCTTGCACAAGGGGGTCACATTCCACTGGGACGATGAGTGTCAGGATGCCTTTGATGCAATTAAACAATACCTGGCTTCGCCACCAATGTTAGCTCCACCTAGACCAGGGGTGTCATTCCGATTATATATCTCAGCTACTGAGACTGCATTGGGTGCCATGTTAGCCCAAAATAATGAATTGCACAAGGAACAGGCCACATACTATCTCAGTCGCACCCTGGTGAGCTATGAGATCAAGTATGCATACGTTGAAAAGTTATGTCTAGCGGTGGTTTTTGCTACCAAGAAGCTATGACACTATATGCTCAACCACACTACGTATGTTGTATCTAAAGAGAATCCATTGTGATACATGATGAGTCATACTTATCATAGTAGTCACATGACGAAATGGATCATGTTGTTGATAGAATTTGACCTAGAATTCATTGGACAAAATTCAATCAAGGGCTAGGTCATTGTTGATCAACTTGTAGAGGCTCCTCTCTAGGATGATCAACCTCTTAGCATGGAGCTTCCCGATGATGGAGTCTTCCAAATATCAGAATCACTTAATTCTGATGAGCCTGAGTCATAGGAAGATATGACTCTTTTCTTTGATGGCTCCAAATGCGAGCAAGGGGGTGGTATAGGGATCATGTTTTTCACACCGCATGGGGCTCCCATACCCCTATCATTTAAACTTAATTTCTCATGTACCAATAACAATGTCGAGTATGAAGCCTTGCTCATAGGTCTTCAAATGGCTATCACCATGAAAATAAACAAACTCAATATCTTTGGTGACTCCTTGCTTATAGTGAACTAGGTCAAGGGAATTTACCAGTGCAAGTGCCCAATTCTGCAAGCCTACAAAGCCCTTGTGGATAAACTCCTAGAAAATTTTGAATGGTATGACATCGAGGCACTCCCTCGATCATCTAATCATTTTGTGGATACAATGGCCTCCTTAGGGTCCTTGATCCCATAAGACCCCATAGATGAGATGACAACCATTCAATTCAAGATGCTATCACAATCAGTGGTTGAGCGTGAGAGCACTCAAGCCATGCCAAAAGTCCACTTGATTCAAATAGAACCTCATCAAGAGAGATTCTCGCACATTCATGAGTGCTTGAATCATGTTACTTGGGGGACTTTGTTCCCCCAAACCCCTTTTGATAGTAACATAGTGCTATTCTTACAAGTTCTTTCCCAATCAACATTTTCTCAGGATGAACTTCATGAGGGATAGGCAATTCATGCAATCGAGGCTTCCACATAGCAGGACTGGTCCACACAAATTAGAGAGTACCTAAAGCTTGGTAATCTCCCTCCTGGATTATCGCACACTACCAAAAGGACATTTAAATGGAAGGCAGCAAAATTTGTCTTGTTAGGAGACATCCTATACCATCGGAGCTATGAAGGAATCCTCCTTCATTGCTTAGAGTATCAAGAATCGACTTGGGCAATGGCCCAAGCACATGATGGTACTTGTGGTGGCCATTTTAGTGGCATGGCCATCACAAAGCACATTCTTCGCATGGGCTATTATTGGCCAACTTTAGAGTGAGATTGTTGCGCATATGTGAGGAAGTGCATGAAATGTCAACACCATGCTAACTTGACACATGTACCTTCTCAGGCCTTACAACCGATCCAATCGGCTTGGCCATTTTCACAATGGGGATTGGATTTAATTGAGAAAATCTCCCCTGCATCCTTGGGCCATCACACATTTATCATTATGGCTATCGAGTATTTCACAAAGTGGGTGGAAGCAATCCCCCTTACCACTACGATAGGACCCCACATAGCGGAGTTCATATTGCATAATATCATTTGTCATTTTGGTATTCCATCCAAGATCATTTTGGATAATGGGACATCATTCAAGAATAAATATGTGCATGCTTTGATAACAAAATATAATATCCAACACAACTTTTCAACACCCTATTATCCGCAAGAAAATGGGCAAGCAGAAGCATCAAACAAGACATTAATTGCCATATTGAAGAAAATAGTCAAAGAGAATCATACCGATTGGCACACGCAAATGCCGCTTGCCCTATGGGCTTACCACACTAGCATTCGGACGCCCACTAGGGCAACCCCATTTTCACTAGTGTATGGCATTGAGGCAGTCATGCCTCTAGAGCTAGAAATCCCATCGCTACGCATATCCATGCAAGAGTTTATCGATGATGATACTGCGTGACAAGCTCACCTAGATCAGCTTACGTTGTTGGATGAACATCGCATTAATGCTCTTGAGCATCTACGTGTGTATCAAGAGCGGCTCAAAAGAGCCTACAATATGAAAGTCCATCTTAGAGACTTTTAGGTTGGTGATCTCATCCTAAAAGAGAACCAATAGAACTCTAGCTTGCCGCCCCACCTATGGGACAAATTTATGGTAAACTGGTTAGGTCCCTTTGTCATCACTAGTCAAATTAGGCCCAAAACTTATCTCCTGGCCTCCCTTGAAGGTGTCGAGGATCCTGAACCCTTGAACATCCTTCACTTGTGACCATTTCATGCTTAGAGAGCACCACCAAAAGGCTCCTAGCGGTTTTTCACCATCTAGGTCAAATAAAAATGCTCCTAGACTATCTACGATCATCTAGGTCAACCCTAAAATCCCCAAAGGCATCCATAAGCCCTTTGGTCACAACCAAATACCCCTAGGTAGTCGTAGACACTTTTTAAGTGTCGTTGACCATCTAGGTCACCCAAAAGGCTCTCCCGATACGATCATCTAGGTCCTAAAAAAGGATATAAGTTTGGTAAAAAATTAGGTAGTTAGAACTTTTAGTTTATCGTCTAGGTCACCCAAAAGCTCCTAGTAGTTTTTCACCATCTAGGTCAAATAAAAATGCTCCTAGACTATCTACGATCATCTAGGTCAACCCTAAAAGCCCCAAAGGCATCCATAAGCCCTTTGGTCACAACCAAATGCCCCTAGGTAGTCGTAGACACTTTTTAAGTGTTTTTTGCCATCTAGGTCACCCAAAAGGCTCCTAGCGGTTTTCACTATCTAGGTCAAATAAAAATGCTCCTAGACTATCTACGATCATCTAGGTCAACCCTAAAATCCCCAAAGGCATCCATAAGCCCTTTGGTCACAACCAAATGCCCCTAGGTAGTCGTAGACACTTTTTAAGTGTCATTGACCGTCTAGGTCACCCAAAAGGCTCCTAGTGGTTTTTACATATCTAGGTCAAATAAAAATGCTCCTAGACTATCTACGATCATCTAGGTCAACCCTAAAATGCCCAAAGGCATCCATAAGCCCTTTGGTCATAACCAAATGACCCTAGGTAGTCGTAGACACTTTTAAGTGTCGTTGATCGTCTAGGTCACCCAAAAGGCTCCTAGTGGTTTTTTACATCTAGGTCAAATAAAAATGCTCCTAGACTATCTACGATCATCTAGGTCAACCCTAAAATCCCCAAAGGCATCCATAAGCCCTTTGGTCACAACCAAATGCCCCTAGGTAGTCGTAGACACTTTTTAAGTGTCGATTGACCGTCTAGGTCACCCAAAAGGCTCCTAGCGGTTTTCATCATCTAGGTCAAATAAAAATGCTCCTAGACTATCTATATTTTTCTTATCATATAGGTCAACCCTAAATGACCCAAAGGCATCTATAAGCCCTTTGGTTACAACAAATCCCCTAGGTATGTAGACACTTTTTAAGTGTCGGTACCCGTCTAGGTCACCCAAAAGGCTCCTAGTGTTTTTCAACGTCTAGGTCAAATAAAAATGCTCTTAGACTATCTACGAATCATCTAGGTCAACCCTAAAAGCCCCAAAGGCATCCATAAGCCCTTTGGTCACAACCAAATGCCCCTAGGTAGTCGTAGACACTTTTTAAGTGTCGTTGACCGTCTAGGTCACCCAAAAGGCTCCTAGCGGTTTTTCATCATCTAGGTCAAATAAAAATGCTCCTAGACTATCTATGATCATCTAGGTCAACCCTAAAAGCCCCAAAGGCATCCATAAGCCCTTTGGTCACAACCAAATGCCCCTAGGTAGTCGTAGACACTTTTTAAGTGTCGTTGACCGTCTAGGTCACCCAAAAGGCTCCTAGCGGTTTTTCACCATCTAGGTCAAATAAAAATGCTCCTAGACTATCTACGATCATCTAGGTCAACCCTAAAAGCCCCAAAGGCATCCATAAGCCCTTTGGTCATAACAAAATACCCCTAGGTAGTCGTAGACACTTTTTAAGTGTCATTGACCATCTAGGTCACCTAAAAGGCTCCTAGCGGTTTTTCACCATCTAGGTCAAATAAAAATGCTCCTAGACTATCTACGATCATCTAGGTCAACCCTAAAAGCCCCAAAGGCATCCATAAGCCCTTTGGTCATAACCAAATACCTCTAGGTAGTCGTAGACACTTTTAAGTGTCATTGACCATCTAGGTCACCTAAAATGCTCCTAGGGGGTCAACAACCGTCTAGGTCAAACAAAAATGCTCCAAGGGTATCTACAATCTTCTTGGTCAACCTAAAAGCTTCTGGCCTAAATGTGGGTAACTAAAGTAGGTTTAAACCATCTAGGTCAACCAAAAAGCCCCAAAGGCATCCATAAGCCCTTTGGTCCCCCCAAATGCCCCAATGGCCCCCAAATAAGCTCGTTGGTCACATGTGTATACATATCAATCAAAAACTCAAAAACATCATTAAAGCATAAAAATACAAAAATATTGCACTCCCATCAAGTTGCATACCATTGCATTATCACTTTCGTTAGGCATATTCTTCATCGCACATTGCATTTCTTTAGAATTGATCATACATGTCTAGCACTAAGATTGTACACTAGTCATAATTCACAATCAATGTTGTCAAGGTCATCACTCACCTCATTCCATAGTTACTTATCATTTCCATCTACATTTCCTACATTTCCATAGTCATGTCTATTCCCTTCACTTAGCCATTTGTTTTAGAATTTTAGTAGGGTTTTCGGTCACTCAGCCATATCCAGTCTCTACTCAGATTTTGTAGAAGGCTAGCATGATTTTTAGGAGGTAGAATCTTGCTTAGATTATGCCTTGTGTACATCATATCCCAAACATAATTAATCATTAACAATCCAAGTTTTGCACAAAGACAGATGAAATCCATGAAGTGGTCTAGGTTACCTTACGTGAAAAGGTCATCCTGCTCATCCCCCTATGTGAATGGTTCAAGAATGCTGAGAGTTGGCAAAAGGACAAGTTCTCCCCTACCCAATTCCCCCCACAACAATAAGTGGTTTTCCCCCATTTTTTGTCATCAAAATCCCACATTTTCACATGTTTGCAATAGTCTAAATTTGCAAACCCCCACAAAGCAAAAATTCAAAGTACAAAAATACAAAAATCAAAAAGTGCACACATCAAAAAGCACAAGAAATAGTGATCCCCATCACTCAAAATTCAAATCCCTTGCTCAAGAGAAAAAGAAAAAACTCAAAATAAATAGTGATTATTATCACTAAAAAGAGAAAAATAAACAGTGATTCTTATCACTCTATATGAGAGCAAGTATCCCAATAAAATTGAAGAAAGTAGGGAGTCGAACTTGAATCCCTAGAACTCTCAGCATTTGGAAAACCATCAGGTGATCCTCATTACGGGTTTGGTGGATAGCCTATCCGTCAATGGCGGTAGCCTCCCACATGATGATATGTCTACCATATTAGCTTTTGGGCGTATGTGTAGACCAATGTTTGCATGTGGATGAGCTAGCTTTGGTAACCTAGATTGCCTAGTGGTCTAGTCATACTTAGTACGAAACCTAGGATGGTGGCATTCATTGGGTGATCCTCAGTACAGGTTTGGTTGAGAGCCTACTTGGCACTGGTGGTATCCTTATGCATCTCATAGGAATGAACTCACTTGCACACACAGGGATATGAAGTACCTTGGTCATCCTAGCAGATTCATACCTTGTCAAAAAGTCTTGCATGGTTAGTATACAACTTTTGATCAGTTGACTAGAGTGTTTGAGTCTCGTGAAAACCTCATGGGCATTCTCTAAACATCATGTCATTCATATTACTTCACCTCATCCATTTCAGTTACACTATTCACAAATCCATTATATAAGTCTCATGACAACATTACATATGAGTTGGTGCAATATACATCGTCTATGGTGCTAGCATAATATGTCATATAGTCTACACATTTCATCCTCTAAATCAATAAATCATCCATCTCACCATACATCCATGCATGTACAAAATCAAATCAAATCACATTACAAAATATGCATACAGGGTAGACATCCATCATCATCTCATAAATCAAATTGCATACATTTGCATACATTTCATAAAACAATAAACACATGATGATAAACCACATAAAAAGTATATATATATATATATATTTTTTTTTTTTTTTTTTTTTGTATATGTATAAGACAAAAAGATACATCATGTTGCTCATAGGCTACAATAAAAGGAGTCCTCAGACTTCACACTGCTAAAACATCCAAAAACATAAAAATAGTCATGCGAGCCACTACCATGGTCATGCAGGACCGATACTATGACTCACACTCCCACCTATAGTCGAAGTCCTCTATGAACTCCCATACCTGCTACCACCTACCCTATCAGCTCTCCACCTAGACCCTGGTGCCTCCAGCCTAGAGGAGGACTACCCTATCCTACTGTGGTGACTCTGGTATGACCCATCGGTAGCTGCATCATCCCATAGATGCCCTCCAAGGTGCACTACCTCTATCTCTAGCTCATCCACATAGGCCTACCCCTATCGACATCATGCTTAGTAAGTCTCCACCATAGAATGGAGTCATGTCACCTCTACCTATAGCCTAGTCACCTCCCCACTATTGGAATCCTCCCATGTAGGGCTTCGAGATCATAATTATGCTTGAAGAGATGCTATCTCGGCTTGAGCCACCTATACCTCGACTCATTGTGCTGCTAGCTCCACCTGTACATCATGCACCTATGTCCATAGGAGATATCTCTCCTACCTAACCTTGAGTAGCTCATCTCGTAGCTCTACCTCTGTATCACCATGTGCCATCGATGGTGCCTACACCTCCTCATCCCCGATAGCATCATCCCCAAAGTCACCTTGATCTCCTAAGTCTAGGAGAACCACCTGCTCCCCTACCATGTGTCCCTACCAATCACCTACCTCACCCTGGTCCTCATCAGAAACCTCTTGATGTGCCTCCCTAGCTGCACCCCTCCCTAGTGGCCCCTCTCCATGCCACTGGCCTATCACCCACCAAGCATCATACTCCATTGTAGTCCCAACATCATCCACATCTAGAATGTCTACTATAGGATCCGTATCCCATGCCACTACCTCTACTACTAGCCATGCCAATGTCCTCTCATCCTCATGATGTTGATAAGGCATCGACTCACTGGGCACCCCTTGGTATAGCCCAAACTATCACATCACCCAAGAAAAATGGAAGTACTCCCACTCTATGCCATGTCGTCCAACAAGCCACCTACCTCACCGCACCCTACGGAGTTATACAATAGCATCTACCCACTCTGGGAAATCTCTGTATGGCCTCTAGAACACCTGGCCTACCTCGAGTTATGAGAATAGATCTACATAGTGAGCCACATCACCTATGAATCATCGACTCTATCCCCTCTCCTGAGCCCTCTGCCATAGGATGCCATATCCTATCTCCCTGTCTGCCAGTTGTGCTCGAGTCATCCATGGTAGCCCCTGTGGTCACCCCATAACTATGTGCTACCATCCCTAACACTACAATAAAAAGCTACACCCCACACCCTTCCATCGATGGTAGTAGATCTCGTACAACTCATCATAGAGTTGTGCCAGTAGTGTAGTACCCCATGCCATCACTAGTGGCTCCGCCATAGTGCACCTCACTAACGCAAACACTATCTCCACCAGGTTCCATGGGAACCTCACTCTAGAAGAGTTAGGTAATAACATATTGGAGATGAGCATCATAAGTAGTGTATGCCTCACCCCCAATACCTTCACCTCATGCTATAATCCTACCAGCATACCCCCCTTCAAGTAGTCCAGCTCTATCATCTCTAGATCATAACTGAAGTACCTCTCGAGCACTGCACGTCTCTGGTCTCATGGTATCATACGAATCGGCCACCCTTCTATCAGAATTTAAATAATCTGATAGATATCCTCAAGTATCACCATCATCTCCCCCATGGGTAGGTGGAAGGTATTGGTGCATGGATCCCACAGATCAATCAGGGCAGTCAAATATGCATGGTCTCCTATCACAGGCTCTAACCGTGTCACCTGCTTGAGGTCGATGGCATCCAACCATTCCCAGTCCTCTATGGTCAAGGTATCCCTCATGGAATCAAATATATTAGGTACTCGATACTGACTCCTCACCACCTGATAGGGATAAGCAACTCAATAATACAACTCCAAAATGGCCTCAAATGGCCCCAAAAACATTCAAAAGAAAAGACTCAAAATGGCCCCTCTTTGAGGTCGGTTGTGGCCATTCCCCCTAGGGATGGCCCCCCAAACCTAAGACCATCCCACCAAGGGATGGCCCATGATCATCCCACACTAGCCATCCCACCTAGGGATGACTCCAACAAATTGGGCTCAAAAAGGCCTTTCAGGCCATCAAAAATAGCAAAAACAAGGCAAAATTGGACCCATAAAATGCAATCTAATTGCACAAAAACATGGATAAAATACAAAATTTGGTACATATCTCATAAATTAGGTATAATTACCTACAATATAGTGTGATATGCTTCCAAACCAAAAACATGCCATAAAAGCAAAAAAATCAACTCCTAACATTAGGAAAATGCAATAAGAAAGACTTGGCATACCCGTCTCGCACTAGCTCCTCCACTGGCTGAGTCCACCCACTGGCTCATGGTGACTATGGGATGAATTTGATAGTGCTCCACTACTCATAATCACTCTCCTACTCCTCACCTCTCAAAACTGCAAAAAGAAGCATGCACAAATGAGCCTAGCCCTCATATTTTGGGTTTATATAGAGATACAGGGGTCACCACCATCCCAGGGTGGTATGAGCACACATTTGGCCACCTTTACCACCCTAGGATGGTGGTAGAACATGCCCTCATCCCACCCTAGGATGGTGGTAGCAAAAATAGGCCAAAACAACCCAAAATGACCCAAAATAGGTCCAAAACTGCACCAAAATAGCTCAAATTGGGTCCAAATTTCACATGAATCAAAATGCAATCATGAGGATCCTAGGAGAGATGGAAAATTTGTTAAATCATGCCCTAATAAGGCCATTTTGGCTGGACTACCCCCCGGGCATACAGTTTTCAGCTCCTTTCCTCCAGGAAAACTCAACAAAGTCACCAAAATCCTCTCCAAAATTGCCCTATTTTTCATAGGACAAAACTGAAGGTAAGCATAACACAAGTCAATTGGGTCAAGTGACTCATCACTTTTCTCACTTGTCATTCCCTCATCGACTCATCTCTTGAGGGGGTAGTCATACTCAGTCCAAATCAGCAAGCACACACTCAATTATGCAAATTGCGATCGTTCAACGAATCTTTGAGAAAGACAATCATGCCCCTGCTTGGGGCAGCAAACAAGCACACAATATCACATCATAACACTTGAAATTACTGGCATCATGAATTCATGGGCCCTATCCCTTCATGACAAACAATTTTTAAGCTTAGGCAAGCTCATTTAGCGAGTCAAAAACAAGGACTCAAGAACGCACGCCCTTTCCATGATTGGGGCATCTAAAGTTGGTTAGGTTATCAAGTAACCTTAATCATTCAACATTTTAGTCATCTATTTTTGCTCAGCGTTATGCTGCACACAATGCATCTCAAAAAGGGGCATCTTTAGACACTAAAATATGGTTAACCCGATTAAGCATCCACAAACAATGATCAAATTGACATCATATGGCCCCTTGGGCAGCCCTTAGAAGGCTCACAGTGGTTCTAGCCACTCCGAAAGAGGTTTTGGAGGCTTTCGGCCCAATTTTGGGAGGTTTTGGCCCAAAATTCACCATCATCCCACCCTGGGATGGTGGCATATTCCCATCATCCCACCCTGGGATGGTGGTGAGCCATCGTCCTAGGGTGGGACGGTGAGCAAGTTTGACCAAGAAAAAGTCAAATCTGGGACAAATGGCACCCAAAAACTGCCATTTACCCTACCAATTGAAGCATGCAGGTCAGAGGGCACTGAATCCTTATGACATGCTTCATAATTGAGGCTAAAATTGGAGATTCTCTTCCCCATCCAATGCATGCCTCCTTTTTGACAAATGGCACCTCCTGCCATGCATGCCCTTGCATGCCTTTTTGCACATAAGCCCCTTTGGGCTATAAAATGGATTCAATATCCACACAAAAATATAGATAGGAGTTCTAGGATATGCAATAGAGTGCTTCCAAGATTTCCCCTCACTTTATTGTGCTCTCTTGCCCTCGAAATCTCTTCTTAGCGACGGAGGTTACCGGGTGACTTCAAGAGGGTCTTTTGGGCATAACTTTACCATCCGGGTGAATTTCTTCACCAAATTCGATTACAATACCCCTTAGAGTGTTTAGGATCATTCCCCAGTGGGATTGGTAGCAAAAGGTGTGCAGAATTGGTGGGTATCCCCTCCCAGGGTGCCCTCCAATTAGTTGCAGTCACCACCGTCCCCCCGGGATGAGGACAAATCCTTGCACAATTTCTTTACTATTTTTTTTGGTATTATTCTAGACTATCATAGGATGCTGCAGTTCAAATTTCATGCAATTTGGAGTTAAATTGGCCGAGATATCGCATTTTTAAGTTTTTGCAGGTTCGTAGGGCCCATCCGGGCACCCCAGTTGCATGCAGGTGGATATCTGCACCTCATTTTGAAAATATAACCACATGGGTTGTCTTAAAATGTTTATTTATGCATTCTTTCCAAATTTCATGTGTTTTGGACATGTTTAGGGGCGGGAATTGCTTGTCTTGGTCTTCGTAGGTTGTAGACGGGCGACGCAAAATTGAGGGGTCTACGGATGCAATTTCAGATATTTTTTGGTGATATCCCTTCAAAACCTCCTATTTAACATCCCCATAAAGTTTCAAGTCATTATGAGTTGATTTGATATATTTTTAATATATATGCCCTTTTGTGCCTATGGGGATTGCATGTTTTCCTTCACACACACTTGCTATTTGACCCTTTTTGCTTCCTTGTGTGTAGGTGCAGGTTCCTAGAAGGCATTGGGAAGGAATATCAGACATCAAATATCAGAGATACAAGCAGCAGTGGCATTGGCCCACCCACCTCG
Organism: Wollemia nobilis; assembly: GCA_028583015.1. NCBI lineage: Eukaryota > Viridiplantae > Streptophyta > Pinopsida > Araucariales > Araucariaceae > Wollemia > Wollemia nobilis. Next base: position 351,290 of record JAQPPZ010012805.1, on the reverse strand, counting down.
ATTGTGGGTACGAGGAAAGACACTGGATGTGCACCCGAATTTCTTGAAGGATTTGATCCTTGGGCACCCAAAATTTGTAACAATTGTATCACCTTTGAGCCCTCAAGGGGACTTTTATGTAACCTTGGATCTGATCCACCAAATTAATAAGAAGGATACTTGTTTCATTTCATATCTTGTTGTTTGGTTTTTGCTTCCATTTCACATGCATGCTTCCGTTTGATGCTCATACGCTATAGGGGATAGATACATATATTTTTGCTCATAATTAGGTGCACCATTTTTCCCTACTTCACATAGTATATATTATCATGCTCTTTAAATACCTTAGGGACATAGGAAGATTTTGCCATAGTTTGGATGCTATTGGGTCCTACAGTTGGGACTCCATGAAGCGTCGCATATGTGGATTATCACTATATCTATTGGCCTACTCATCAAGGTTAATATGCTTTATGGTATAATATTTTTTGATATTTTATGAGGCATAAAGGCCATATAGATAGTGTTAGAGAATAGTGAGAACAATACATTTCCCCCTCTATCTCGAACTTGCCTGGTCTTAAGGTTTTAGTACTGGGCAATGACCAATATCAACTCTGGATAGTTGTGCATCGACGAGCATATGAACCAGTATAGATGAGAGTGATAAGTTTCTACATAGGGACTTGTGGGAGAAAATTTACTCTGCCTATTGTTAATAGTGTGGTGTAGTTGCTTGATACTCTGGGAGTAGGTGTTGTCCCTATATTTTTCTCAATTATCTACAGGTAGATGGGTGATTACTTTTGCTAGCTCTGATTCAACTTGCAACCCTATCGTTGTCTCTGAAATCGATTCCTACTCTTCTCCTTTGCCTTTATTTACAATTATCTTCCAACTTTCTAAGGTTCCTGTAGCTCCTTCCCTGGGTGCTTTACCTTTCTCCTTTGTACTTTTATTTCCCATGGCTATATACAAAAGAATTCGGGTGTGTTGTTGTTTGCTGATGGATTTCTCTGTAATTGGCTTTTGGTGTAGCTCAGAGTGAGTTCATGTTTAACTAATAGAGTGAACTGATTGACTACACTTTTTATGGGAGTGGGTGTGAGGTTAGCTATTAAAGGCAAGTACCTGAGTTTAATGTTAGGAACACAGTTGGTAGGCACGGTCGTTATCCCTTGGTGGTCATGCGTAGGATCTCCTTTAGAGACGCAACTCCTCGATTTTTGATCCCAAGTTTCATCCATTTTCTTTAAATATTTTATTACAAATGCATGCAGATGTCCTTCTTTATAATGTGCACCTTGAAAATGTAACCCGCCATAATTTTTACATGCATCTTGATGTTTGATTTGATTGGTCATTGCATTGGATGAGGTTTGATTTTAACCTGGAGCAATTTCTAGGTTCACTCAGAATTTGAGTTACCATCAATGCTCGCTCCATGGGTGAGTGAATGTTGTCTAGTGTACTTAGAAAAAATTTCAAACATTTTGCTCCTAAATTTGTCCAACCTTCTAGGCGATGACGGTCTTTGCTCAGAAGATGTGCGAACATTGAGCTGTTAATGAACTCAAAATTATGGCTCTCCTTTTACCCTGTCCTAGATTTGCCTTGGACCTGCGTGACTCCTAGAGTCATTAAAAACCATGAGTGACTCTTGCCCTTGCCTGAGATTCGAGTGAACATCAACGGTTGCTTAAGACAACAAATTTTTGAATATTTTCTCTTATCCTTGGTGCTGGAAATCACTCAAACCCATAGTGATCATGGTCCTCGCTAAAAATCATGAGGAACCCCTGGCTGCTCCCAAATCGGTTCGATTTTTCCATTTACCCAAAGTTCACCCTAAAACTTGTGCGATACCTATAGTCACTAAAAACATCGATCGATTCCTAGAATCTCTTTTGTGTGGAATGAATCTAGGTATATTTCTTGACTTCACAATTTTTTTGGCCCTTGGAGTGAGGTCATCCTTCTCTTGTGGGTTGGGTGATTCTAGATCTCACTCAGGACTTCGCGCAATTCCTGGAATCACTTGGAATCCAAGTGATCTTTATATTTTATAGGATTTAGAACATTTTTTTCTTCATACGCAAGTCTACTTATCACCTCCTTACATGAGTGACGCTCGTCCTTAGGCATAAGACCCTACGAACCGTGTTTATTTTTTTTTAAACCACCCACTAAGAACTTTGAATGAGGAACCTGGATTTGCATTTCTTAGGAAAAAAATACTGGACTTGAGATTCAAACACCTTAGCTTGAAATAAGAAAAATTATTTACATTTAGCAGGACAAAGTGAAATTGTAGAAATGAAACTATGTACACAGGGAAACTTCATGATGTCTCTTAGTGGTGATAGGCCTTCAGATGAAGGTCATTGATTGGTATAGGGAGGTTATGGCCCTGTTGGAGCCAAATTTGACTCAACTTTGAAACCCCCAAATTTAAATTTTTGGTTTCAATCAAAGTATCCATAATGTTGGTCGCTTCTTCAAATTAGTGTGAGTATCTAAGTTTTTCATTGAATTGGTTTGATGAGTCTAAATCTTGGTCATTGATTAGGTAGACACCCTTTTAATAATTGCTTAATTGTCTTAATAAGGGTTATGGCAAGTTTTATTAATAATTGACCTTCATAAGTAAAGCCTCCCTAAGGTCTAAATCCAATGTTAAAACATAAAGACCTAAGATCCAAAAGTATGTCACTAAGGATTAAATAAATCATTATACCCTAAGGTCCAAATAGCTTTATACTTTAAAAAGAGGGTCAAATAAATCATCGTGGTCTAAAAACCAAAATTCAAAAGTGCTAGCCTAAGGTTAAAATCAAAATTTAATTAAAACCTAAGGGTATGCACCCCAATAGACTAACAAATGAGCACCTTAGATTTAATCCAAGGGCCACGCTTGATCCAAAGGTAATCAGATGACGATGCATTAATAAGATCAACCAAGAGATAAGTCAAAAGTCAAAACCATGGTCAAAAGTAAATAGATCACGTCTTAGGCTTAATCGGATGGTAGCGCATCTTTAAAATCTAAATCCGATGGATGCGCCTTCGAAAGAAACCCGAATGATAAAGTCAAAAGGTCTAAAAAGGATTATCACCTAAGGTAGTAAGTGATTAAAATTCATGCAACTTGGAAAATCTAGATGGCAGTGCTCGATTGAAATCCAATCCAATGGTTACACGCTTATCGAATAGTCAAAACTTTAAAAGAAGTCAACATGGGTCACCCCATTTTAGCTTAATCATGATTAAAACCATGCATCCTTTGGTAACTAACTTGTAGGTTGATTAAAATCTACGGTTGCACCAATAGCCATCTAAGATCCAATGACCATGCCAAAAATCATGGATGGTAAGATATCGGATGAGGACAAAGATAAAGGTAAATTTAATCAAGTAATTAGCAAGGGTCTAACACGTCAGCTAATCTCCCCCTTTCGGCTTAATCGAGATTAATAAAAATTAAAATATGCACCCCCTAGTTATTAAAGTGTGCAGGTATAGGAGATCCGATGGCTGCGCTCATCATCGCTCAAATCTGATGGTGTGCATTGGTAAAAGTGATCAAGGTTTAATCTAAAGGTTTTATTTTGGTTAATTAAATACTTTATAATTTGTCCCTTCTATCTTATGTTAAACCAAGCACATGGTCGAAAGAATCTACGATCGTGCCTTCACCATGGTAAGATCTAACGATGATCGTAAGGAAAGGTAAACATGTAATATGCTACCTAGGTTTAAATCGAATTATTAAGATAAAGAAATCATGGGGTTAATATTGGATAATCATGATTAGATGAAGATTAATATACCATGATATTAGAAAATTAAATCAATGAAAGTATGGTCTCTAACCTTTAAATAATGTCTTATGAATTATTACCAAACCAAAGGTTTTTGATAGTACAAGCATGATTAACCCAATCAGACATAGGAAGACTAACTATTGTGTAGGTCCTGGGACATCAATGAACGTGCTTCATCTCAAATCAATCCGATGATAGTGCACAAGCCAAAGAGTTAAGCGATGAATCAACTATCGAGATCTAATGATAGCGCTTCATTGAGATAAAAGAAATCCAATGGTCGTGCATGAGTCAGAGTAAAGACAAAGAAAATACCAAGGGTTTAATGAACAAGCATCTTCAATGATCTAACGAATGCGCTCACCTACACTCAGATCCAATGGTAGCGCGTGATCTAAGGTAAAAAATTAAAGTTTTAGAAAAGGAGCACATCCAATGGCTGCGCTTGATCATGTTTGACTTAAGGAAAAAGGGAGACCTTCGAGGCAATAAAAGTCGTCACTCACACCAAGAACCAGATCTTGTAGAAATCCTGAGGGAGATCACTGCCTAAATGAAATATAATCAATCCCAAGGATTTAGTTACCATTCGAACCTGAGGTGGCATAAGATTCAAAAAGAAAGTCATCCTAGTGGCACATATCAGTTCCACGTCTGATAAAAAGGTTCCCAATGACCAATAGCAGAAGTTCATAAATGATTACAGGCACACAAATCAAAAGGGCCCAGGGCACGTAAGATAAAAGACATTACCTTTCATAAACTCTCAACTCTAGGAAAAATATGCGATGGCAAATTTTCTTTGGCCAATTTTGAATAGCAGTTGGTGGCATCGGGTTGATGACAAAATATGCAAATTTATCAGACTCATTCCACCACCCTGTATATGAACTCATGAAAATAGTCGAGGCTACTACCCTGGTAATCTAAGAGCGAAGGTTGATACATAGGAGGTACAGAGAGAAGAAAGTTTTCAAGTATCACAAAAAGACCTTACCTACTACATTAAGAACAATGGCATCATGGGGAGATGTTTTCATACCCAAAGACACTAGGGAAGCTATGCAATTCATCACAAATAGGTCCCCATACTCTGTGATCTCTTGGCCACCTGTTCCCGGTACCACCATGTATGAGTTTGCTCAGAGATGTGGAGCAGATAAAAAACCTAATCCAGCTCAACAATACGAGATAGATAATGCTTGCATCAAGAGCTTCGCCCAGGTGATGGAAAATGATAACAGGACCCCATGGATAATGGACGATTTATTTCATAAAGCTCATAGGTTACAATACAAGGGTTTCCCAAGAAATAATAGATGGAACAATAACCTTGGGAAGCTGATATGTCTAAAAGTGCACTTCTCCTCAGATTTGATGGCATGGCTGGTAGTAGCATATGATGAAAGAACGAAGACCTTTCGAGACAACAAGAATTGATGGGTGTTCAACATCAAAGTCGAGCATATCTAGGAAGTTTTCAACTTAATGAATTATACCACTTTTCTAGTAGACTAGGTAATCGAACACCAATCTCGTATGTTTACAGATATGGAAGTCTTTAAAAGTTTGTTCGATACATATGCAAAAATAGAAAAAGAATTCCCAATTAATAAAAGTGCTTTTAAGCCATGGGTTCAAGATTTTTGTGATATGATAAACATAGTTTTGGGAGTACAGGATCTGAATAGAATAACAAAAAGGGTTTTATATTTAGCTGCACAATGCAATAGGGCATATAACACTCCAATTTATGCCTAGGAACTAGAATTGAGTACCCAAATACATAAAGAAATGATAGAATTAAGAAGAGCAATTTTTGAACAGAGGCAGGAGATGCCTCATTTTTCACAATATTCATTTCTCATTCACCTAATAGCGGGCCAATTGGGAGAAGAAGCCCGTAAAAGAGTAAAAGCCATCGACAGCCCCTATGTTCAGAATAGCTTCTGGAGACTTCATGAAGGACGAACTCACATGGGCTGGTTCTGTGATCATTTCATGGTAGAAATCCATTGGGCCTTAACTAGGTTAGTTCTAGAGAGATTAGGGCCAGGGGTAAAAGCCTTTATCAAAGAAAAGGAAATTGGAGATTTCTTCTTCATAGAGGGTTTTACTTATATCAGATTATATGGAGCTAAGATCCCTCCTAAGGTGCTACCACAGTACTACCCATTATCCATAGCAGCTTTAGAATTATGCAGGTAGGTGGCAGAAGAGGCTAAGATGAGACTGGTAAAGAAACATGGTAAGGTCCCCTGGCTCGATGTTCCCTATCATTTTGGAGATTTTGTATTTTTTGGATATCCTTCCCTGCTCAAAGGAATGTTTGAATTGGACAACATGGGATTAGATGAAATATCTTGGAGATTCTATGACCCAAAGGGAACATACAATAGAATGATGGAAAAGAGAGAATATGCTCGAATACGACATCGGGAAGATGCTTTTGAAGAAAGCTTGGTAGAAGCCATGGAGAAAGGATTAGATTTGTAGATAGTGTGGAATAAATTCCTCTCCAAAAAAGAGGTAGCACATAAGTTTATGAAGCCTATGATTACCCTACAGAACTAAGAAGGCTTCGAGAAAATTTAGTGGATGTTGTAGCACCTATTATACCAAGGATAGGCCTAACAATCAAGGAAGACCCCTTATTAGAATTAATAGAAGAATAGGGTATTGATTTAATGGAATTCACTATCAAAATTATAGATATAGTAGAGAAACAAGTTGGGCCTTCTAAAAGTACTCACCTCAGGATAGAAGCAACACCAAGCACTTCCCAAGAAGCTTCCCAAAAATAGAATATAGATAAAGGGAAGGATATTGCAACAACACCAACTCAAGAGTCTCCCCTCTTAGAACAAGCCATAGTTCCTATTTTTGATAATGTATTAGCTGTAACTAGTGTAAATAAATTGGCACCCATGGCTATCCCTACCTCTATAAAAATAAAGGGATAGGAGATTAAAATTCCATCAGTAATACAAATGAATCCTAGGAGAACTAGTGGATTAGGTGGCCTTTTTTGAAGTCACTTAGTGAAGAACCAAGAAGATGTAACTCATGTGGAAAAGAAGAAACCCAGATTGTCTTTACCTTCTACAAAGGTTGTTTTGGAAAGAACAGATGAACAGACTACCTTCACTACTACAGATGAGCAAGAATTGTAGTTAGTAGCAGGGATGGGGAATATAGAAGGACAATTCATAGAAGAATATAAATTAGAGGCACCTATATCAGATATTGCAGAGATAAATCTTCCTATTCTGTAGGACCCACTAGTCTTCAGAGTAAATAAAGAAATTGGGGGCTCATCGGTACTAGGAAAAGAAGGTGAAATGGCCAAAGTTGTCAAAGCAATGCAAAATCAAGTCATAGATCAATTCATTGGAATAATTAATAAGCTAAGGAAACAATTGGAGAAAGAGGGAAAGGAAAATGCAGAGCTAAAAGTATTAATAAATAAGCAATAGGAAGAATTAGCAAAAAAAGATATTTCAAATGCACAGCCCCCTCCAATGGTGAAAATCCAAGATCATGTATATTATCTTAATGCTATGAAGAAAAATATGTCAATAAGGATAAGAGCTCATGCCAAGGGCTTTACTAAAATGTTCAGACAAATAAGGGTGATTCAAATAACTGCTCAAGAGATTCTGGCCTTGATACAAGAAAGAGAAGAGGATTTTGGAATCATTCACCCTACCCTAGATTTTATAGGAGACCATTTTGAAGAGTTACAAGGGCAAGAAATAATGACACCGATGGTATCAAGATTTAGATCAATTTTGAGTTCTTCAAAGCAGCCCTGTTTGGAGCAAACCAAGAGAGATGGATAAATTTTGTAACTAAAATGAATAACCTAATAAAATATGCTACAGGGAAATTGGTAGATATTGGCCTATCCTTAGATCAATGCTTAGAAGCCTCAGATATAGAAGAGGTATTCAAAGATACCATTGAAAGATTTGAGTGTGAACCAGGTGATGAAGAAGAAATGATTAGGCAAACTACATTTATGGTAAATATTGTGGAGATGTTACTTTTCTAGTATGAAAGGAACATGCCTAATATTGTTGTTCAGAAGAATAGAATTTTGTAAGAAATGAACATGCTGAGGATTGCAGCCACATTTGATACAAGAGTTTGGAGATTGATTGATGAACATATAAAATGGCTACAACAAAGTCAAAAGGGAAAAAGGTTAATACCTATAGTCAACAATAGGAAGCAAGTTCATCACAACAAAAACCTGCACCTACAAAAGGGAGTTCCTGTGATAGTAAAAGAAGTTGTTCAAGAGAAAGAGGCCCAAAGGGAAACAATTGAAGAATAAAAAGTGGGTTCGCCTAACACCACCATCACCGGTTGAATTGAATCTATGTTCTAAAAAATGCTAAAACCAAGAAAGTAAAGGTAGTGGAAGCCAGCTGTACCAATTTTTGGAGTTCAACCAGATGTTGACAGGTGTAAGGCTAGAAATCAACCAGAAATAATAGAATCAAGAACTAGAGGCTATAAGAAGAGGTAATTGTGGATAGATTCTACATCAAGCAATTAGAGAATAACATTTTTTCTAAGAGGTATACTTGAGTGCCCTGTTAGTTGTGTTGTTGTATCCCCTTCTGTGTCTATTTTCCTTCTCATTCTTATTCTTCCCTTTGTTGTGCAGGATTGTAATAGGAAAGTGCTCAAGAAGCTGAGATTATTTCCTGTCCTATTGAGCCTGAGATTCAGAGATTCTATTGTTACCATATTGGAACAAGTAGAGTAGGAGAGACCTGTTACATTATTTGAACGAGATATTTTCATTGTATTGATATATTTTTCTTGAAAATAGAGTTAAAAGGCATCCCGCCCACTCTACATGTAAAAATTCTTGAAATCAATACAATTCTGAGTTTCATTTTTATTATATCTTTGTCTTGGTATTGTGTGTCACTGTATAATGGGTTACATTATTTGAATGCATTATATACGTTTCTCTCGTTGGTTAACTTTTGGTTTTATTATGATATTCGAAAATGAAGCTTTGAATGCCAATTTTATTTTCCCCTTCTCTCTGTTCATAATTAAAAATTGTTGTTAAATTGCTATAACAACCCAATGAATCTAGGCACCGGTCTACATAAGGCATAACAGTTGGTTGTTTTCATGCTTGGTCATTTTAAAAAGAATACTTATAGCTTAATATAAATTTGGAGCGTGTAATTAGAAGTTTAATCAAAGAATTACCGTTGGGGTTTCCTTACCCATTCTATAGTCTTCTTTAGCAATATTTGTGTTTAGCAGAACATGAGGTAGGTCGACTAGAGCCTGTAATAGCTCGTTGGTTTCAAATGGATTCTTGTAGCATGACAATCGAAATCCTACGGATGCAAGAATCGGTTCCAATAGTTTTTGGCATCGTTGTGGGGAGGACTTGATAGAAAGAGTTAATGACCTTCTTAAAAGTTTTTCAATGACATTATCTTTAAATCAATGGGTGGCCAATTAGAATAAAGAACGTTTGTTTTAATTTTTACTTTTTTTACGTTCTTTCTTACCAATGTTTTTCAATCTTATTTTCTTTACGTTTCTTGATCTTCTTGAATTTTCTTTTTTTGATCTTCTTGAAATTTTGGTTTCTTGATTTTCTTGAATTTTCCCAAGAACCAACTTCTATGAGGATGAGTGGTAATATCAAGCATTCTTGGTAAAAGTGCATTGTTCTTTCTGCACCTCGATGTTGGTGACTCTATTGGATGAACCCAGAAGAAAAATATAAAAAAGAGAGAACAGAACATGTTGGCTAACACTAGGAGAAGTGGTAAGGAGCTATTTCTAGAACTCGAGAATCTAGAGGTATTTATACATACCTAAAAAACTCCACTTTTTAAGAATATTGTTTATAATAGTAGATTAAATTCTAGCGGTAAAAGGTACGTAAAGAAAATTTAGAATACTATTACTACTGATATTACTGTAGATGAACGTTTAAAATCAGTAGTAGAAGATATATGTGATTATTCTCATAATAATAATTCAAAGGTAGATAATCCATCAGTTTACGTTCAAGCTACCCAGACCCATACCACTGTAGGTACTACATCTATGAAATTAAATTCTATAGTAGCAATGGCTCAGGTTAATGTTCATTTATGGAGAACTAACAGATATAGGCCTTTTGCATTACCAGTAAATTTAAATGCCTTACCCAGTAAAGCTCACAAATACCTCCCTAAGTTTTTAGGAAATAGTGCAGTAACTAGAGAGGATCATATCAAAAGTTTCTTATATGCAATGGATAGTCTAGAAGTTGAACATGAAGATGTAGTATTAAGACTGTTTCTACAGACTTTAGAAAAAGATGCTAGAGAATGGTTTAATTCCCTTCCTAACAATGATATCCCAGACTTCACCAAAATGGAAGAGGTGTTCCTAAAGAAGTATGGTGAAAGGAAAAATGAACAATCATTGTTAACTGAGCTAGCCACTATGAAGAAGAAAGAAAATGAGGTTGTTAGTGATTTTAATAGAAGATTTTCAAAAACAAGAAACAAAATCCCTGCCAACCTCAGGCCTAGTGATATTCAATCTATTTGTTTTTATAAGAATGCTTTTCAAGGAGAGTTTAACTATGAATTAAGGCAAGAACAAGCCACTACCATTGATGGTTGTATGGAAAAAGCAATGGATATAGAAAGAAATATGCTTGATAGTGGTAAGATGAAGCCTTATTCTTTAGAGGTTAACATGCCTGAGAGAAAACCTAAGAGAGTGGCTTTTGATATACAAAGAAGAACTAAAATTGATCCTGTGGAGAAGTTGACTAGTCAGATGATAGAAATGTTCAACAACATGAGTAATAGGTTAGCAAGAATTGAAAGAAATGGAAATAATGGTGAATCTTCATAGATAGAGTGACCACATATTGACAACCATCCCCCCTTTAAGAAAAATTACAATAAGAATTGGGGAAACAACAATGGTTTTGAAGAAGGGAATAGGAATAGGGGTAATGGGAATAATAACTAGAAAAATAGAGATTCTGATAGGGATCAGAACAATGTCCCTAACCCAATGCCATCTGCCAATGTAGTTGAAGGTTTTCCTTATTTTTGCTCTACTTGTGATGCACCCCATAACCCTGATGCATGTGGAATACACCTAAGTGATCAACGTAATGTAGATATGCATGCAGAATCAGAAGAGGATATAAGAATCAATGCATGTTGGTCCATTGAAGATGAATCCAGAGAAAGGTTGTTTGAAGAAGACATGGATAAATATGCTTCAAATCATCATCCTCAGATCTTAGTAACTGAAGGAACTAAAATCTTGTAGAAATCACATGAGTCAAGATATGATAAGATGAAGCAAGGGAAATTGATCCCCATTGCTCAAGAGGTTGAAGAATTAGAGGCAACCCATGTTTTAAATTTAAGGAATAGAATAGTCCCTGAAAGAACAGAGAAATTATCTACAAATGAAACAAGAAGATAAACTTTCACCAATAAAAATATCAGTAAAGAGAAAACTGATAGGAACCCTAACAAGATTACTCCTGAAGTAATAGAATCAATGGAAGAAATTCCCAAAGAAGAAAGTAATAAACCATTGGATATAAAGAAGATAGAATTTGATGTTGGGTCAGAACTCAGTAAGAAAAAGGTTAATATCACATTTGGTGAACTTATGAAAGTTCAAACATACAGAGAACAAGTATGCAGAGCTTTTGGATTAGTAGAGCAGAAAGAAGACCCTACTTGTCATGTTGCTAGACAAAATCAACATGATACAAGATCACCATCTTCTGTCGAACCCTTCTATGTGTCGTTAAGATATAATTCAGATGAAGGGGAAAGATATGTGATTCACAATTGCATGCTCGATAGTGGAGCTTCACATAATATCATGCCTAAGCTAATAGCTGACCAAATGGGATTAATCTATACTAGAGATTCTGCTCCTATTTCTGTAATGGATAGTAGACAAATTCCCTGTGTAGGGGTGATAACTGGATTATTAGTTTACCTAGACCAACACCCCAAAAAGGGCATTGTCATGGATGTAGCAGTAGTTGATGTTGACCCATTCTTCTCACTTTTACTCAGTAGGCATTGGGCAGAACAACTAGGGGGATCAATACAACTAGACTGGTCTTATGCTACCATCCCCATATCAGATAAGGAGAATATAATTTTGAGAAGGGAACCATTCAACAAACATTTTATAGAGTTAATTCAAATAGATGAAACCATGATTAACTTAGTTAACTCTATGGAAGAAAAAGGGATGGGAGTCTATTCAATATGGCACAACCCATTCCTGGTGGAAGTACCAGATGCAAAGAACATGGATCCAGAAGATATGAGAATAACTGATGCTGAATCAAATCGAGTATTAACCCAAGAAATGTGGACCATGTCATTTGATGGGGCTAAATCCCAATCTGGAGTAGGTGCAGGTGTAAATTTGACTGATATTAAAGGAAACTACCTTAGTATCCCTTATAGATTACAATTTCCTTGCACAAACAATGTAGTTGAGTACGAAGCTTTACTATTAGGGCTAAGGAAAGCAAAAGAGTTAGGTATTAACTACTTAACTATAATAGGGGATGCATAACTTATTATACTACAAATCAAAGGTAAATATCAGACCAAGCATCCTAGACTTAAGCAATATAGAAATGCAGTATTGGAAGAAATTGATAAATTTTTGGCTTTCAATATTTCATATATTCCTAGAGAACAAAATCATGTTGCAGATATTTTAGCTGTAAATGCCTCAGGTCTAGATCACCCAGAGATAACTACAGAATATATGGATAGATTCCCAACTATTTTAGTCTATAAACCTTCTGTGCCAGATAACATAGTATATCTACAGGTCTTTCAAGATGATATAGATATTAAGGATTTTATGACTTTACAAAATCAGTATGCAGATGTAATCTATGATGAAAAGGATGAAGAAAAGTTAAAAAATCAAATAGGAGAGCCAGTAGAAGTAATCCAGTTGAAAACTAATAGAATACCCAAAGGATTGGTGTCTCTTGAAAGCCTATTTGATGACTTTGACAAAGCTTATAAACCTATACATAGAGAAGTGATATCTGAGGATATTAATATTGGCTCAATGAAAGAACCCAGAATAGTGAAAGTAGACATGGCCTTACCTGCTAAAGAAAAGGTTGGATATATCAGTTTCTTGAAAAAGAACAAAGAACATTTTTCTTGGACTTATGAAGACCTCAAAACCTTCAAGACAGATGTAATGACTCACATAATACCTTTGAAGGAAGATTCCAAGCCATTCAGATAGAAACAAAGGAAATACAATCCAACTCTGCACCCAGTAATGCAAAAAGAGGTACAAAAATTGTTGGACTCCAAGATAATAAGAAAAGTAAGATTTTCCTCCTGGATATCCAACTTAGTACCAGTTAGGAAAAAGAATGGGGACATTAGACTCTACGTAGATTTTAGAAATTTAAACAAGAGCTCACTAAAAGACAATTACCCATTGCCTAACATGGAACAACTACTGCAAGCAGTAGTAGGTTCAACTAGATTGTCCCTGTTAGATGGATTTTTAGGGTACAATCAAATTCTGATAAATCCAGAAGATAGACACAAGGCAACATTCACCACACCCTAGGGCACATTTGAATATTTAAGAATACCTTTTGGATTGATGAATGCAGGTGCTACTTTCCAGAGAGCGATGGACTTTGCTTTCAAAGGATTAATGTTCAAAATTGTAGTAGTGTACTTAGATGATATCACAGTATTTTCTAAAAATCTAGAAGATCATCTAGAACATTTGACTGCAGTTTTTGCCCGGTGCAAGGAATTTGGAATCTCTCTAAATCCAAAAAAATGCATATTCGGAACTACACAAGGAAAATTGCTAGGTCATATAGTTTCAGAAAAGGGGATAAGCATTGATCCAGAAAGGATAGAAGCCATTTCTAAAATTCCCCCACCCAAGAACCTAAAAGGAGTAAGGTCATTCTTTGGAAAAATAAATTTTATCAGAAGATTTGTCCCAAATTTTGTAGAAATGACCAAACCCATAAATGATATGGTGAAGAAAACTGGAGAAATAAAATGGACAATAGAAAATATGGAAACATTTAACAAGATCAAAGAAGCCATATCAACCACTCCAGCTTTAAGTTGCCCTGATTATGCAAAATATTTTAATATCTATTCATATGCATCTGAACACTCTATTGTTGTAGTTCTTTCATAGAAATATAATGAAAATAATGAAAGGCCAATAGCCTTTATGAGCTCAGGACTAAAAGGAGCAAATCTTAAATACACCCTACTGGAAAAACATGCCTATGCAGTCATCCAATATTTAGAACACTTCAAAGGTATATTTGGCTCAAATAAAGTTTACTGTTGTATTCCCTTTATAGCAATAAAAGATATCTTTTCTCAATCAGAGCCATTAGGAAGACCAACAAGATGGATGGTAAAACTTTTGCAATACGATGTTGAATTCAAAATAGTTAAAATAGTCAAAGGGTAAGGTTTAGCTAAACTGTTGGCTAACAAAGAAGAAGCAGGATCTGAAAATATTCTCACCATAGATCAGACATATGATGATAGAAGAATAAAAAATGAAGAATGTAAATGGTATGAAGAAATTTTGTCATACTTACAAACGTTGTCTTTTCCTAGAGATATGTCAATAAATAGAATGAGGTCACTCAAACTTCAAGCTCAAAAGTATTATATACAAAATGGAGTATTATATTGGAAACATCCTGATGGAGTATTATTAGTCTGCTTATATGAAAGAGAAGTCCCAAAAATAATTAATGAATTTCATAATGGTTTCTGTGGAGGACACTTTGCTCCAAGAGCTACAACTAATAAAATCATGAGAGCAGGATATTATTGGCCATCCCTTTTTAAGGATGTATATAAATATGTTAGGAATTGTCATAACTACCAAGTTTTTATAGGGAAAAAGCATCTACCAGCCATGCCCCTCAAGCCAGTAATTATTGAAGCACCTTTTGCTCAATGGGGTATTGACCTGATTGGAGAGATCAAGCCTAATTCATCTGGCCAACATAAGTGGATCATAACTGCAATAGATTACTTCACAAAGTGGGTGGAAGTTGCACCTTTGAGAACATCTACAACTACTGCAATCATCAGATTCATAGAAGAAAACATCTTGACCAGGTATGGAGTTCCTAAAAATCTTGTAACTGATAATGCTCAATATTTTGTGTCATATGAAATGGTAGAATTTTGTGCTGAATATGGAATTGAATTATCTCATTCTGCCAATTATTACCCCCAAGGAAATGGTTTAGCTGAGTCATCAAATAAAAATGTAATAACAAGAATAAAAAGGTCATTAGGCAAAAATAAAAGGGGATGGGATAGTGAACTTAAATTTGCTTTATGGGCTGATAGGTTGTCTATTAAAAGAAATACAGGAAGAACCCCCTATGAGATGGTTTATGGAGAAAAAGCCCTACTACCCCCAAAAATAGAAAAAATGGCACTTTCCCTTTTATTGCAAGATCATGAAAACCCTGATCCCATTCAGAGAAGGCTTGACCAAATTGTCTTGTTAGAAGAACAAAGAAGAGAGACCCTTAATAGAATGATGGAACAAACCCAGAAAACTGTAAAATTGTTTAATAAGAAAGCCAAGGGTACTCCTTTTTCTCAAGGAGATATAGTCATCTATTGGGATCCTAAAAATGATAAGCATGGTGAAAAGGGTAAGTTTGAACCTAAATGGATTGGCCCATATCAAATTGCCCATGTTATCAGTCAGAATACTTACAAGCTACAGACTTTGTAGGGAGAAATAATGGCTATCCCTATTAATGGCCAACACCTCAAAATGTACAATCCCTGTTGAAGGTGTACTTTACAAAAAAAAGCATTACAAAAAAAAATAGAAAAACAAAAATCCAAAAACAGAGTGGTGTATTTTGTTTATTAGTTAAGCTTCCCTTTTGTTCTTGAATAATTTTGAGTTTATTGTACACATGATATCTTAGTTTGATGAGTATATCTAACTATTTATTCCACCAAAAACAATAAGAAAAAAGGGGATTTATTTTAGATTCTGATGAGGTTTACAATTCTTTCAAATATGAGTGTTTATGCAATAGTTGTTTGATATGAGATAAAACAGATAGAAAACAAAGTTGATTGAAACATCATGTCAAGCCTCACATTACAAATGATACTTAAGGTGACTTCAAAGGTCCGAAGAACTGAGTTATCTTTGAGAGGGTAGTTGAGCCAAAAATCATTACACTCATATTTTATAGCCAGAAACTAATCCTCAACTCAGGCATACTTATTGCACAATTTGCTTATATATCCAAACACTTCTCTCATGAGAAAGAAAAATAAAAAATAAAGTAAAATTGAGTCACTGCCTAAGATATCTTGGAAAACCTCTATCGGAGCTATAGACGCTTGACTGGCAGTAGGGTAAAACTAATATGGGATTAGAAGCAACTCCACCGAGGCTATAGACGCCTGACTGGTAGTGGAGCCCTGTAGAATGGTGAAAATTTTTAAAGAGTGAAATCACATATTAGGCTTGACTATTTTTCTCAGATATGGTAAAGTTCTGAAAGATTTAGAAATCCAAAAAGAATGCACAAACACACACATGGGCAAAAATATGATGAAACAAATGGTTGTGACAAAATCTGTGTAATCATATCTTATGACTTAGCTAAAACAAGCATTACAATATTTCAAAATAAAACTCATTGATTTCTAAAATTTCTAACCTTTGTTTCCAAATTGAATGAAAAGGGATCTACAGTTTTTCATACTCTACTTGCTTTGATATCATGTTGTTCATACAGTTTTTCAGTATATATAAAAAAAAGAAGAGCTAAAAAGTTTTCTTTTATGTATTTCAAGTTTTACTTAGCAAGTCAAAAGGTGTTAAAATTTTGTTCAAATTTTTGCAAATAAAATCGAGAGATTCTGGAATTCTCAAGAGCCTCAAGTTTTCAACACCTTGTCCCAGTCAGAGCCTATGTTGGAGCCAAATTTGACTCAACTTTGAAACCCCCAAATTTAAATTTTTGGTTTCAATCAAAGTATCCATAATGCTGGTCACTTCTTCAAATTAGTGTGAGTATCTAAGTTTTTCACTGAATTGGTTTGATGAGTCTAAAATCTTGGTCATTGATTAGGTAGACACCCTTTTAATAATTGCTTAATTGTCTTAATAAGGGTTATGGCAAGTTTTATTAATAATTGACCTTCATAAGTAAAGCCTCCCTAAGGTCTAAATCCAATGTTAAAACATAAAGACCTAAGATCTGAAAGTTTGTCACTAAGGATTAAATAAATCATTAATACCCTAAGGTCCAAATAGCTTTATACTTTAAAAAGAGGGTCAAATAAATCATCGTGGTCTAAAAACCAAAATTCAAAAGCGCTAGCCTAAGGTTAAAATCAAAATTTAATTAAAACCTAAGGGTATGCACCCCAATAGACTAACAAATGAGCACCTTAGATTTAATCCAAGGGTCGTGCTTGATCCAAAGGTAATGATGATGGGCGTTAATAAGATCAACCAAGAGATAAGTAAAATTGGGGGCTCTTTAAAATCAAATCCAATGGTTGCAGTTATACAAAGAGTCAAAACTTTAAAAGAATTCAACATGGGTCAAGATTTAAATTAAATAGTGAGCAAGTCTGACCGATCGGATGGTAGCCAAGAAATGTTTGATCTAACGATAGTGCTATTCAAGTAAATCATGTATTAAAATTAGCATTAAGATTCCATGCCCCCTTTGGAATAATCACTAAGCAAGTTAGGAATATCGGATGACAGCGCTCGATCTAGATCTAATCCTATGGTGGCGCACGAATAAAAGAAGCATTAAAAAGGTAAAATCTTGTAAGATTAATTAAAGGTTAAAATAAATTAATAAGGGTCTAATACATTGGATAATCACCCCATTTTGGCTTAATCATAATTAAAATCATGCGTCCTTTGGTAACTAACTTAGGTTGATTAAAATCTATGTGCCAATAGCCATCTAAGATCCAATGGCTCGAAAATCATGGATGGTAAGATATCGGATGAGGACAAAGATAAAGGTAAAGTTAATCAAGTAATTAGCAAGGGTCTAACACGTTGGCTAATCTCCCCCTTTCGGCTTAATCAAGATTAATCAAAATTAAAGGATGGATCCCCCTAGTTATTAAAGTGTGCATGTACAAGGAGATCAGATGGCTCATCTATCGCTCAAATCTGATGGTGCAGTGATAAAAGATGATCAGAGGTTTAATCTAAAGGTTTTTTTGGTGGTAATTAAATATTTATAATTTGTCCCTTTTACTTATGTTAAACCAAGCATGGTGAAAATCTAGATCGCCTCACCATGGTAAGATCTAACGATGATCGCAAGGAAAGGTAAATGTAATATGCTACCTAGGTTTAAATCAAGTTATTAAGATAAAATAGGTGTAATATTGGATAATCATGATTAGATGAAGATTAATATACCATGTATTATATTTTTTAGTTTTTTCTTTTAAAGCATGATTAACCAAATATGGAAGACTAACTATTGTGTAGGTCCTAGGGATATCAATGAATTGCTTCATCTCAAATAAATCGATGATAGTGCACAAGCCAAAGAGTTAAGATGAATCAACTATCGAGATCTAATGACAATGCTTCATTGAGATAAAAGAATGAGCACATCCAATGGTTGCGCTTGATCACGTTTGACTTAAGGAAAAAGGGAAACCTTCGAGGCAATAAAAGTTATCACTCACACCAAGAACTAGATCTTGTAGAAATCTCGAGGGAGATCATTGCCTAAATGAAATATAATCAATCCCAAGGATTTAGTTACCATTCGAACCTGAGGTGGCATAAGATTTAAAAATAAAGTCATCCTAGTGGCACATATCAGTTCCACGTCCGATAAAAAGGTTCCCAATGACCAATAGCAGAGGTTTATAAATGATTACAGGCACACAAATCAAAAGGGCCCGGGGCACGTAAGATAAAAGACATTACTCACCATAAACTCTCAACTCCAGGAAAAATATGCGGTGGTAAATTTTCATTGGTCGATTTTGAACAGTAGTTGGTGACATCGGGTTGATGACAAAACGTGCAAATTTATCAGACTCATTCCACCACCCTGTATATGAACCCACAAAAATAGTCGAGGCTACTACCCTAGTAATCTAAGAGCGAAGGTTGATACACAAGAGGTACAGAGAGAAGAAAGTTTTCAAGTATCACAGAAAGACCTTACCTACTACATTAAGAACAATGGCATCATGGGGAGATGTTTTCATACCTACAGACACTAGGGAAGCCATGCAATTCATCACAAATAGATCCCCATACTCTGTGATCTCTGGGCCACCTATTCTCGGTACCACCATGTATGAGTTTGCTCAAAAATGTGGGGTAGATAAAAAACCAAACCCATCTCAACTATACGAGATTGACAATGCCTGTATCAAGAGTTTCACCCAAGTGATGGAAGGTGATAATAGGACCCCATGGATAATGGCGGATTTATTTCATAAAGCTCATAGGTTACAATACAAGGGTTTCCCTAGAAATAATAGATGGAACAGTAACCTTGGGAAACTGATATGCCCAAAAGTGCACTTCTCCTCAGACTTGATGGCTTGGCTGGTAGTAGCATATGATGAAAGAATGAGGACCTTTCGAGACCACAAGAATCGATGGGTGTTCAACATCAAAGTCGAGCATATCCAGGAGGTGTTCAACTTAACGAATTATACCACTTTTCTGGTAGACCAGGTAATCGAACACCAATCTCGTATGTTTATAGATATGGAAGTCTTTAAAATTTTGTTCGATACATATGCAACAATAGATAAAGAATTCCCAATCAACAAAAATGCTTTTAAACCCTGGGTACAAGATTTTTGTGATATGATAAACATAGTTTTGGGAGTACAGGATCTGAATAGAATAACAAAAAGGGTTTTATATTTAGCTGCACAATGCAATAGGGCATATAACACTCCAATTTATGCCTGGGAACTAGAATTGAGTACCCAAATACATAAAGAAATGATAGAATTAAGAAGAGCAATTTTTGAATAGAGGTAGGAGATGCCTCATTTTTCATAGTATTCATTTCTCATTCACCTAATAGTGGGCCAATTGGGAGAAGAAGCCCGTAAAAGAGTAAAATCCATCGACAACCCCTATGTTCAGAATAGCTTCTAGAGACTTCATGAAGGACGAACTCACATGGGCTAGTTCTGTGATCATTTCATGGTAGAAATCCATTGGGCCTTAACTAGGTTAGTTCTAGAGAGATTAGGGCCAGGGGTAAAAGCCTTCATTAAAGAAAAGGAAATTGGAGATTTCTTCTTCATAGAGGGTTTTACTTATATCAGATTGTATGGAGCTAAGATCCCTCCTAAGGTGCTACCATAGTACTGCCCATTATCCATAGCAGCTTTAGAATTATGCAGGCAGGTGGCAGAAGAGGCTAAGATGAGACTGGTAAAGAAACATGGTAAGGTCCCCTAGCTCGATGTTCCCTATCATTTTGGAGATTTTGTATTTGTTGGATATCCTTCCCTGCTCAAAGGAATGTTTGAATTGGACAACATGGGATTAGATGAAATATCATGGAGATTCTATGACCCAAAGGGAACATACAACAGAATGATGGAAAAGAGAGAATATGCTCGAATAAAACATCGGGAAGACGCTTTTGAAGAAAGCTTGTTAGAAGCTATGGAGAAAGGATTAGATTTGTAGGTAGTATGGGATGATTTCCCCCCAAAAAAAGAGGTAGCACATAGGTTTATGAAGCCTATGATTACCCTACAGAATTAAGAAGGCTTCAAGAAAATTTAGTGGATGTTGTAGCACCTGTTATACCAAGGACAGGCCCAACAATCAAGGAAGACCCCTTATTAGAATTAATAGAAGAACAAGGGTATTGATTTAATGGAAGTCACTGTAAAAACTATAGATATAGTAGAGAAACAAGTTGGGACAAAGTCCACCTAGGATAGAAGTAGCACCAAGCACTTCCCAGGAACCTTCCAAAAACTAGAGTATAGGTAAAGGGAAGGATATTGTAACAACATCAACTCAAGAAGCCTCACCCTTTATTCGAACAAGCTATAGTTCCTATTTTTGACAGAGTTCTAACTGTAACTAGTGTAAAGAAATTGGCACCCATGGCTATCCCTACCTCTATAACAATAAAGGGATAAGGAGATTAAAATTCCATCAGTAATACAAATGAATCCTAGGAGAACTGGTGGATTAGGTGGCCTTTTTCGAAGTCACCTAGTGAAGAATCAAGAAGATGTAACTCCTGTGGAAAAGAAGAAACCCATATTGTCTTTACCCACTACAAAGGTTGTTCTGGAAAGAATAGATGAACATACTACCTTCACTACTGCAGATGAGCAAGAATTGCAGTTAGTAGTAGGGATGGGGAATATAGAAGGATAGTTCATAGAAGAATATAAATAAGAGGGCACTATCTCAGATATTGTAGAGATAAATCTTCCTATTCTGCAGGACCCACTAGTCTTAGAGTCAATAAAGAAACTAGGGGCTCATCGGTACTAGGAAAAGAAGGTGAAATGGCCAAAGTTGTCAAAGTAATGCAAAATCAAGCCATAGATCAATTCATGGGAACAATTATAGAGCTAAGGAAACAATTGGAGAAAGAGGGAAAGGAAAAGGTAGAGCTAAAGGCATTAATAAATAAGCAATAGGAAGAATTGGCAAGAAAAGATATTTCAAGTGCACAGCCCCCTCCAATGGTGAAAATTCAAGATCATGTATATTATCTTAATGCTATGAAGAAAAATATGTCAATAAGGATAAGAGCTCATGCCAGGGGATTTACTGAAATGTTCAGACAAATAAGGGTGATTCAAATAACTGCTCAAGAGATTCTGGCCTTGATACAAGAAAGAGAAGAGGATTTTGGAATCATTCACCCTACCCTAGATTTTATAGGAGACCATTTTGAAGAGTTACAAGGGCAAGAAATAATAACACCTGATGGTATCAAGATTCAGATTAATTTTGAGTTCTTCAAAGCAGCCCTGTTTGGAGCAAATAGGGGAAGATGGATCAATTTGGTGACTGAAACAAATAACCTGATAAAATATGCTATAGGGAAATTGGTAGATATTGGCCTATCCTTAGGTCAATGCTTAGAAGCCTCAGACATAGAAGAGGTATTCAAAGATACCATTGACAGATTTGAGTGTGAACTAGGTGATGAAGGAGAAATGATTAGGCAAACTACATCTATGGTAAATATTGTGGAGATGTTACTTTTCTAGTATGAAAGGAACATGCCTGATATTGTTGTTCAGAAGAATAGAATTTTGCAAGAAATGAACATGCTAAGGATTGCAGCCACATTTGATATAGGAGTTTGGAGATTAATTGATGAACATATTAGATGGCTGCAACAAAGCCAAAATGGGAAAAATGTTAATACCTATAGTCAACAATAGGAAGCAAGTTCATCACAATAGAAACCTACACCTACATAAGGAGTTCCTGTGATAGTAGAAGAAGTTGTTCAAGAGAAAGAGGCCCAAAGGGAAACAATTGAAGAAGAAAAATTTGGTTCGCCTAATACCACCATCACCGGTTGAATTGAATATTTGTTCTAAAAAGGTTAAAACCAAGATAGTAAAGGTAGTGGAAGCTAATTGTACCAATTTTTGGAGTTCAACCAGATGCTGACAGTGTAAGGCTAGAAATCAACCAGAAATAATAGAATCAAGAACTAGAGGCTATAAGAAGAGGCAGTTATGGATAGATTCTGCATCAAGCAATTAGAGAATAGCATTTTTGCTAAGAGGTATACTTGAGTGCCCTATTAGTTGTGTTGTTGTATCCCCTTTTGTGTCTATTTTCCTTCTCATTCTTATTCTTCCCTTTGTTGTGTAGGATTGTAATAGGAAAGTGCTCAAGAAGCTGAGATTATTTCCTGTCCTATTGAGCCTAAGATTCAGAGACTCTACTGTTACCAGATTGGAACAAGGAGAGTAGGAGAGACCTGTTACATTATTTGAACAGAATCTTCTTCATTGTATTGATATATTTTTCTTGAAATAGAGTTAAAAGGCATCCCACCCACTCTGCATGTAAAATTTCTTGAAATCAATACAATTCTGAGTTTCATTTTTATTATATCTTTGTCTCAGTATTGTGTGTCACTGTATAATGGGTTACATTATTTGAATGCATTATATACATTTCTCTCATTGGTTAACTCCTGGTTTTATTACGATATTCGAATGAAGCTTTGAACGCCAATTTTCTTTTCCCCATTCTCTCTGTTCATAATTAAAAATTGTTGTTAAATTGCTATAACAACCCAATGAATCTAGGCACTGGTCTACATAAGGCATAACAATTGGTTGTTTTCATGCTTGGTCATTTTAAAAAGAATACTTATAGCTTAATATAAATTTGGAGCGTGTAATTAGAAGTTTAATCAAAGAATTACCATTGGGGTTTCCTTACCCATTCTGTAGTCTTCTTTAGCAATATTTGTGTTTAGCAGAACATGAGGCAGGTCGACCAGAGCCTATAATAGCTCATTGGTTTCAAACGGATTCTTGTAGCATGACAATCAAAATCCTACGGATGCAAGAATCGGTTCCAACTGGCCCTCCATGTACCACAATAGAAAAAGGTTGAATTGATTGATCGAGGAAATCTGAAAGGGACCTTACCATAAGGTATTAAACTTATCATGGTTCCCTAGTTTTGCCTTCCATGAATCCCATTTTAGCACTATATCTTCGACCTTGAAGACTCGGGTTGTAGTCCCTTTCTCAAACCAATTTTGGGTTAACTTCGTGTGCTTCATGAAAGCTTCATAAGATTTTTATTGTTCTTCTTCAAGCTACAACAGCTAAGCTAGCCTAGCATAAATGGGACCCAGGTTACCCTTTTCATCGTCTAGTAACCACAACATGGGCATCTTGACATGTGTGGGAAAAACTACCTCCTTCCCATAGACTAGTGTGTATGATGACGTTCTATTAGATTTTTTAATAGATATACGATCTGATCGTAGTGCTTGGTCCAGGTACAAGTGCTAAGTTCTTTTGTTCCTCTCAAGGGTCCTCTTTATGATCTTCATAAAAAAATTGTTGATTTAGCTAAGCCATTTCCCTACGGGTAGTAATTAGAGGAGGCCTTGATATAGATTCCATACTTGTAAGCGAACTCAATGAGTTTGGAACCCACAAACCCCATACCGTTGTCTATCATAATTGCTTATGGAATCCCAAAGTGGGTTATTAGGCTCTCCAAGAAGGCGATGACTATCTCCTGGTCAACATGCTTTGTAGGCACTACTTTGGCCCACCGGGTGAAATAATCAGTGGTGATCAGAATGTATTTATGCTCGATCGAGGAATTTTGTGATATCACCCCGATAAAGTCTAACCCCCATTGCTAGAAGGGAGATTCAACTTGGATTGGCTAGAGGAGCATTAGGGTGTTTCTATTCCAGTTCGTAAACCTCTAACACTTCTCGTACTTCTGTTAAACTCCAAAAGCATAAGAAAAAATAGTGGGCCAATAGTATCCTGCTCTAATAATTTTTAAGGTCGTAGGCCTTCTTGAAAGGTGTCCCCTTGACATTCTAGAATGGAATTCATCAAGGAATTTTTGCTTCTCTTTTCCCCTGATGCATTACAAGAGAACACCATCAACATTTTTGAAAAATAGCCCCTTGGGGTGCAACACATATTTTTGATACTAAAGCCTAAATATTCTCCTATGCGAGATGTTAAGGTGGTCTAGACACCTCCTCCCCCCCCCCCGGGGGCCCCCCCCCCCCCCCCCCCCCCCCCGGAAGGGGCCCCCCCCCCCCCCCCCCCCCCGGGGCCCCGGGCCCCCGGGGGGGGGGGGGGGGGGGGGGGGCGGGGGCCGGGGGGGGCGGATCCCCCCGCCCCGGGGGGGCCTCGTATCTCCTTTTTGCATTAGAACTATCGCATAACTTTCAGGTTCCTCGATTGCATATAGGATGAAATATTTAGAATAGTTTGGGTTAACCAGCATGGGTACTTGGGTGATTCAAGCCTTGATATCCTCAAATGCTTTCTTTCTTTCCTCTATCAATATGAACTCAACATCATTCTTTAGAAGTTAAACCATTGGCTTAATGACTCAGGTAAAATTAGACACGAAATTTCTTATAAAATTGATCTGGCCAAAAAATTATTGTAGTCCCTTCTTGTTCACTGGGAGTGGAAGTTTAAGAAGGGCATATGACCTGTCAAGGTCAACTGCAAGCCCCTTTTTAGAGATGACATGGCCTAGCAGTTTTCCTTCCTTCACCACAAAGACATACTTTTTTGGATTGATGGATATGTCAAACTCCTGGTACCTCTCTAACACTTGTTGTAGATGAGAGGCATGTTCTTCTCTCCTATGTGAAAATATAGTCATGTCATTCAAATATATGACAATTATTTTGTTCAACAACTCATGGAATGCCATATCCATGGCTCTCTAGAATGTGGCCCTCACATTGGATAGGCCAAAGGACATACATTGGTAGGTGAACGTTCCCCATTTTGTGGTGAATGTTGTCTTGTGTTGGTACTCATATTTCACCAATATTTGATTGTATCTAGAGAAACCATCTAGGAGAGAGAAGCATTGTGCTCCTATGACCACATGAAGGATCTAATCAATTTAAAAGAGTGGGTAATGGTCCTTCAGTGAGGCCTGATTCAAATTGCATAAATCAACGCATAGACAAATATCCCCATTATTCTTCCTAACAGGGACCAAATTCATGACCCAAGAAGAATACTTAATAGGGTAGATTATTTTAGCCTCTAGCATCTTCAAGAGTTTGTATCTCATGAGAACCTCTATTTTTGAGTTAACAAGCCTTTGTTTATGCCTGTAGGGTCTGACCCCCTCTTGCAACTTAATAGTGTGTTGAATGATTTCTCTGTCATACCCCTTAAGGTCTTGACAACACCAAGCAACGATATTAGGGTACTTTTTGCACAAAGCACAAATCTGATCCAACTCCTCTAGGGTGTAGTCTGTTCCAACTTTGATCACCTTTTTGGGCATGAGCCCCAGGTCCTTGTAATTCTTATCATATACTTTGATCCGGTGAGACATAGCCCTATCATCCTAATCAAACAAACTCTCTAGAGTGACTAGCCCCTTCGGGACATGGTTTTTTTTAATTGTATTAACCCCTCATACTCCTCGTCATCAGGGTCTCTACCTTCTATAGTACTTTCTTCATGGACTAAAAAATTTATGATTTACTCATCATAGTAGAACACCTGCTAGTGGGTGTCCCTATCGAGAAAATAAGGCCTATAAATGGTTCTTACCACCTTAGGCTTCTACATCATGTCATCAACTAAGGAGTATCTGTATCTGATAGATACTAAGACATCTTTGTGCTTATTTTTCTCACGAGAAATAGCTTGAACATTAAGGGCCTTGAATGATTCCAATAGGTCCCATACCCTATTGTGGTACACCTTGAGATAGTGCTTTTTTGAGATGCACTTATTGGTAATTTTCTTGTAGATTAGCTCTAAATCTCCAAATATTTACAACTGCTTGATTCCTAACTTCTCTACTTTTTTTCAACCCTAGACATAGGGCCTCATATTACACTACATTATTGGTGCAACTCCAGGATAGCCTGTAGCAATAATAATTCTACTCTCCAAAAGGTGAAACTAGAAGAACACCCACCCTGACACCATTTTTGCATCGGGTGCCATCAATGTACAACTTCCAAAGCTCATTCGAGGTAGGATCTTTATTTTCTTGTATTGTCTCCTTTGGCTTCTTAGGCTAGGTGATAGAATAGCAACCTATATCTGATTCAATCATGGCATTAAAATCAAGCAAGGAGAACTCATCCTCCACTTGTAGCTCCTCTATGGTCTCCTCTACCATGTCTACTTCCTCCAACTATTCCATCATTAGGTGAACCAATTCATCCTGCTACCCTTCCTCAGGGATCTTCTCAACAAGAAAGGTGGAATGTTTTTCATTGTATATTTTCACTTTCCTCCCCTTGAAGTGGACCTCCATATGTGAGTAGTCGAGAGAAAGATAACCGCCCAGCTTGATAGTGAACTCCCTCAAGAGGTACATGCCGAAGTAAGGCTCTCGGTCCATGACCAGAACCTCCTATATCACAACAATTTGAGGCACCTTGTGTAGCTGTATGGGAATGTCCTTAGTGACACCCACTATATTCATAGGAGTGCCATCTAGTTGGAGAACACCTTGGCTAATTTGCATGTATTCCATGCTTATATCCTCATAAATAGTCCTTGGCATTACGATAGTCGATGCACCAAAATCAATCATACAATTGTGGACCACACACCCTTCCATCCATAAAGACAAGTAGAATGGTGGTGGTCTATTTTTCCCATGACTAAAGTAGTTAGGGTTTGATCTAACACAAGTTATGTCATATTTCCTCCTTTCATAGATTTCAATGACTCCTGTAGTAGATCCACTTGCCTAGGGAGTTATAGGGCATTGTACATGCTTATCTTGGCTAGGGTCTTCTTGAGTTCATCGACAATATTTTAGGTCAAAGAAGTGGGAATTTCTATTTATTTTGTAACCTCATACTTGGTGTGGTACTATTGTGTGGCTTCAACCCTTTGTCACTTTGTCAATGATAGGTATTTGAGCTTCTCCCTTGCTTGCTCCTTAGTTTTGACTTGAGGTTGCACCATTGGAGCTTTCATTGGTAATGGTTTCTCTTTCACTGGTGGGGGTAAGGGGGATTTATCAGGAGATTTTGCTGGAGGTTGCTCCTTTTCCCCTCAAGTGTACACCTTCAAATGCTCCATCTGGGCCACATCAACTTTGATTGATTTATTGCGATCCTTGATCAGAATTGAAACTTGCTCACCCTCGGGGACCATAATTTTACGGTCTTCCTCCATAATCATGTTGACTTGGCCACTAGAAGAGCTACCCACCAGTGTTTGAATATAGTACTGATGTACCATACATGTATCTTCCCCATGTGAGTCATCATAAGTGGAACACCAATGCACATGTAATATTAAGTGCTTGGCTCTTCACTGATGGCGGCATTTCTCGCCAGAGGTCTACCGGCTTGAGCGGCTTGCTCCCTTACAACTTGGTCCCTTGTAAGCACCGGAGGAGGATATGGCCTTCTTGGTAGGAATTCCTGTTGATCCTACTTATTCTTCATCACTACCATATTTCTGGACAATGTTCTCACAATAGATTTAAGTGACTCTAGTTTATTTTGAACCCTCATCTGAGGGTAAACCATCGGAGGGGCAGGTAATGGCAATGGTGCTATTGGTGGAGGCAAGGTTGGGTATTGCAGTGGTGGAGGAAGCTATGGGGATTGAGGAGTTAGGACCTATGGATAACTAGGCATTTGGATTGGGTTCCATGAGGGAACCAAATACATGAAGAGACAGTTGGGAACTGAGTATATGTACTAGAGTATTGGTATTGAGGTAAATCCAAGAAAATTGGCATTATCATCTTTGGAAGAAGTTTGCCAATGGTAACCAGATTGGCCTCAAACTTTTGTGCTTGCATGTAAATTTCTAGGAAAGTGTTGATGCTAGAATACCATATACTCATACTAAGGTCAGAGTGGAATTATTTGAGGTAATAAAATGTAGCTTGGTCAAGATTTTATTGTAAGCCATCGAGGACCTCTGCTAGGACTGAGTAAATCTAACATTGAAGCTGGGGATATCCTACTATGGGTATCTCTGGATGGTTGTGAACTGATGGAGCAGAGAGTAAGGGTCCACAAATTCATTGAACCATTGTATTAGTAGGCCTACTTACTAATATCATGTAGTAATAGTGTCGGATGGCAACACTTTGTACCAGTACAAGAGCTTCTCCCTGAGGGATAGAACTAGAAACCTTACTATGATATTATATTTTGTGATACTATGAATGGTGGCCAAAGCTACAACATCTTGGACATGTTCCTACATTGTCTTTCCCATGCTATCATAGGTAGGGATGGCCTTGAGTATTGTAGCAGGGATGGCGACTTACACTACCAAGTTCAACGACCCCATATGATTCAAATCTAGGAATAGCCTGGGTGACAAATTTTGTGATTGGTTTTGTTGTTGATTCTACTATTGATTCTAGTTCAGTTGTAGGTTCACCATGTTCATGCTTGGATTCGACTGATTAGGAGGTGGTAATGGTGGCAGCAACAACTAGTCTAGCTGGACAGGAGCCCCTTGATGGTCCAGAGAGTTTGGAGGATTTGGAGGATAGTTGGTTGTAGTACTATCAGATGTTGGGTCTTGCTCATCAACTATAGCCTCCTACGATGGTGCTTCATCCAAAGGGATATTCAGCCTGACCAACCTAGGATGCTCTCCAAAGGCACTGATGTCAAGCTCTCAGTATTTCTAACTCTCCATATCGTACGCATGAAGATAGGATTTTCTTGGACTGGTCTTCAATATTTGGAGGGTTTTCAAGTTCAAAAGATTCACTAGATGTTCATATTCGATAACACTAAAGTGAACATCACTTATTCAATATTGCTCATGAGGTGGAACGTCTTCATCCCATCGGGCATGCCAGAAAAACTATTGGTTATGAATCTGCCACTAGGAAGGATTTGGTCTATCTATGCACCCTAGACCTACCCAAATCATTGAAATGCTAGAAGGAAGGAATTCCTTCCATGCCAATCTTTGAATAAGGTCAGCTCCTTTCTATTCTAACTGGGGGCTTAAGATAAAATAACTAGAAAGAGATTGAAATATTATAGAAAGAAATGTAAATGGCATTGCAGTAGCGGTGGAGAACAAGTAGCACAATCACTAACTAATATCCAAACCAATAGTAATAAAAAAAGCATGTAACATAAAATAACACCATGATTATTCCCTATGTATCCTTCAGCAAGAATTCTAGATTCACTTAATGTCCAATGCCCTAATCTAGAGTGCTGAATTACAACAATCAAAAAAATAAATGAATATGAAGTAGAAATACTTGTAGAAGGTAGCATAAAAGAAATAGGTAAGAGTTAGAGCCAAGTATCCTTTGTATTTATGCAAAATTCTTGATTACAGTAGCTCTCTAGAAATATGTTCCCCCCTTTTACAATGAAATTCGACTACTATTTATAGAAAACATTTTCTCCCAAATTACATTGAAGCTTGGATCCCAAAAATTGCAAAAGCTATTGATATTTGACCCCTGATGGTCGTAAGCGTACCTACAACATGATTCACCTGAGTCTGGTATGGTTTTGTATGGATTTGGTTGTTTAGAGGGGACCTCTTTAATACCATAGGTACAACTTACCTCTTGAAGTGTTTAAGGGCCCTGACAAGATGTCATGGGGTTAGGAACTGAGTTGACATGACATTAATGTAATTTGATAGGCCACCCACTCCATCCTTTGAGTCCACTTGAAAAAATTTTGAGAGTCGCACAACCCTATATTGGAGGGACCTAGGGGATTTTTTAAATAACAATGCTGAGGTTCTTCAGGATGATAGAGCAACAACGGGAATCACTCCTAGATGGAGCGAACCCAAGAGTCACACCTAAATGGGAGCGATCCTGGGGGTCACTTCAAGGTGGATCAAACTTTGGCATTGCCTTGGTCTTGGTGGCTTCTTCTGATTGAAGAGTTTATTGCTGATGTGGTTCGCTAGCAAGGGGAGCCATAACAAGAGTCACCTAGTAGTGGAAGAGACTTCAGGAAGAATTACCCCACCTTAGCCATTTTTTTGTTTTATCTTCCTTAGCCGGTTGGTGATCGTTGGAGCAATAGAGGGAAGGATTCCAGGAATCGCTTGGCAGTTGGGCGAGAACAGAGGTCACCAAGGAGCAGGGATGAACTTGGGGGACTCAATGCCTTAGAGAAATATTATGCCCTAGAACTGGATGGTGATCACTGGAAATGAGGGCAAGGCTGGAGGTCATTGGAAGGCTACTACAACATCGAGAATCACTCTAAAATGGAGCGATCCTAGGCTCCCTTGCCTTAGAAAGTTTTAGTGTGTCATTTTGCTGCTCATCGATCTTCTTGAGCAATGATGGGAGTTGCTTCCCTAGTGAGCGATGATGGGAATCACATGATAGGGGGAGAAAACCCTAGGTAATTTCAATGCCTTAACCACTTTTCCCAAATTGTTGTCGATCATTGTTATGCATGGACGATGGTGAGTTTTTCCTGAGAAGAGAGCGATGACTGGAATCACCAAAGATGAGGGGTGACTCCCAAAATTGCTCAAAAGGAAAGTGACCCAGGAGTCCATTGCCTTAGACAATTTTTTTCAAATTTTTTCCCCTTAGGCCCTACTTTTGAGTGCAATTTCAGGGACTGCTTGGATTTAAAATAATATGAAAGGAGGAAAGGAGAAGACTTGGTCAAGAAATGTGTAGCAATTTTTCAAAAATTTTACCCCTTAGAAAAATGTGGCAAAAGTTACATAGCCATGCACCGAACATTACAATCAACTTCCATAGAACATCCTATTATAAAAGTGCATTGTGATTTTAGGGCAAAAATCCTGCCTAAAATCTACTGTCCGATCTGTGACCTAATATCAAATGGTCCATATTTACATAGAGGAAAAAGCATCTATTTTTGGCTTCGGGGGTGCCCCCTAGACCCCCCTAGTGTACATATGTAGGGGGGCTAATGCCCCCCTACACCCCCCCTCTTTTGCATAGTGGGTCCAAGTGCAACTAAAACAAAGGGCTCTGATTTAATCAGGCTCCACAATCAACAAAAATCATGTAAATTTTTGGCTTGATGCTTTGTTGAAGCCTTATTGTCTTATCTCTAATTCAAAATAAAACCATTGGATTTGGTATGTATATCTTATAAATTTTTAAATATCAAATATTATATTAATATGAGCAATGACACTAAATCATGAATTCCTATTAGTATATTTTTTGAAGGTGAGAAACCTAAAATAATTACAAATACAATTTAAAATATGCTTTAAGAGTTTTATTTTCCTACTTTAACATGAAAGGATGTGTTGGTTTAGGATTTATCAAAATATGGTGGATACTCAGTCAAGTTAGTTTATGAGGATTTAGAGAAATAAAAATTTTCCACTCCCAAATATTTTCCTGGTAAGAATGTTTGATCACTAGAGGATATCCCTAAGTGTTGGCAAATTTGCCACATTGAATTTAATTTCTAAAAAAAAATATAAATGATGCAGTTGTGTTGATTTCACTGTTTTAATATAATATTTTTTGTTCTTCTCTTGTAAGCAATTTCATTTCATTTCTAAATATGCACAATAAATTTTATTGGTAAAATAATAATGACACTCATGGGTGAAATGTAGAAGGGAAAATTTGATGGTGATGGATGTTTTAGAATAGAAGGATTAATGGAAAATCATCTACGACTTTGGCATTTTTATTCAAAGTGAAGGTGCCATTAAAATTAAAGGAAAAACATTTTCACCTCAAGAGGGAGCGAAAATCCTTTGCACCCTTCTTTTGGGGTGAAACTACCTTGATGGAAAATTTCATCCAAATAAAGAAAGAGGAAAATTTTCACAAGTGATGAAGAAAAGTCAAAGTCAAAAGTGCCCTTGGAAGGGGACAAAAATCATTTGTGCCCCTCTCAGGAGTGAAATCATAGTTAAAAGCATATTCGAGGTTAAAATAGAAGGAAGAGCATGCTTGGTGTGGTCAAGGTCAATGTCACCCCTCAGTAGGGGCGAAAATCCCTTTCACCCATCCTTGGGATGAAACTCCTATAAAAAATGTTTTTGGAGTGCAAACATAAAGATGACATCAACCAGGTAAGGATTGAAAATTCAAAGTCAAAGGCACCTCTCAGGAGGGGCAAAATTCATTTTTGCCCTCCTTTGGGGTAAATTTCCAAACAAATCCACATCGAAGCGAAAGTCCTAGAAATAATAACTTTTCCTACTGGTCAAAGTCAATGATACCCCTGGGTTGGGGCAAAAATCAACGTCATCCCTAGGCTGGGGTGAAAGTCACTGTCACCCCTCTCAAGGGTAAAATAAATTATTTTTGCCTCCTTCCTTGTAGAAGATGTTTTTTATCATTTTTGGGTGAAATTACCTAGGAAAGAGGTGAAAGTATGTTGAGGGGTGAAACTCCCATGTCTGCTTGTGATTTAAATAAGAATACGTCGGAGCGAAATCAATCAAAATGAAAGGTAAAATTTTAGCTTTGAAGAAAACCATCAATGTAGTAACTCGTTTTTACCCCTACCTGCTACAAAAATACCTTTCACCCCATTGCAAGGGTGAAATCAAGTTTTACCTCTCTCTCTCAACAGGGTTATGTTTAGAAGTGCCATAACTACAGATCTTTTCTAGAAAGGACAAAGATTGACAAAATTTAATGTTTGGGGTAGTAAGAGTGATGATCCAAAATTTTGGCTAAAAAGTTACCAGGATTTAATGCTATACCCTAAAACTTGACACAATCTCATTTATTTTTGAGGTGCCCTCCATGAATCTTGTTCCTTTTCAAAATATAATTAAATTTCGTTGATATTAACTAGCAAGGGTCAGATTTTAAGGTATAAGGGAATGAAATGGTGCCTAGAGTTTAATGTTCAAGCTCCCTATTTGTCACGTGATGTTGCTGAGTTTTGAGGCACTAACGTTTGGAATGTTTTCTCCATATTCCATATTTGCTAATTTTCTAGGTATACTCCATGAAAATTGGATTGCTTCCCCCTAAAGAATAATTTTATTCGAGCATCGTCATTCCCGAGGAGGGAATTGCTACTACTAATTTTTGACTAGTTGGCATTTTTTTATGTTGTGCATTTAATGATAGAGGTGAAATCCTCTATAAATACTAAGCATTTAAATATAATAGGAAGGATAGACACTCTACAGAAAAACACTTTAATTTTATGCATAAATAGAAAGATATTCGACTTTTGGTGCCTTGAGCAGTATTATGTTTGATTTATTTTTGCTTGTCATTTTTTATTAAGTTCATATCCATTATTTTTTATTTTAAATTCTGCATCTGGATTTAATTACTTCTTGTGAGGGAGTGAATACTAGAATGCTTCTTGGAAGTTATCTCTATAAAAATGTCAGTGATTTTTGTGCCTTGCTTTCTGTTATATGCTAATCAATACTAAATGTGAATTTTTTCTATTAGTTTATCCCCACCTTATGTTTCTATCTTATAGCCATATTTCCCTTTCATTTTTGTCATTTCCTATTTCTTTCCTATTACCCTAAGATTTAAACCAATCAATAGTTTTAGTATAGGAACCAACCCTCTCTAGAGATTGTCTCGAAGGACATTTATCTCCTTCATCCTTTCAATGTTGGCTAGGTCTAGGGCACATAAATAATATTTTATACTAAGGTAGATTCATGACCAACAATTTTTGGCACTTCCAGTGGGACCAATAGTCTCCGTAGTTTAAAGGAGCCCGATTTGGTGAATATCTAGCTTGCATTTATCTAGTAAAATCACCACTAGTGCCAACAATTTTTGGCACACTTTAAATAGTATTAAGGTTTGATGTAGTACCTATTTGATTAGAACATATGGTGACTCAAATTTATCCAAAATCCTTCGAATGTGAACTGAGAAAAATATTTCTTAATTATCACAAGAATGAAGGCTAAAAATCTATAAGATTCCATTGATTTTTGTGAACTTGATATCCAAGTGCTAGGATAACACCTTAGGTTAGTCACTCTGGATGACCCATGAAGTGTAATATCTTCACAGTTAGCTAGTGCATTCTCTGTTCCTTCGAGTCCTGCTAGAATAACCACACTAGTTTTCCACCTCCCCAACCATACACTCCAGTCCACATGGATCAAAATCCACCACCATAGCCACCAAGGTAGTTCCCAGCATGGAACCACTCTAGACCTCTAAATATGCAAGCTCAAAACCTGATTCCATGAGCGGTGATGAAGGCTTTGCCTACCTATGATGTTATGGGAAAGATAACTTATGAGCATGTCCAAGAGGTAGCTACTTTAGTGACAATCCATAACATCACAAATGAGGATATAATGGTAATATTGCTCATGATCTATCTCATAGGTAAGTTGCTTTATTGATACCGATCATTATAGCCTACCACCATTACTACCTGGGACCAGTTAGATGAATTACTGATCAAAGGATTCAAAAAATAAGTGGATCCATTTTCTTTGTTGCATCAGTTTACTATCATTGAGAGGCATCCATAGGAGAAAATCATGGACTTCAATGTCAAGTTCATCCAAACTTAGCATAAAGTTCTTGATGGTCTCCGGCTGACTCTTGAGTAAGCGACATTTTATTATCTTCAAGATTTCAACTCTGACATTAGTATGGCTATCCAAAAATCTAATGTTAACATATTTATTGATTTGTACTCTGCTACACAAAAGGCCAATGCTGACCTGATTTCTATCAGTAAGATTCCACCAAAAATGGCCATGCCAATTTTTCTTGACCTTCCACAATATTTGTATGCTAATACATCTTCTCAACCTTTCTCAACCTTTACCCATGTCTCCCATGTATCCAATCCCTTCATGGAATTCAATTACATCTTATACCATGATGATAGTTTCTATCCTACAACTGTTTATTCCAACCATTCTATAGTTACCCGCTCTAGTTCCATTTCTAGCACTACCATCTTCGCATGTTCCACTACCATTACCAACTCCTCCAACACCTTCAAACCCTAATCCACAAGAAAAAGTGTTGAGAGAGTTGTAGTATATGAACTTAGCCATAAGAGTGATGGGTAATAAAATCACAGTGATAAAAAGGAAGCAGGATGAAAAATATTTCCAACCTAGGAGATTTCATTCACCATCGATCACTAGGGAGCAAGTAGCATCGAATAGCAAGGTACCTAAGAGAAATTTGATGATGCTAATAAATGAAGAATTTGGCACATAAAAAAAACATATGTTTTTTTTTTTTTTTTTTTTTTTTTTTTTTTTTTTTTTTTTTTTTTTTTTTTCTTTTTTTTTTTTTTTTTTTTTTTTTTTTTTTTTTTTTTTTTTTTTTTTTTTTTTTTTTTTTTTTTTTTTTTTTTTTTTTTTTTTTTTTTTTTTTTTTTTTTTTTTTTTTTTTTTTTTTTTTTTTTTTTTTTTTTTAGTGCTCTACGTGCAATGATCCACATGGTGAGGTAACCTACATGGTCCACCTGAACTACATGCAAATATTGGCAGAGAGTTCCTCTACTGGTCAAATCAACATGATCATAGAAGTTGATCATAATTTTATGATCTCTTATGAATAAAAAGTCTCAGTCCTCATGATATTTGGAAGAAGATTTGTTACTGTGGACCTAGATGAGTTGGAGCCTTTGAAGGTACCTATTGACTCAAAGGTGCAAAGTGAGAAAATAGAAGTGCAATCAAAGGTAGCTATTCAAAAACCTAAGCTAGATGTACTTGTCTTGTTAAAAGATCTTTTTCCTCCACAAGAAAAAGAGAAAGTACAAGAAAAGGCTTCAACTTTGCAAACAAGAGCTAAAACAAAATATTAGGCCAAGGAGAAGCTCAAGTACCCATCCTTGATAAAATTTTAGAGGGTAGAACCTACACAACAATATCAGAGCCTATATGAGACTGTCAATGAAGTAAAGGAGTCATTTGCATCCACATATAACATTGTTGAAGAGTTGAAGAGGATTCCATCCAAGGTGAGTCTTTATGATGCACTACAATTGCCTGGACAAGTGGACTTGTTGCAAGAATCACTAAAATTTATGAAAGATAAGGGGAAGAATCCAACTTAGATAGTGTTAGCTCAAATGTTGATGACTTCTACCACTGGAAATAATAGACCACCCTCTTTCTACCTATCCCTTAGGATGGAAGGTTGGATTGCGCTCAATTGTATGATTTATTTAGGGGCTGCAACAACTATTATGCCAAAGGCAATGTGCAATATTATGGGTATGGAATATATGAGGAGCAACCCTAACATATTGTAGTTAGATGGAACCCCCATCAGGACAATGGTAGTCATCAAAGACATACGTATCATATTGTACAAAATGCCTCATATAATTATGATCCAAGAGGTGGTCATGGTTGATTAGGAACCTTACTTTAGCATGTGCCTATCATATAAGTTTACTACCAAGTTGGGAGGCTACCTTTCTCTTGACTATTCTCATTTGGAAATTCCTATAAAAGGGAGAAGAATCCGAATTTATAATGAGAAGCCTTCAAATTATCACATAGAGAATATTTAAGAAGACAAATCCATGAATTTTTTCAACCTAATGACTGAAGAGTTGGGGGAGTTATACTTGATGGAAGAAGTTCTGAATGATCTCCAGATGGAAGATGGTTTTTCAATGCTCGACTTTAATGCCATTATGGAGACCAAAATTAGATGATACACTATCACTAAGCCTAAAATAGTTGAAGCAAAAGTGTTTGATGAGGAATATCTTGTTCCTGATCAATTATGGAAGTTGTATTTTGATGGTGCTAGATGCAAGAACGGTGCAAGAGTTGAAATTGTTCTCATTTATACCTCTAGTATACAAAATACGTACTCTTACCGATTGACCTGGAGTTGCATGAACAATTATGCCGATTATGAAGCACTCTTATTGGGTCTAAAAAATGTAGAAAATCTTGGGATCAAACAAATGTAGATCTTTGGATATTGTGAGCTAATCATCAAACAGGTAACCAAAAAGTGTGTTTCCAATAAGTACTACTTGAAAGCATACCGTAATAAATTTTGAGATCTTTTCAAATCTTATACAACATTGAACATCCAAACAATCTCACATGAGCAAAACAATCATGCCAATATCCTAGCATCCCTTGGTGCTATTTTTTCTCCAATTGAGCATGTGGTGAGAAAGCCCAAGACTATGATGTTAGTTACAGACCTTTAGTCCTAGAAAAAAATATCCACTAGCAAGTGTTCAAAAGTGATGAGCAGATTGTTAATTTATTGATAAGAGAAGTTATTAATGTGGAATAAAGAACACTTGATGAGGAAGAATCCAAGGGTTTGATCTAGCTATGGAATAATCATATCCCAAAGGATTTGATTACACTTGAGAGCCTCTTTGATCAAAATGATAGAGCAAAAAAGCATAGGATCAAGGTGGACAAAAAAGAGTATACTGAACTACATTTGGGACCCGAGAAGTTGATCAAAGTCAGCACTGATTGCACTCAAGAATATTTGGAGAATATTAAAGAATTATATCATGAGTATCCATATATTATCTTTTGGAGCTACTAGGATTTCAAAGGCTACAACCAAGATGTGATATAGCATACCATCAAGTTGCAGGAAGGAGTGAAACCCTTCAGGAAAAAGTAGATATCGATCAATCCCAAGATTTAAACTTTGATGAAAGCAAAATTGTTGAAGATGTTGGAAGCTAAAATCATCTACCCGATTAAGCATTCTACCTGGGTAGAAAACCTGGTCCCTGTGAGAAATAAAAATGGAGATATCTGCATGTGCATAGATTTTTTAAATTTAAACGAGGATTCTCTAAAGAATCACTATCCATTATCATAAATTGATTATATTCTTCATGTGTTTTTTGGTGCTCAAATATTCTCTTTGTTAGATGGATTCTTTTGCTATAACCAAATATGGTCCAAGGATGAATACCAATATAATACAACATTCACAATGAAGTGAGGAACTTTTTCTTATCAACGGATTCTATTTGGTCTTTAAAAATCTAGCACAACTTTTTGAAGAGCAATGGACATAGATTTCGATGAGTTGTTAAATCATGTTATTGTGATTTATTTGGATGACATGACCCACAACAGAGAGGAGCATAATATACATCTATGACAAGTGTTCAAAAAGTGGTAGGAGTTTGGAATATCAATCAACCCAAAGAAGTCAATATTTACAGTAAAATAAGGGAAGCTCCTAGGTCATGTTATTTCAGAAGAAGGTTTGGTGATTGATCCAGCTAGATTTTAAGCCCTCCTAAAGCTTTCATTTCTAGCTAGCAAGAAGGATTTGCAATCATTTTTTGGCTAAATAAACTTTGTTCAAAAGTTTGTTGCAGATTTTTCCCAAGTGGTAAAGCCAATGAAAGAGTTGCTAAAGAAGAATGCTAAATTTAAATGGACCGAGCAGAGGAGATAAGAATTCAAGGAAATAAAAGAGAAAATTTCCCAAGCCCAAGCCTGAGTGTTGGTGAATCTTGATTACTCAAAATATTTTATCCTATATGCCATTGGCAAGAAAAAAAGTTATGCAACAGTGCTTACATGAAAGGGAGATGATGGAGATGAGTGAATGATTTATTTCTTGATCCAAGTCATCCAACCACATGAAAAAAAATATAATTTCATTGAAAAGCAAGTATATGTGGTAATGAAATCCTTGAAGAAGTTTCGACATTTTGTTTCTCAAAGAAATACAATAGTTTATGTGGTCCATACACATGTTTGTAGTTTCATAATTCAAGGAGATCTTGGAGACAAGAGAGCTAGTTGGGTATCTAAAATTTAGGAGTATGATATTGAAATAAATTCAACCAAGTTGGTTTGAGGCTGAGCACTATATCAAGAGTGTGCAAAAATCACTGCATCTAAATCCATGGTTTGCCAACTTGAAAATTCAATGAGCGAAAGCAATTTTGCTAATCGCTCTATAGGTGATCATGATTGGATAGAGGACCTTGTCAAATATTTCCATTCAAGAAGATGTTCTCTACACCATAATGCCTCACAGAGAAGAATATTAAAACTTAAGGCTCTTAGGTACGTGATGCTACCAAATAGGCTATTTCATAAAAATATTGATGGAGTACTTCTCAAGTGTGTTCAACAATCTAAAAAACAAATAACCCTAGAGGAATTTCACTCTGGTCTATCAATAGGCAATTATGCAGGGAGGCCACATGCATTAAATATCATCAAAGTAAGATATTTTTGGCCTACTCTCTTTACATATGCTTTTAAATTCAGTGAAATTTGTGACAAGTGCCAAAGATATATTAGAAAAAGCAAGAATCCAACATTACCCTTTCACATGATTCAGGTAGAAGCACTATTTTAGTAATGGAACTTAGATTTTATTGAATTCATTGATCCCAATTCCTCTACTGGACACAAATACATTCTGATATCAAACAACCCTTTTACCCTATGATCAGAAGCAATTCCAACCAAGAAGATGGATCAAGCAACAATTATTGCTTTTCTTAAAGGATTAATCACCCGATTTGGCATATCAGATGCAATCATAATGGATAATGAGACTCCTTTAATCGGTGCTAGGATCAAAGAATTTATGGGTATGGAATTTATTTGAATATATCATCTAACTATTATTCGTAGGGAAACAACTTGGTTGAGTGCACAAACAAGAAGTTGCTGAGAATTCTAAAGAGGACCCTAGGTGATAATAAGCGTAGTTGGCACTTGCTGCTAAACCAAGCATTATGGGCTGACCGTATCTCCATGAAGAAATCCATTAAAATGTCTCAATATTCCTTGGTATATGGTAAAGAAGCAGTGTTGCCCATTCAAACTAAATTACCCATTCTTCAGTCATGAAACTTGTTGTACAGTGAAGATGATGATTTTGATCCCATGAAAATGAGATTGACATAACTTTTATAGTTGGAAGAAGAGAGGGAGAAATCATACAATGTATTCATGGAACATGCCCGAACAACGCATAAATGGTTTGGCAAGAAAATTTCCAAAAGGTCATTCAAAGTAGGTGATCTAGTGCTGAAATGGAATGAAAACAAGGCTAAGCCCGACAAGTACCACAAGTTTGAAGCAATATGGGAGGGCCCATTCTAGATTTTGGGTGTCAATCAAATCAATTCGTTCTATTTGTAGGATATGGATGGTCGTGCACTACCAATTCCTATAAATGGTCTTCATTTGAAGGCCTACCATCAGTGACAAAATTTTGATCAAGTATGTATATATGTACATAAGTTATTATGTTGTTTTGTTTTAGTTAAATATGTTTAAAGTGATATGATATATATATATATATATATATATATATATATATATATATATATATATATATATATAAAAAAAAGACAAAAGAAAGAAATAAAGTTGATTTCGCTAAGAAATCATTTTTGCCCCCAAGGTAGGTGATTTCGCCTCGAAAGCATCTTGCCACCAGCAAAAAAATTGTTTTCACCCGAAAACATTTTAAAAGGCTTTTATATTATTTTCAAGCAGAAAGGGGGAGAAGAGAAAACAAAAGTAAAATATTAAAAGAAAAATA
Source organism: Wollemia nobilis (assembly GCA_028583015.1). Taxonomy (NCBI): domain Eukaryota; kingdom Viridiplantae; phylum Streptophyta; class Pinopsida; order Araucariales; family Araucariaceae; genus Wollemia; species Wollemia nobilis. The sequence continues at coordinate 310,191 of JAQPPZ010012805.1, read as the reverse complement.
GAGGGGCACCTGAGTTTTTTAATTCACTCCACCATTTTTTTAATTATTACCAAAAAAGCAAAAAGGAAAATGTAAAGATAGAAAAAAATGAATTATTTTCACCCCAAGAAGAATATTTCTCTTGTTTTTTCTATTTTCAAGGCAAAATCCCATGGTGCCCCTCAAGTAGGTATTTTTAGAGTGAAAATATTAGAAAGAAATTAAAAACAAATGCATGTTTTTTCCTCCATTTTGCGGTGCTAAGTTTGGCAAGGAAGGAGGAGAAACTAATTTTGCCCTGCTTTTTCATGCAAAGCACTCTCAGTTAATGCTTGATTTTAGAAATAATCATTTTTGGGGAAAAATCAAAGAAGAATTATTTTTAAAAGTATTGAGTGGTATGTAATTCCACAAAGCAGGTAGAAGAAGTAGTTTTGGAGCGTAGGTGATGTGAATATTTTCACCCCGATATGTTTTCATCTAGGCAAGAGCTCTCATTCAACTTTTTTTACTGAAAAATCCTAATTTCAAGAAAAATATCAAAATTAATACATGATATTGGGTTGATTTCACTTGTAAAAGTTCTAGAAGAAATTTCAGCATTTTTATATAGTGAAATTAATTATTTTCGCCTCTCTCACATGTGGCGCTTGCTTTTCCTGAGACAAGCTATTAAATATCTAGATTGCATCCTCCAAGGAAAAATGTGATTGAGTTCGCTCTCCAAGGAATATTCATAGTTCAAGGGCATTATTGGTAATTAATCGGTAGTTGAATTTTCATTAAAAAATATGTCTGGTGAGAGAATCGAGGAGCACATTTTCCTAAATTCTTTAGGTGTAACACTTGTATTAAATATGGTAGTTGGGGGATGAAAGTTATAAAACGGGCAAGTTAAAAGCTTGCAGAGCAATAAAGTCAAAGATTATTATTTTTTGGAGCATTTCCAGGTTATCATTCAGTGCCTTGAATTGCTGCTTTATTGCAGATTCACTAGACTATTGCAGTGAGAGCTATGGTACAAAGATGGGAAAGAAGGCTACTAATTCAAAGAAAGTTGTAAAGTCAAAAAAGTGCAAGGTGGTAAAAAATCTAAAAAATCTAGGTGGCATGAAAATACCGATATCAACCCATATTCTGATGAGCTAGCTAGGATTGGATATTTTTCTATCTCAAACAAAGATGTATAAAATTTGTGCTTGGATGTGGAGACTACAGTTAGGCAAGGTCTAATGTCCAAAAGCCCATTAACCATTTCTTATCATGTGCAAATTTCTTGGCACTTGTGTACACCTATGCATCCTTACCCTGAGTTGATAATGGCAATTGCAAGATTTTATCAACCTCCAAAAAGGACCATCTGCAATGCGAAGGGAGATAAATTGTTCACCATTTTTATCGATGAAGTTAGAGAGGCATTTTCTTGTAGGGTGAAACCTTTCTCAGATGTCATGTTCAAAAATATGAATCTCAAGGAGCAAGAGGAAAGGTACCAATCAACTATAACATTGCACCAGTTCATGGAGAACCAACTGATAAAGGCACCCCATTTTGGAGAGTTGCCAACTTTACCGAAATCCTTGACAAAATTTAAAATCCTGGATATGTATTCTATGTTGTCTTGGGAATCTGGTCTCTCTACTGATACCACAATATATAAATGGTAGACAGTACTGGTATAATGCATTTTTAAGGTACAATTTTACACCCCTATAGCCATGCAAGAAAGCACAAACCCCATTTTCTTTGATCAAATGGATTATGTGGCTCGAGCAATGCACACCCATTTGGAGAGAATACAAAGCAAATAAACAATTTTATTCAATCATACCTTATTTTTAGCCTAGTATTTCTTCTTTTACATGGACCAAATTTTTTCTTTTATTACAGTAAAGCAAGTTACTAGTATATTTGTAGAATCTAAGCTTGTCTAGGGGGAGTCATTCTACAATTTTAATCGTATGTTTTTGGGCCCCACCCTCAAACTTATTTTTTGCACAAGTGAGAGAGTGCCAAGGGAAATGAGTGAAGAAATTATCACTAACTGGAAGGGAGATACTTTCTTATTGACGTAGGGCATTGTGGTGTGAATTTTTAACTTCATTAGTAAATTTATTCTCCTTCCATATTTTACTACCAAGCGCCTCTTTGTAATTGAAGTTTTCCATCAGACCGACTACATCAATGAAGTCTATGGGGTAGGAAGAGACAAGAAGACAATATATACCATGCCATTTTGCTTTGTTGGCATTGAGATTGACTAGGTTGGTGAAAATCAATTGCTTAATGAAGCACTCTCTAATATAGATATGGTGGAGTTACCTTAGCATGAAGTATGACCCTTTGGATCAGTTCGTCAATTTTATTAAAGCTAAAAGTTTCCATTACTATCCCAGATCTAATATTCATTGGCACAAAAATAATCCAGAAGGGCATGATATTGAATGGCATGTTGAGAAGATGATACCACTTCCACCATGGCATGATTTTTATGAGATGGAGGTTGAGTACAATCTTGTAGTTCACAAGCAACAAATTCCTCCCTCAGGTTTGTTTGGTAAAATGAAAAAATAGTTGTTATTTTGGTCTGAGAAAACAATTACCAACTAGTGGGTTATGTGGATCCATAGAGGTAAAATTGGATCAACTTATGGTCTGGAAATGGATGAGGTATTTTTGAATGTCTATGATGAATAGTATGATGACTATCAACCAATCTCTTTCACCAATATTATGCCTTAGAATTTTTAAAGATCTAAAAATGAAGAGATCATGGTTGAACATGAGCAACATGTGGTCGAGAAAGCATTCCCTTGGGTTTTTTTTGTTGTTTTTTTTTTTTTTTTTTTTTTTTTTTTTTTCTCTTTTTTTTTCTTCTTTTTCTTTTCTTTCTCCCTTTTTTTCTCGTCTCCTGTCGTTGTTCTGTTTTTTTTTTTTTTGTGTTGTTGTTTTTGTGTGTTTTTTTTTGTTTTTTTTTTTTTTGTTTGTTGTGTGTTGTGTTTGTGTGTGTTGTGTGTTGGTTTTTTGTTGTGCTCCCTCTCCCCCCCCCCCCTCTCTTTCTCCCTGCTCCCCCCCTCTCCCCCCCTCTCTGCGGCCCCCGCCGCGGGCCGCGGGGGGGGGGGGTTGGGGTTGTGTGTTTTTTATTTTTTTTTTTTTTATTTTTATTATTTTTTTTTTTATAAATTTTTATTTTTATATTATATATTAAATATATTTGTCGTTTGTCGCGGGGGCTGGGGTGGTGTGTGCGAGGGGGGGGGGTGGGTGGGTGGGGGGGGGGGGGGGGGGGGGGGTGGGGTGTGGGGGGGGAGTGTGGGGGGGGGTGGGGGGGGGTGGGGGGGGTTCCTTGGTCCTCTCCCGGGGGGGGCCGGCCGCGCGTCGGGCGGGGGGGGGCGGGGGGTGGTGTGGTCGTCGTTGCGGGTGTGTGGCGCTGGGCGTCCGTGTCTTCGTTTGTTGTTGGTTTTGGTTTGTGTGTTGGGGGGTGGGGGTGTTGGGGGGGGGTGGGGGGGGGTGTGGGTTGGGGGGTTGGGGGGGGGGGGGGGGGGGGGGGGGGGGGGGGGGGGGGGTGTGTGGTTGGGGGGGTGGGTGGGGGGTGGGGGTGGGGGGTGGGGGGGGGGGGGGGGGCGTTGGGTGTGTGGGGGGTGGCGAGCGGGGGGTGGGTGGTTGTTTTGTGTGGTGTGGGTGGGGGGGGTGTGTGTGTTTTGTGTTGGGGGGGGGTGGGGGGGGGGGGGGGGGGGGGGGGGGGGGGGCGGGGGGGGGGGGGGGGGGGGGGGGGGGGGGGGGGGGGGGGGGGGGGGGGGGGGGGGGGGGGGGGGGGGGGGGGGGGGGGGTGGGGGTTGGGGGGGGGGGGCGCGGGGCGGGGGCGCGGGGGGCGCGGGGGGGGGGGGGGGGGGGCGGGTGGGGGGGGGGGGGGGGGGGGGGGGCGTGGGTGTGGGGGGGGGGGGGGGGGGGGGGGGGGGGTTGGGGGGGGGGGGGGGGGGGGGGGGGGGGGGGTGGGGGGGGGTGGGCGTCGGGTCTCCCCCCCCCCGCGCCCGGCCCCGCCCCCCGTGCCCCGCCTCCTGCCTCGTCTCTCCCCCCTGGTTTGTTTTTTTTGGTTTGTTTTTGGGGGGTGGGGGGGGGGGGGGGTGTTGGTGCGTGGGTGTTTTCTCTCCTTCCCCCGCTTGTTGTGGGTGTGTGTGGGTGGTTCGGCCCGTCTCGTGTGCTCCCCCCGTCTCCCCCCCCCCTCGCCCCCCGCCGCCCCGCCGGTGGCGGGTTTGGCTCTGGTGTGCGCGCGGTGGGTGGCCGCCGCCCCCCCCCCCGCCCCGGGCCGGGGTCCGCGTGGCCGTTCTCTCTCTTTTTTTTTTTTTTTTTTTTTTTTTTTTTTTTTTTTTTTTTTTTTTTTTTTTTTTAATTTTTTTTATTTTTTTTATTTTTTAAAAAATTTGCTTGGGTTTCTCCCCCCCCCCCCCCCCCCCCCCCCCTCCCTTCGCCGGTTTGTTTTTTTTTTTTTTTTTTTTTTTTTTTTTTTTTTTTTTTTTTTTTTTTTTTTTTTATATTTTTTTTTTTTTTTGTCGTCCCTCCCTCCCCCCCCCGCCCCCCCCCCCCCCCCCCCCCTGTTCTTCTGGTGGGTTGTTGTTTTTTTGTCGCCCCCCCCCCCCCCCCCCCCCCCCCCCCCCCCCCCCCTCTCTCTGCGGGGGGGGGGGGGGGTGTGTTTTTGTTTTTTTTGTTTGTCCTCTGTCCCTTTTTTTTTCTTTTTTTTTTTTTTTTTTTTTTTTTTGTGGGATGAGGTGAGGTTTTTTTTTTTTTCCCCCCTTTTCTCTGCCCCCTCGCTCCCGCCCCCTGCGTTTCGCCCCTCCGCGCGGGGGGGGCGGGTGTCTCCTTGCTCTCCCCCCCCCCCCCGCCGTCCGGCGCGGTGGCCTGGTCTTTGTTAAGAAAAAATTCCCCCTCTCTCCCCTCTCGGGAGGAGGAGGGGGGGGACCCCGCGCGCTGGGGGGGGCGCCCGCCCCCCCCCTTTGTTGGTGAATATGTTTTTTGTGGTGTGTTGGACCATCCCCCCCCCCCCCGCCCCGCCCCCCCCGGTGGGGCGTGGTTCTTTTATTTTTTTTTTTTTTGTTTTTGTTTCCCCTCACGCGCGCGGTAAGGGGGGGGGGGGGGGGGGGGTGTTGTTTTTTTTTTTTGGGGGGGGGGTTGGGGCCCCCACCCCGGGGGGGGGTCCAGGGACCCACACACTTGTGGAGGAAGAAATAAAACCATCACCAGAAGTGCAACTCTAATTAAAGAAGAAAAATAAGCGTGAGGTATTCCCTTTCTCAAAAATATCCAAAAATCCTAGAACATGTGTAATTTCTTCATCAGGCGCAAACCCTCCTCCTGCAGATGAAGCCACATAGGCTAAAATTTTAGAAGATCCTCCTCTAGTTTAGGTAGAACAACTTGGCCAGGACATGGAGGTCATAGATCTAGAAAATAAGGTGGAGGAGGAGCAAGAAAAGGGTGAACCAGTGCCATAGTCACCCTCATCATTGGCTCAAAATATGTCCAAGCCTAAAGGTACATTTTCTACACCTTCATCCCTTTCTCTTGAGCATTCAATGATTGTTGCACCCTATTCTGTAGTTTTTGCTTCAATCTCACCTCCATTCAGCATACCCACCACCTCCATTTTGCTTCCTATTTTCCAGTCTCCAATCATCGATGCTCCCTCTTCTTCTATTTCCACTTCTATTGTTTTCCTTTCTTTTAGTTCTTTTACATCTAGTCCCAATTCATTTTCCCTCTCTTCTTCCTCCATTCCAGTAAATTCTACTATGAATATAAGTAAACAATATCCTCTTTGAGTGAGTGTAACTATAGCCAAAACCCTCACTTCTATTCCCTTAACTACTTCTATTCCACCAACCATCTCCATTCCAAATTCCCTTCCTGAGCCAAAACCTTAGCAAGCTTGTTTTCCCCCTACTCCTTTTCTTGAGTTGGAGGTACTGCAAGAGATAGAGATAGAGATTGTACCAGAGAATCCTGTTGCAACAAATATGAGCCAAGATCGATTAAGTTCCTTGTAGTGGTTGAAAATTTGTAAGAGAAGAGAAGCTCAGAATGCAACAAAGGTATTGAAGAAGGTCACTTTTGACCCTAAATCTATGGAGTCTCATACTATAAAAATGATTCCCCAGGTCTAGAAGCCCCAAGGAGAAATGGCTCCAAGTTATTACACTTATAAAGTTATTACATAGGACTTGACGAAGATTGACACCATATAGAAATTAAGGAACATGAGCTATCTTTACCTACATGGTGAGAATTACAGAGAAATTAGGAAAGATTATTGAGTTGAATGATGCTCTGGCTGAAAATAGGGACAAATTAGAAATGACAAAATTCAAAGCAAAGTGATGGAAAAATATGGTAGAATAGTTGAAGAAATAACCCAAGGGTTACTAGGTAGCTTGGGCAGGAGCAAAGAAACAAGAACAAGCATTAACAACCTAGATTGAGGTTGTGCAAAAACAATTGGCTAAGAAATCCATGCAATCATTGGCTTATCCAAGGAGAAAATAAAGAAAAAATTTGCCACTTGATGAAATATTGTGTAACAGTGGTGACTGATACTCTCAAGATTTTATTGTATATTCATGAGGCTTGAATAGTGGTTTTTCTTGGAGAGCACACTTTGGAGTATGTTGAGGAACAAATGGAACCAAAACTTGAACTAGCACTAAAAATTTAGGCATTGGCTCAATATGAATTCCAGGTTAAGCCAATGAATGGGATGGATCATGGTTGGGATAAGGCTAGAATTATGTTGCATAGCTTCTTTTCCAAGTTAAATATGGCAAGAGAAGGTTAGAAATTGATAACCATGTTTAAATAGGAGCATTGCATTTCACTCATGTATTTCAAAGCTCTAGCTCATGTTGGTTTACCAAGCTTCATTGATGAGTAGGGTGAACATTTACCAACCAAATATTTGAAGGTAGCCCGGTAAAATTTCATAGAAGATACTTTAGATATCGATAACTACGAGGAGCCCATCATAGAAGAACAAGTTTTACCATACATGGAGGGGCTCACCCGCATCGAATCATCCCTATTGGAACTCTAGCAATGAGTGAATCACATCAACATGGATCACATTGAGACGTTGCATTTCATCATTGATTCATTGAGTTCACTCTCTACATTTACTCTGGACTCCTAGGCTGAGGCAATTACTATGTATGAAACTACCAGTAAAAGCATCACCAAACAAGAAGTGTGAGTATGATCCAAAGTAGAATAGAAAGTTGCAGAAGAGTAGGATAAGGAGGTGCAAGAGGAAAGAAGGAAGAAGGAGAATGTAGAATCAAATGTACCATTCAATGCAGTCAACATCAGTGACAATTGAACCCAATGGATAAAGGCCTGGAATCGATTACATTCAGAAGAACTGAATAGGCCGAGATCCACCAAAAGTGTTGACAATTTTACCACACTAATTTTTTTTGTAAAATTAAAAAAAAAAAGATAAATGATGCAGTTGTGCTGATTTCACTATTTTAATATAATATTTTTTGTTCCTTTCCTGTAAGCAATTTCATTTTATTTTTGAAGATGCACAGTAAATTTTTCCAATAAAAAATTAATGGCACTCATGAGTGAAACGTAGAAGGAAAAATTTGATTGCAATGGACATTTTAGAATAGAAGGATTAATGGAACATCAGGTACGACTTTAGAATTTTTATTCAATGTGAAGATCCCATTAGAATTAAAGGAAAAAAATTTTTGCCTAAGGAGGGGGCAAAAATCCTTTGCGACCTTCTTTTCGGGTGAAACTGCCTTGATGGAAAATTTCATCCAAATAAAGAAAGAGGAAAAATTTCACAAGTGATAGAGAAAATTCAAAGTCAAAAGTGCCCCTAGAAGGGGAAAAAATCATTTGTGCCCCTCTTAGGGGTAAAATCATAGTTAAAAGCATCTTCGAGGTGAAAATAGAAGGAAGAGCATGCTTGGTACAGTCAAGGTCAAATTTGCCCCTCAGGAGGGGCAAAAATCCCTTTCACCCATCCTAGGGGTAAAACTCCAATAAAAAATATTTTCAGAGTAAACATAAAGATGACATCAACCAGGAAAGGTTTGAAAAGTCAAAGTCAAAGGTGCCCCTCAAGAGGGGCAAAAATCATTTTTTCCCTCCTTCGGGGTGAATTTCTAAACAAATCCACCTCGAAGCGAAAGTCCTAGAAATATCAGTTTTTCCTACCAGTCAAAGTCAAAGTTGTCCCTAGGCTAGGGAAAAAATCAACATCACCCCTAGGGTGGGGTGAAAGTCACTATCACCCCTCTCAGGGGTGAAATCAATTATTTTTGCCTCCTTCCTTGCAGAAGATGTTTTTTATCATTTTTGGGCGAAATTACCCAAGAAAGAGGTAAAAGTATGTTGAGGGGTGAAACTCCCATGTTTGCCTATGATTTAAACAAGAAGATGTCAGAGCGAAATCAATCAAAATGAAAGGCAAAATTTTAGCTTTGAAGGCAACCATCAATGTAGTAACTCATTTTTGCCCTTGCCTCTTATGAAAATGTATTTTGCCCCATTGTAAGGGTGAAGTCAAGTTTTACTTCTCTCTCTCAGTAGGGTTATGTTCAGAAGTGCCATAACTACAAATATTTTAAGGAAAGGGTAGAGATTGAAAAAATTTAGTTCTTGGGGCAGTAAGAGTGATGATCCAAAATTTTAGCTAAAATATTGCAAGGATTTAATGCTACATCTTGAAATTCGATGCGATCTCGATTATTTTTGAGGTGCCCTCCATGAATCTCGTTCCTTTTCAAAATAGAATTAAATTTCATTGATCTTTACTAGCAAGGATCAAACTCTAAGGTATAAGGGAATGAAATGATGCTTAGAAATTAATGTCCAAGCTCCCTATTTGCCATGTGACATTGTTGAGTTTCAATGCACCAATGTTTGGAATATTTTCTCCATCGTCCATATTTACCAATATTTTGGGTGCACTCTATGAAAACCATATCACTACCCCCTGAAGAATAATCTAGTTTGAGCATCACCATTATCGAGGAGGGAATTGTTGCTACTAATTTTTGACTAGTTGATATTTTTTTACATTGTTCATTTAATGATAGCGGTGAAATCCTCTATAAATACTAAGCATTTTAATGTAATAGAAAGGATAGACACTACAGAAAAACACTTTAAGTTTTTGCATAAATAGAAAGATATTTGACATCTAGTGCCTTGAGTAGTATTATGTTTGATTTCTTTTTGCTTGTCATTTTTGATTAAATTCATATCCATTATTTTTTAATTTTAAATTTTGCATGTGGATTTAATTATTGCTTGTGATAGAGTGAATACTGGAAAACTCCTTGAAAGTCATCTCTACAAAATTGTGAGTGGTTTTCGTGCCTCGCATTCTATTATATCCTAATCAATGCTTGTTGTGAGTTTATCCCCACCTTATATTTTCTTCTTATAGCCATATTTTCCTTTCCTTTCTTCATTTTTCATTTTTTCTTGTTACCCTAAGATTTAAACCAATCAATAGTTTTAGTATGGGAACCAACCCTCTCTAGAGATTGCCTTGAAAGATATTTCTCTCCTTCGACCTTTCAATGTTGGCTAGGTCTAGGGTGCACAAATAATATTTTGTACTTAGGCATATTTGTGACCAACACAAAGGCATTAACATTCCTTTGGTTAGTATTTCAAAGTAAGATTATTATAGAATAAAATCTATAAATAAGAGGATATCATGGACTACCTTCGGATTGAGGAGGTTGAAAACTAGAGGAATGTAGTATGGCATCAGCCGCGTGCTGCTAGTGTGGTATTTCATTTAAAATGATTGGAAGGAAGTTTCTTGTGCGGAATGCTTGTTAAAGAAAATGATGTTTGGAATGATGTGAACGCGTCTAGTGGTTAAATTGGTGATGGAGATTAACCAAAATCGCTTTTGGTAAATTTATGGGCATCAAATTTCTCCCTTTGGGAGGTTGGGTTGGAAGACTTGGAACCCGAAGGTGTGTGGAGGTGATGCTGAGTGAAACAACTTTTTTGGTGGTTTTTTGCTTGAGTAAAAAGCTTTGAAGGAGGTCCCTTTTATAACCAAGGACTCTTTTAAACCCCGGCATGTGGGTTTCAACCCTCGGAGGCATGGGTTCGGGTGGGTCTCCCATTGGATTTTGGAGAAATACTCTTGTATGATTGCCTTTATTGGGAATCGTTGGCTTCACAAAGGTAATGTGCCCGTATCTGTTGATTGATTTAAACAATCTTTTAGTTATTGAAATACGATCAACCCATGGGTTCAAAAACTTGACTATGAAGCTCTCTTTGTTGCCGGTTTGATGAATTGGCACTTAAAAAATCCCTAGTTTGTCTTGGCTTCAAATCCTGGCCCTCTCGGTCAAAATTGGATAAAGGAAAGCCCCGTAAAGGAGGGGATCGGTAGGAGGTTGAGAAAACCCAAAAGGAAGAAAGGCAAAAAGAGATAGGATAGGGATGTCACTTTTGAAATTCTAGAGAACCTGATGTGGAGATACCTAAAATCTACTAGATTAACGGACCAAATCGTTGTCTCTTCTGAGGTGGAACCAAGGGAATGTTAGGGGTTAATGAAGAACAAAGGGTTTGGTTATAGGTGTATGGTTGGCCACCGGGTGAAGTTATCTTAGAAATGGATTTAGATATGCCCTTCCTACCCGAACTAATGGTATCCATGGATCGAACTCCTTGCTAGGTTGTAGCATAAAATAATTAAAAAATTGATAAGAATATGAAGGTGGGGAAGAAAGCCAGGATAAAATTAAGATGGGGAGATTGGAGAGTGGTGGGAGAATTGGACCCCTTTTTAACCCCAAATGATTATTTTCATGGATTAAGAGAGTTGAACAACTCCCTAGACAAAATTTGTTCGTGTTTGATTCGTGTTCATCTTTGGTGTGGTTTCATTCATGAGACTAATTAACTTTGTAGTTTGTCATTTGCTCCGTTGGGAGAAAGGGGCATGGTGTATTGGTGCTGTGGACTTCGATTGGGGTGTTGGGAGAGACGGCGGCGTTTTTTCCATTTATAAAGGGTCACTCCAACATTTATGGAAGCTCGGGACTTGAGGCCTTGCAAAGGGGTTTACTTGGATGGGGGTTCTTGAGCGACTCAATTTTGGTAATCTTAAACATCAAAAGAGTGGAGGATTTAATTGGCGTTGGCCTCTTGACATTCGATTCTAAGAATGAGGAAGAGAATTTTTCTTTGGATTCAAGGGAATGGATGGGGTTGTGTTACCTAGCAAAAGGGCTTTGAGCTATTGGATACTCGTTTGATAACCGGGAGAGCCCGTCGGGGTTCTCACACCACGGAGTGACAGGTGTCGACTTAATGGGTTTGTTTTTTTCTTTGGGAGTTGACCTTGTCCGGTGATTTAGCCGCTTGTTGTATTTGAGTCCCGGTTGGGGGCTCGTGACTTGTAATCGTTTTAAAAATTTGTACCCCTTTATTTAAAAAAGGATATCATGGACCTTTTAGAAGTGCCTTATGTGAGATATATTTAGAAACATTAGACCATTTACTTCTTCATTTTCCCTTTGCTTACACCATTTGGGGTTGATTTTTTAAAAATATGATAATGTATTGGACACTTCCATAAATATTGGAAGAGTTGAAATATTGGATTTTTTACTTCAAATCTAAAGAATTATATATTATGTGGAGGATTGGTCCTACCATTATTTATTAGAATTTATGGTTTGAAAAGAATAATAATATTTTTAGAAATAAATTTTAAAACTAGCCCAATTTTAGAATTGTATTATTTCCCCTCTTGAAGAATGTTTATAGATACGATGTTAATCATGGGGAATCTCAAGTGTTTAAAAGAATGTGTTAGCCCTTGGTTATATGATTTGAATATAGATGGAATATTAATTGACATAAATGGTATTTAAACAAAGGATATCCTTTGATATATCATAAAACAAAATTTACCCAAAAATTGGGTTTATCAAAATAAATTTTGATGGTGATTCTAAAGGAAATTTGGGAAAAGTGAGTGGATATGGTATTTTTTAAATAAATGAAGGAAAAATAATCCTCATTTAGAACCATATGGAGCTTCAACTAACAACTATGCATAGGCTAGGGTACTTATTATAGGGATTAATATTTGAAAATGAATGAAAATATATTTGAACTGAGAGAGATTAAAAAATTATCATTAATGCTCTCAATAAAGATAAATATAGTATTAATTTTTATTTTCATTCGCTAATGTTGTAGGTAATCTCTTGGAAAATATGAACATGTCTATAGAAAATAAAATCAACTTATAAATAATTTAGACAATCACAATGTTGATCTTCATCTTAGTAAAATTTAAACAAATGGTCAAGTGAGATTAGCCCAAGCAACTCAAGGTAACTTGATGATTGAAGGTGATTCTATGAACATCATCACCCTGGGCAAAACCTCCATGGAGAATCGCGGGAGTCATCCATGAAGTGAGGATCCTTTTTGCAGAAAGACAGAACAAGAGGGCTCATCACGTGTAACATGAGGCCAATAGGTCAGCTGAAAAATTAGCCAACATAGGTGTTGATGTTGGTAGTTGGGTGACATGGACACAAGGTGTTCCACGTGAAGTGGAAAACATCATTAGTCATGAAAAGAAACCTACCCATTAAGGAGAAAGATGAATGGGTGTTATTTCCCCATGGGGGTATACTTGGGGTTTCCCTCTAATCATACCAAATTAGATGGGTGTAAGCCTGGATATTTGGAGGATGGGCAAGCAAGGTTTCAAAGTGCAAAGTTCCAGTTTTTGGGGTGCCTTCGAGTTATTTTGGGTGTTGTGGGGGACTCAACAATTTCTAGTTCGAGCAGGTCGGGACTTGGTCCCGTATTTCCGGATTGTATCTTTTAACAAAAATGGTGTCACAAAGTTAATAGTATAAACTAGTACTTTGAGAAAAGCTAAAGAATATATTTGATAGAAAATAAAATGAATAATGTCTTTGATAAATTTTTTTTTTGGTAAATTAATTTTATTCAAAATAGGGCATTTGAAAGGCTCCCCAATGCCTTGTACATCAGTGAAACAAATAAGAACACTAGACTTTCAAGAGGAACACAACAGAGAGGCATTAAGCCTAGAAAAACAAAAGGAAAACGTCCTATGGGACAAAGGAAAAGAAAGAGGAACTAATAACCATCAACCCAAACCAAAATCAAACCTACTATCCTTCAGACCAAAGGACAAAAAACTAGAAAGAAAGGACAGCAGTTGCAGCAAAAGGATAACAATCACGCTCAGAGAGGAGTGTCAGTTTACATTGGAGAAATAGCAGTGGTGTCCAAAATGGTGTCCTTCATAGTATCCTTTGGAATATCCTTTAGGTTGTCCTTCAGAGCATCGAGACAAGCTTCCTTGGTGATTTCAACCACATCTTCATCTTTGACACCCCCTTTGGCATTAGAAGGAGCTTTAGCAACAGATATTATAGGAGTATCATCAAAGGTATCACAAAAGAATATAAGGCTAAGAGCCTAGCACTATTCTTTGAGACTCACAATAGCTTTACCAATGGCTGAGTGGGTAGTCTCCAGGTGATCAACAGTTGTAGAAGTAGCTTGAACAACCAATTTGTGAAGGTATTTTTCAACTAGGTCAGGCGAGTTGGAGTGATCCTTTGAAAGTTTAATGAAAGTAGGAGGGGTTTCAGCTAATTATTTGAGCTTAAGCCTCTGGGAACATTTGACAAGAGTGTTTTCAACTTTGACCTTTTTCCTAATGTTGAATTCAGGATGGGGCTTATCATTCTTGTCCCTCTTCTTAGGTTTTGAAATTTTGGGACTGGGCGTAGAGGAAGAGTTTTCCTCCTTAGACTCAGGGGCAGGGATGTTACCTCTAGGGAATTTGAGAAGGAGGAATCTGTACAAGACATTAAAAAGCCCTTGGTGACATGGTAAACCTTCCTCCTTTTTGGACTGGGTGGACACAATGGTATAATTGATAGACCAGAATATAGCGACAGGGATGTTCATCATCTTGGCATCATGAAAGTGATATACGTAAGCCAGGTGGAAACAAAAAAGTTGGACCTCATGGTTGTCACAGGTTAAATATTGCATGATAGGTTTTAATATTTATTGCCAAGGAGTGGAAATATGGCTATGATGCAAACCTTTTCTATACATTTCGCTGAATTCTTTTTGAAGAACACCAGCTCCGCTTCCCAGTTATGCTTGTTTCACCGAATAACCTTGCCATCCAAAGGTTGTCCTGTTAGGTCCGCCAACAGCTCAATAGTGATATGGAATTCTACCCATGAACAATAACAAGGCCCTTATTCTAGGTTTTAGCAAAGGCCTTCATTACTTCCTCATAAACACCAACAAATAGCTTGAAGAACTCAATTAGCGCACTTTTAGTTTTATCCTTCCACAAATATCTAACCATTGGGTCAAGTTCAAACACTTTAGGTTCAATGAAAATGGGTTTGCTTTCCTTCATGATGACAGGTAGAAAATGGTGAAGAGGAAAGCAAAGAACAAGGATTAGGTTGAAAAGGACAGATGCAATGGTAAAGGACTAGTGATTAAGTAGAGCATGCAACGAGTTGTTTAAAAGGAAAGTGTTGTCATCATTCAGAGTTATGCAAGGAGGCCAAAAAGCTACTTCAAAAAAGGAAAAAACCCCTATAGAAAAGAGGATTGGCTAGGGCAAAGGTCGAAGCAGATTTTTAGGCATTGGATGTTGCACCAACTAAATGAGTAGATTAATGTCAGATGAGATGGTTGCGCATTAGGGGTGCACCAAAAACATATCTAGTAAGAGGCCCTAGCATGAGACATGGAAAGGATGGGGATGTTCACCATACAGAGTCTCGAAATGAAGCAACTGGTGAATTGGTTGAGGATGGTTTTTGATGAGGTAAAATTACACAAATCAATGCACATGGGAGAAAAATGATTATTAATCATGCTCAATTTCACCTTGGGATAACAAAGGGATTCGGTTACCAAAAAATAGGTATGAGCATAGATGAATGCGGTGGGTATTTTAAAAATGAAACACAAAGAGTCATGCAACCAATCTCCAATGTAAAGCATAGAGTTTGAAGGAAGGTCTAACAAAA
This sequence comes from Wollemia nobilis, assembly GCA_028583015.1. Lineage (NCBI taxonomy): Eukaryota > Viridiplantae > Streptophyta > Pinopsida > Araucariales > Araucariaceae > Wollemia > Wollemia nobilis. The sequence goes on along the minus strand of JAQPPZ010012805.1, from coordinate 295,102 downwards.
GGATTGAAATGTGAGCCCTATGCTTCACGTGGAATAAGGAATGTTGGGGAATGAACTGGAATAGATTTTTAAGCCTCAACATGAGTATCATTAATTTGATCACATTTAATAAGTTCATCCACCTCGGGAGGTAAAGTATCGGTCCATGTCAATAGCCCTTGGGAGTTAGCCCCAATATTAGCTAGTTTGTTAGCAACTGAATTTGCCTCCCTATAGGCATGTTGGACAATGGAGTTATGCTACTGGCAAAGGACTTGCTTACTTTCCTCCACGATTGTTCTGATCCTCCAACTACTAAGTTTTGAAGTCTTTAAGTAGTTGATGATATTTAGAGAATCTCATTCCACTATAATGTTCCCTGGAATATTTTTAAGGAATTGGAGGCCTCTACAAACCACCTTGGATTCTACAGAGTGATTGGACATGATGCCCAAAGGTTCGAAATAAGAAAAAATAAAATTTCCTAAATGATCTCGAAGAATTCCTCCAGCCCCAGCTTTTCCTGGATTTCCTTTGGTATCTCCATCAAAATTAAGTTTGACCCACCCAATTGGGGGAGGGAACCATTTAACATTACTCCTTGAATTTGAAGGATTACCAGATTTTGAAGTATCAGGGAATATGTTACAAGAATTAAGGATGGCTTTCTCAAACGAAGGACAAGGAAAATGATCAAAAGGAGCAATAAGGATATTTTATTTAGCAAAGAGGATAATTTTATGAGCAATGATATCTGCATGAAGAGCTTTTTTGTCAAAAATCCTTCTGTTGTGTTCAAGCCAAATTTTCCAAAGGTAGTACTGTAGACAAAATTTCTAGAGTCCTTTGAGTACAGGAGTTTTAAATGGATTGGGCCACTACTGGAATAGTGTAACAATGGAAGGAGGAGAAGCCCAAACCAACTAAAAATTTAGAAGAAGCTTGTTGATCACCATTCTTGAAAAAGGACAGAACAAGAAAATGTGAGAAGTAGACTCCCAATCAGAAAGACAAAGATAACATCTGTTATGAAGAGGAATGCCCCTTTTTATGAGATTTTCAATAGTAAGGATACGGTATTGAATGCAAATCCAAGAAAAGGAAGCAATTTTGGGAGTCAGATACTTGTTACAAACCAGCTTAAAAGGAATAAGAGTTTCAATATTGTTGAGGAAAAACAAGTAATCTGATTTGATAGAGAATTCATCGAAATTAGTGGGTTCCCAAATGGGTTGGTCCTTGAAATCACCAACTGGGATTTTTATGGAAGATAGTTGGGCATTCAAGCAAGAAATTTCATCATAAAAATTTGGGACATTAAGTCTTTTCCAGCTCATGATACCATTAGAAGAGGATATGAAATTAGCCACTAAAGGACCAACCAATTTTTTAGTAATGTTGATAATCCTTTGAAACATAGGAATCTAGCTAAGAGGAGTATCACCAATCCTCTTATCCTCCTAGAAAAAAATAGAATTACCATATCCAAGTTGCCATCGAATTCCTTTTTGCAACAAGGAACGAGCTTCACAAATAGATTTCCAAAAAATAGACCCACAAGAAGGGACCTGGTCATGTAAAAATTCAGAGGCCTGAAGATACTTCCTTCTGATGATTTTGACCCACTCAACCTTTTCATTGGAAATGAGTCTCCAGGCTTGTTTGGCAAGGAGGGAAATATTGAGAAGAGAGATCCTTCTAAGCCCTAAGCCCCTTGATATTTTGTTTTACATACTTTGTACCAAGAAACTAAACTGAATCTATGTTTATTTTCAGATCTTGTCCAAAGAAAGTGTTTTTTGAATTTTCTCCATATTTTTGTAGACAGTAACAAGAGCTTTGATCAAAGAAAGTAAATAGATAGGAATGCTTTGGAGGTAGGCCATGGTAAGAGTGAGTTTACCTTCTTGGGATAGAATATTACCTCTCCAAGTGGATAACTTTTTTTGGAGTCTCTCAATGACATTATCCCATAGGCTTTCTTTGGCATTTCCAATGAAAATAGGTAAGCCCAGGTAGGAGAAAGGTAAACTACTTATAGAGAATTCAAGTATGTTGGCAATCATATTATATCTTATAAAATGATTGTTGAGGAGATACAATTTTATTTTCTAAAAATTGATCCTTTGACCAACCGCTTCTTCATACAAAAGAAGAATCCGTTTGATGATTTTGGCTTCATTGATAGAAGCAAAAGTGGACAGCAGGGTATCATCCACAAATTGTTGATGAGTAATGGGATTGCATTGAGAAGTAACCTAAAGTCCAGAGATTAATCCTACCTCTTTTGCTACCAATATGGACCTGCCAAGAGCCTCTATTGCAATGATGAATAGGAGAGGGGACAAAGGATCTCCTTGTCTTAAACCTCTACTGCTCTGAAAATAACCAGTAGTTGATCCATTAATAAGGACAAAAAACCAAGTAGAAGATATCCATCCTTTAATAAGGGAAATCTATTCAGAATGAAATCCAAACTTGTATAGGATAGCAAGGAGGAAATACCAGCTCAATATGTCATAGGCTTTATTCATATCAAGCTTGAGAAGGAAAGTTGTTTTTTTGTTGAAGAAAATGGAATGAATTTCTTCATGAATAGAAATGATATCATCCAAGATAGATCTCCCTCTGATTGAGCTTCCTTGACACTGATTTATGATAAGAGGCATGACTTCTCTCATACGGATAGTGATAGCCTTTGTTAACATTTTGTATATGACATTACAAAGGCTAATTGGCCTGAATTCATTAAAATTGGAAGCATTAGGAATTTTTGGTATGAGTGCAATAAATGTGGAATTGAAGCCTCTAGGAATGACCTTAGAACCTTGGATTTCTCTTATGGATTTGCATACATCATTACCAAAAACATCCCAAAAGTCTTGGAAAATTGAGGAGGAAACCCATATGGTCCAGGAGCTTTGTCAAGTTTCATTGAGAATAAGGCCTCCTTGATTTCATCATCAGAAAGAACCGCTATTAATTTGGTGTTTATATCATCAGAAATGAGATGAGGAATGAATTGAAGGAAAAATTCCTTTCCAGATGAGGAATTAGGTCTACATTCCTCTTGGAGTAATTGCATGAAGTGAGTTGTTCCTTCAGCCCTGATTTCTTTGATGTCAGTAATTATTCTACCATCCTGGCTATGAATTTCTTTGATCCTGTTATTGCTTCGATGTCTCAATGTAGAAACATGAAAATATTTTGTGTTGGAATCTCCTTTTTTGAGCCAAATATCATGAGACTTCTATCTCCAAAATATTTCTTCACATTGAAGGATGTTATGGTATTGATCTAATAAGTTCCTTTCTTCATATCTCACTTCGATGGAACAATCTCCTTTTTCCTTACTTTCCTTTTCAATTATGGCTAGTCTGTTCATAATATCTTGTTTATTCTAAAAAATATTTCTAAAAATGTCCCTATTCCATATTTTTATATTTTCTTTGGTGTGTTTGAGTTTATGTGCCAACATGAATGAAGGAGTTCCTTGAATGTCAGATTGCCACCATTGATTAATCCTTTCTATGAAATCAGGATGTAGCATCCACATGGCTTCAAATATGAAAGGAGTTTTGTAGAATTTTGGATTATTTGTGTCTAGAAGAATAGGACTATGATCAGATCCAATTTTGAGAAGGGATTGAAGATTTGCATCCCCCCATATGTCAATAGGTTTCCCATATTTTAAACAAAGTTCTTCCCGCCATCAGGACCGCTTTTGGGACTGTCCTCCCACTCAAAGGTGAAAGTTTTACCGATTTCCTCAGTAGAGGCACTGCCAAGCAAGGTAGAATAGTCTTCATGCCTCCAAAAATTTGAATTAAATCCTTCCCACCTTCAAAAATTTGAAAACCAGAGGACCCACTTCCACAGTAGTCAGCAACCATTTTCCAAGTCTTTCCCTTTCATGTCTTTGATAAAATGATAAGGTGTATATGTTTTATTTTCCCCAATAAAAATGTAATATTTTGTTTTCTTGATAAGAGTGGTCCCTAATAAAAACCGCATCTAACTTTTTTATAATTTTTAAAGGTAGATATTGGTTATTTTATTCTAATAATAACTATTATTTCTACAATCAATGACATAATTTAAAGTTAAATATATCACTCTAGCTTGAAAAAATTAATTTACATAAATAAAAATATTAGTAAAATAATTATATAGTAATGAAATCATTAATTTTTAGATACATTGTGATTAAGATTGACAACAAGACAAATTAAAAACAAAAAATTCTTAAAAATCATTTTTTGAATCTTGAAAATTTAAAACCACTATAACTAATAAAAAGAAATAATAGATGCATTCTCTTAGATCATTGGATAGATGAAGGGACTATAAGTAAAATTAATACCTTAACAAAGATTGATTTAGATCACTTGCCAATAGAAGCTAAAATGGTGGTAAGTGAATTTAAAAAATATCATATTTTAAATATGAATATATATGGGATGACCATCCTTAATTTGTTGATATGATAGCTCAAACATGAAATTATTCAAGAAATGATGGGTTGCATTCACTTCCAAAACAAATTAAATCAATGACATCTAGATTAAAAGAATGGAACAAGAACACTTTTGGAATTTTTTTAAAAAGAAATAAGAATTAAAAGACAAGCTTTCAAATTTCTAAAAAGGTGATCATAATAATCTAAACTCATAGGAAAGGGAGTTAGTGAATATCATAATATTTTGAGTACTAAAGAGAAATTTTAGATATTAAAATCAAGACACACTTAATTTAAAGGAGATAAAAACACATTTTTCATAGGATGGCAATAGAACAAAGATCAATATCCATAATTGGTAGAATTAAATCAGTACAAGGGGTTTGGATTGAAGACCTAAGTGAAATCAGAAATGAGGTATGGTATTTTTATTAAAATTTTCTAGGATGTGAGGAGATTAAAGTTCTTAATAATAAACTTATACAAGAAGTTCCTTAAGTTGTAACAGATGAAGACAATAGGAAATTTATGGAGTCTATTACTCTAGAAGATGTTCACCTAGATATTTTCTCTTTTAATTATAATATATCCCTAGGCCTAGATGGGATCTTTGTAACATTCTGAAGAACACAAGCTTATACTGAGAGGGGGGGTGAATAGTATAAGACCACTTTTTACTTTTCTTTTCAATTCAATATTATGCAGTGTATAGACAACAATATCAATAGCAATTTCAAGCAATGCACAAAACACCATACACAATAGAGACACCATAGTTTACGTGGTTCACCCAATGTGGGCTACTCCATAGAGAAAATATTTTACTAAAACTTTCTCAATCAATCTCTTTGGGAATCCTTCCGAATTACAATGTTTATGGATCTCTGTCCAAAGGAGATGCTGATCCTCTAATCTCAAGTTTATGGATCTCTTCCACAGGAGAACTCTTTCCCCTTATGCTCTGGCTAGTGATCTTCTAGAAGACTCTATCTCTCTTGCACTAACTGGTGGATCTCTCTCCACTTGAAGACTCCTCACTCAGATCTATCTTCAATTGTCTTGGCTATTGGATCTCTATCCACTGAGACTCTATCCTCTGTACTCTATCACCTCTAAATCTCTATCAATAGGATCACTCAGAACTTGCTCAATAGGCTCACTCAGAACCTGCTCAACAAGCTCACATAAAACTTATCCAAATATTCTCAACAAGCTCACACTAAACTTGTCAAATCTGCTCAACAAGCTCACACAAAACTTGTCCAAATCTTCTCAACAAGCTCACACAAAACTTGTCCAAATCTACTCAAGCAATCTCACCAAGAACTTGCCTAAATATGCACTAGCAAGCTCACCAAGAACTTGCCCAAATATGCTCTAGTAAGCTCACCAAGAACTTGCCCAAATATGCACTAGAAAGCTCACCAAGAACTTGCCCAAATCTGCACTAGCAAGCTCACCAAGAACTTGCCCAAATCTGCACTAGCAAGCTCACCAAGAACTTGCTTAAATTTGCACTAGCAAGCTCACCAAGAACTTTCTCAATAATTCAATCTCATATAAGCATAAAGAGAATTGTTAGAGACTCAATATGTTCTATACTCAAATCCCAATCTCAACTCAAATCAATCTTATAGAAGCATAAAGAGAATTGTTAGAGACTCAATATGTTCTATCCTCAAATCTCAATCTTAACTCAAATCCAGAATATAGAATAGTTTGTTTCATGGAACTTCAACAACCACTTCACACAATCACTTGACTAGGCTCAAACAACTCTTCTCAACCAACTACCACAAGGAACAACTCTTTCTTACAAACCCTAGTCCAAGCATGTATCAACCAACTCAAATGTTTCCAACAATGCTCAACCACAAATCTCACATAACAATGATACTCATGTTCTTTTCAAGTTCAAGTTCTTTGCATAACCAATGGGCTTCAACAATAATGCTAATAAAACATTCTTCACATAACAATGATACTCATGTTCTTCTCAAACCCTATCTCAGGTTTTTCACACAACTAATGGCTTCAACAACAATGCTTATAAAACAAGGTTTAATAGCAACTCTCAACCCAGAAAACCTTGAAGCATTCAACCAACTACTTTCAAAAAGGAAACCACAATTAATCATTTTCTCTCCAATGATATTTCAGAAATCAACCACCATAAACAATCAATAGGAGAATGTGCCCATACCTTTTATGAAGATGAAGAAGCCTTTTGGTTGTCCACAAAATCTGTCTCACTCAACACACTTTCTTTTTCAACTTTCAACAAGGGTTAGATATCTTGATTAATAACACAACAATAACATCCAAATAACACCTTATTACTCCTACTCAATAACATACACCATGTCACTTCATAAATGAATTAATCTCTTTTGAAAAAGAACAAAGCAACCTTCACTTTTGAACCTCTTTACAAAATTAGAAATATCTCTTTACACACACCTTATTTCTCCCTCTAAGCAAGTTAATCAAATAGCCCTCGGAATAAGATTTCCAATGATATATAATATGATATACTTTAAAAAATTAAATCACCAAAAATCTCTCCTTTTTTAAACATGCATCATAACCCTTATTCCTCCTAGGGCAACTTTAGAAAAATAAAATATATCTAAAAATTATTAACTTGCCTCTGTCCCTGACGGGATTCGATCTCGTGACCTTCCTTGCTTAGTGCCTTAACCACAGCCAACCTATATTTGGGCCACACACCCTCACGTGCTCAAAAGGAGCACACAACAAAACCTTATGCCGTGAATATCTGCGCCCTTCGAAAACAAAACATGCTTCACGCGTTTCAACATAGCAAAACACCTCCGACGAGAATCGAACACAAGACATCCTGCTTCACACATAGCGCACAAACCACTAGGCCAAGGAGGCCTATACATTTGTCCTTACTCCACAATAGTCTCTTCAACGAACACAAAAATCGTAAGCCTTTTAAAACCCTTTTCACACACACTTCGACACACGATGCATAGGCTCTTTTACCATTCGAATCCAAATATCAAATCGAGCACTTAAAAAAATAAATCAAAACTTTGGGCATATATATATGTCCTCCTCCTTTCCTTTGACATCGGTGCTATAATTTAAATATTAGTTTTATGCCTTTTCCTTTCTTTGACGTCAGCGCTATAAATTAAATTTTAATTTAAATTTTAAATTTAAATTTAAACTTAAATATTTAAAATTAAATATCTCCATCATTGGGGCACCTTTTTCGATGAAACAAAAATCCAACATGGGTTTTAAGAAAAACCCATTTCAAATATGCCATCCATGGTTTTAAATAAAACCTTTTATTTTGTCTGCCTTGGTTTTCACAAAAACCCTGTATATATCCATGCTCTCCAAAATATCATAAATGCTCATTTATGAAATGCTTTGGCCACAAAAACTCAATTTGATCCATGTGACATCAATCATCCATGTGACATAAATGACAACATAAAATCACTCAAATTTCCAACAATATCCCCCTTTGTCATTGATGACAACACCTCTATTGTAAATCACCACAATCACTGCAAAAACCATCTCTGAGAATCAAAGTTGCTCCCCCTGACTCAATACTCTCTATGGAGGCTGCTCCCCCTAACTCAATGCTCTCTTTGGAGGCTACTCCCCCTAACAAAATTCTCTCCCCCTTACTCAAATCTCTCCCCCTTTGAAATCAATGGCAAAAGGGACACCTATGGGGCTAAAATATATGACTCTTAAGCTTAGCCCCCTCACCACCTTCTCTCTTGAGGTGATTAACTTTGGGGTGGGAGTACTTTTACTCCCATATTACATTGTTTATTTCCTCTATCAACTTCCTTCCATGTTTTTCTGATATCCTTCTCTTGATGAATTACTTGATCTTCTTGTCTTGAACCTATTTGACCTTCTTGCCTTGAACTTGTTTGGAATTGAGTCCTACACCATTTTGCAATATGTCCAAAGTTATTGCAATTAAAACACTTGATATTGTAGCCTTTGGATGGTGCCCATATCCTGAATTCTTTCTTGAAATAATTTCCATATCCATTCCTTTCTTGAACCCTGTATTGTGAATTTTTATTTTCATGACCATTATGACCATGACTTCTTATTTGTGTAGCTCTAAAACCAAAACCATGTTGCTCATTTTCTTTGTACTGAGAAGCTCTATGACCAATCCTGTTGCATAAGAAGCAATGTCCCTGAAAACCATACCTTCTTCCTTTGAAGTTTCTTCTAGAAAAATCAAACTTCTTTGATCCATGGATCCTTTCTTGATCATTATCCTTGTAATCATCTTTGACTTGTGCATTGTATCCTTGAATGTTCTTTGTAGCATCTAAATCCTCTTCCTTAATTTCATCCTTTCTTTCCTCTTCAAGAATTTCTTTTCCTTTTGAACTTGATTCACCTATCTCAAAACAAGATCCAAACTGGATGTTTGGAGCCATAGGAACTTTGGAACTTTCTTCTTAAATCTTAGGTGCTTCCTTTCTTTCATCATTTAGAACTTCCTTTCCCTTTGAGTGTGATTTATATTGGAAATAAGATACAACTTTAAAATAAGTTTCCACTCCTTTTTGAACCTTTTCATTTAATGTGTCATGTCTTGCCATTATTGTCCTTAATTCTTCATTCATCCTTTCCTCTATCCTTTTTGCATTTTGAAACTCATCTCTTAGATCATTGATTGTCTGAAGTTGTTCTACTCTAATTTTTACATCTGTTCGAATCTTGTTTTCAAGATTCCTAATTTCTTATTTTAGCCTTTTGACTTCTATTTTTTGTTTTCTTGGCTCATCCTCTTCTTTTTCTATTACCAAAAGTGAGACTTCTTTTGTTTCTTTTATCCCATAGAAAAACCCTTCTTCATCTTCACTGTCACTAAGATCATTATAATCTTCTATAGCAAACAAACTCTCATGATTTCTTTGACCATACCTATTTCCTTGATGTGTCATCTCATCTTCACTATCATTGAAGCCATTGCAATATCCTGATCTGTGATCTCTTTGACCACACACAAAGCATTGTTCTCTTTCATCTTCTATTCCTAGGAATAGATGTTCTTCCTTTTCATCATCTGACTTGTCTCTATCACTGTGACTTGAGCTATCACTTGCTTCTACAATGTAGAAGGTTTTGTTTGTCTTATGAAAATTTTTCTTCTTCTCATACTTGCTTTGCTTGTATCTGTCATCTTTGTCATGCTTATGCTTTCCATATTCTTTTCTTTTGTGACCTTGTTTTTCATCATCACTATTTTCTTCATGTGGACACTTGTATGCATAGTGACCAAAATCACCACACTTGTAGCATCTGACTTTCTTCATATCCCTATAATTTCTTAAGTCCTTTTTCCTTTTGATGAAGTTAGCTTCCTCATCATTATATGAATATCTATATGTCTCTGGAACTTTCCCTTTCTTTTTCTCTGAAGCCTTGAATGCAATTTATTTTATTGGAACCTGATGCTTACTTCTCCTCATCTCATAAGTTGTGAGAGTTCCTTGTAGTTCTTCCATTGTTAGCTTGTTGATATCCATTGTTTCTTCTATTGCTGAAACCTTTGCATCATACTTCATGGGAAGTGATCTCAAAACCTTTTGAGTAACATATGATTCTTTCATTTCAAATCCTAGACCTCTCATGGTGTTAGCAATCTCATCAACTCAAAGTAAAAACTATGCAATGTCTTCAGAATCTTCCATTTTCAATTCCTCAATTTTTTTTCTATGAGTTTATAGTTTTGCCAACTTTACCTTGGAATATCCTTCATAGGTATTCCACAACTTGGTCCACATTTCATTTTTTGAATTACATACCATGACCTTTGTAAAATTTGTCTCACGTAGCCTACTTAGAATACAATTCATTGCCCTTGCATTAATCTCAACCAATTTCTTGATAGTCTTATCTACCTCGGGATCACCTTCAACCTTATACTCTTTTGCAACCATCTGCCATACCTCATATCCTTGTGATATCAAGTAGTTCTTCATTCTCATGCTCCAGAAAGCATAATTGTTACCATCAAATAGTAGAGCCTTATTTGTAGATGATCCATTCTGTGAAGCCATCTGTGTTCTTGTAGAATCTACCCTCAAGATGTTAGTCTTTCTGAAGGAACCCGCTCTGAACCCAATTGAAGAACAAAAGCTTATACTGAGAGGGGGGTGAACAATATAAGACCACTTTTTACTTTTCTTTTCAATTCAATATTATGTAGTGTATAGACAACAATATCAATAGCAGTAATCAAGCAATGCATAAAACACCATACACAATAGAGACACCACAGTTTACATGGTTCACCCAATGTGGGCTACTCCACGAAGAAAATATTTTACTAAAACTTTCTCAATCAATCTCTTTGGGAATCCTTCCCAATTACAATGTTTATGGATCTCTATCCAAAGGAGATGTTGATCCCCTAATCTCAAGTTCATGGATCTCTTCCACAGGAGAACTATTTCCCCTTCTGCTCTGGCTAGTGATCTTCTAGAATACTCTGTCTCTCTACTACACTGACTGGTGGATCTCTCTCCACTTGAAGACTCCTCACTCAGATCTATATTCAATTATCCTAGCTGCTGGATCTCTATCCACTGAGACTCTATCCTCTGTACTCTATCACCTCCAAAGCTCTGTCAATAGGCTCACTCAGAACCTACTCAATAGGCTCACTCAAAACCTACTCAACAAGCTCACATAGAAATTGTCCAAATTTTCTCAACAAGCTCACACAGAACTTGTCAAATCTGCTCAACAAGCTCACATAGAACTTGTCCAAATCTTCTCAACAAGCTCACATAGAACTTGTCCAAATCTGCTCAAGCAAGCTCACCAAGAACTTGCCCAAATCTGCACTAGCAAGCTCACCAAGAACTTGCCCAAATATGCACTAGCAAGCTCACCAAGAACTTGCCCAAATCTGCACTAGCAAGCTCACCAAGAACTTGCCCAAATATGCTCTAGCAAGCTCACCAAGAACTTGCCCAAATCTACACTAGCAAGCTCACCAAGAACTTGCCCAAATCTGCACTAGCAAGCTCACCAAGAACTTGCCCAAATATGCACTAGCAAGCTCACCAAGAACTTGCTCAAATCTGCACTAGAAAGCTCACCAAGAACTTGCTCAATAATTCAATCTCATAGAAGCATAAAGAGAATTGTTAGAGACTCAATATGTTCTATACTCAAATCCAATCTCAACTCAAATCAATATTATAGAAGCATAAAGAGAATTGTTAGAGACTCAATATGTTCTATCCTCAAATATCAATCTCAACTCAAATCCAGAATATAGAATAGTTTTTTCATGGAACTTGAACAACCACTTCACACAATCACTTGACTAGGCTCAAACAACTCTTCTCAACCAACTACCACAAGGAACAACTCTTTCTTACAAACCCTAGTCCAAGCATGTATCAACCAACTCAAATGTTTCCAACAATGCTCAACCACAAATCTCACATAACAATGATACTCATGTTTTTTTCAAGTTCAAGTTCTTTGCATAACCAATGGGCTTCAAAAAAAATGCTAATAAAACATTCTTCACATAACAATGATACTCATGTTCTTCTCAAACCCTATCTCAGGTTTTTCACACAACTAATGGCTTCAACAACAATGCTTATAAAACAAGGTTTAATAGCAACTCTCAACCCAAAAAACCTTGAAGCATTCAACCAACTAATTTCGAAAAGGAAACTATAATTAATCCTTTTCTCTCCAATGATATTTCAGAAATCAACCACCATAAAAAATCAATAGGAGAATGTGCCCATACCTTTTATGAAGATGAAGAAGCCTTTTGGTTGTCCACAAAATCTGTCTCACTCAACACACTTTCTTTTTCAACTTTCAACAAGGGCTAGAGATCTTGATTAATAACACAACAATAACATCCAAATAACACCTTATTACTCCTACTCAATAACATACACCATGTCACTTCATAAATGAATTAATATCTTTTGAAAAAGAACAAAGCAACCTTCACTTTTGAACCTCTTTACAAAATCAGAAATATCTCTTTACACACACCTTATTTCTCCCTCTAAGTAAGTTAATCAAATAGCCCTCAGAATAATATTTCCAACGATATATAATATGATATACTTTCAAAAATTAAATCACCAAAAATCTCTCCTTTTTTAAACATGCATCATAACCCTTATTCCTCCTAGGGCAACTTTAGAAAAATAAAATATATCTAAAAATTATTAACTTGCCTCTGTACCTAACGGGATTCGATATCGTGACCTTCCTTACTCAGTGCCTTAACCACAACCAACCTATTGTTGGGCCACACGCCCTCACGTGCTCAAAAGGAGCACACAACAAAACCTTATGCCGTGAATATCTATGCCCTTCGAAAACAAAATGCGCTTCACGCGTTTCAACATAGCAAAACACCTCTCGAGAATCGAATACAGGACTTCTTGCTTCACACACAGTGCATGAACCACTAGGCCAAGGAGGCCTATACATTTGGCCTTACTCCACAATAGTCTCTTCAACGAACATGAAAATCGTAAGCCTTTTAAAATCCTTTTCACACACACTTCGACACACGATGTGCATGCTCTTTTACCATTCGAATCCAAATATCAAATCGAGTGCTTAACGAAATAAATCAAAACTTTGGGCATATTTATCTCTTTATATATATATATATATATATATATGTCCTCCTCCTTTCCTTTGATGTCGGCGCTATAATTTAAATATTAGTTTTATGCCTTTTCCTTTCTTTGACGTCGGTGCTATAAATTAAATTTTAATTTTAATTTTAAATTTTAATTTTAAATAATTTAAAATTTAAACTTAAATATTTAAAATTAAATATCTCCATCATCGGGGCACCTTTTTCGATGAAATGAAAAGCCAACCTGGGTTTTAAGAAAAACCCATTTCAAATCTGCCATCCATGGTTTTAAATAAAACCTTTTATTTTGCCTGCCTTGGTTTTCACAAAAACCCTATATATATCCATGCTCTCCAAAATATCATAAATGCTCATTTATGAAATGCTTTGGCCACCAAAACTCAATGTGATCCATGTGACATCAATGATCCATGTGACATCAATGACAACATAAAATCACTCAAATTTCCAACACATTCTATCAAATATAATTGGGATATAGAGAAGGATTATTTATTGGTGGTAGTGGAATATTCTAGGATAAAATAATACATATCTTAAAAATTAATGCAACATATCTTACCCTAATTCTAAAAAAGAAGGATGCATAATTATTTGATTCATTTCAACCCATAAGAATATGTAATATGACATATATTATTATTTCCAAAGTGATAGTAAATAAGTTAAAGATCATTACTAGAGAAAATTATTTTAGAAGAACAAGGAGGATTTGTGAAAGGGAGATAGATTCTGGTTGGGATCATAGTAACTTATGAAGTTATGTATTCAATAGCTTCAAGAAAATAGAAAGCAATGATATTAAAACTTGATATGAGTAAGGCGTATGATAGGGTTAAATGGAATTTTTTATTGGGACCAACAATTATATTAAATAAAAATAAGAGAGGTTACAACAAAAAAGGAGTTGGAAAAATCACAACTCGGGGTGTGCTCGGGGTGTAATTCCACTGAAATAATCAACATCATAAGGAAAAGGCTCAAGGTCAAAAATAAAAATGACCCCTAAAAGGGTGAATAAAAAATATAACTAAGAAAAGGGATCCACTCCTAGAGGAGACCGATCCTTATTGAGGGCATTGATAGAATGGCCTAAAGCTAGATAATGTCACCCCCTCGACCTGCTATGTTGAGGCCTTAAATAAATAGAGGGACCTTGAGGTAAAGAGAGGTTAGATTAAACATTACTAATAGTGCATGGAGCCTTGCACCAATACCTGATAATATTTATCAAATGAACCAACTCATGAGTCAACTTGGAATTCTACGAATGCATTTGAACAGTAATAGTAGAAAGTATTGTAATATTTTCATGCATAGAAAACTGAATCGAAAGTGAGCCTTTACAATAGACAATGACATTCCTAGATTTCCAAAGCTAAAAAAATAATAGCATGAAATAAATTCCACAAAGCAACAATGTAAGAAGGCTAACAATTATTATCTCCAAAAAATATCATCTACCATTTAAAGAATTTGAGATGAAATGGCTTGAATAAGTGAATCCAAGACTAGATAGAGTGAGCATAAGGGCATAACCAAAATAGATGTTTAAAATTATCAAAATGACCACAATATGGATACTTAGGATTAGAAATACCAACTCTACTAAGTCTCTCTCCCATAAAAATCCCTTGATAAATAAGAGACCAGAGTAAAAATATAATCTTGGGTTCAAGGTTAGATTGCTAGTTATGGTTTAGACAAGCAATTCAAGTATAGGAGGTAGAGTGAGTTTACCCTCTCTCATTAAGTTTGTTAACACCAAGGGAAACAAGACCAAGAAGTAGATAACATAAGAAAGAAGAGTAGTTCTTGAAAGGAGTATCCACATTCCAACGACAATCCCTCCAACAAGCACTCAAGGATTGAAGGCCAAGCTTATGAAGCATGACATCAAGCATAAGCTCTTGAATCTTAAGAATAGAAGAAATATTTGAATTTTAAAAATTATATCTACATTTGATATTAGGCTAAGGAATCCAATCTTGAGAGTGCACTAAATCCTTAATAAAATAGATGCTCTTACAAAATAGCCTCAAATCTTTAATTCCTAGTATACCAACAAGAAGAACTAAAGAGTTAGATAGAATAGGAGACCACAAAATATTTTGAGAATTGAATAAAATACCATTATGAAAACCATCACCAATATGGCGAAGATGAGATTTCACTACCTCAAAATCCTGCCAAATACATTTAACAACAAAGGAACCCTGAATCTTAACCAGAGTAGAAGTAATGATGATAGTATGGAGGCCAATATTAGCCCAATATTTGTGTGCATAAGGTAGCCCTAAATAAATACAATGGTAAATCAAAATATTCTAGGCTTTAGGGCCTTCAATAGCTTTAACCACCCACTTAGCACACAAATAAATGCTTTACCTATAAATATCAATGATACCCATCCCACCCTTATCAGTATGTATACAATAGATATCCCAAGCAACTCGATGAAAACAATGTAAATTCTTCCCCTTGGTCCAAAAAAATCCCTAAGGAGTCTGGCAAACTTATTATAATAATTCTTAGAAGGTGCCCAATAGGAGGAGTAATAAACATGGGTGGTAGAAAGAATCTTTGTGTAAACCTAAAACTTATTGGCAAGAGAAAGGGGATGTGAGGCCCAATAGGAAATATTATTTTTAATTTTTTCAATGATATACTACCAGAATTTAGAGTATGAGCTATGAAAAGCAAAGGGGATTCCTAAGAACTTAAAATGCTAACCCCTTTGAAGCCAATGCCATAAAAAATGTCTAAGCCAAGTAAGCACAAAAGAAGAAGCAAGGCAAAAACAAAGAGACTTAGACCATTGGGAGTTGGATACCAAGGCATTACAATAAGTCTCCAAAAAAACCAAAGTAGTTAAAACTAAAACCTCATCCTCATTGATAGTGAGAAAATAATCATTTGCAAAGTTCTTATTAACACGTTGGGTGGACATGTCATGCAAAATAATACCTTTGATCAACCCCTTAGATACTTGATTGGCAATAAGATAACCAAAAGCTTCTACAACAATGATGTAAAGTGAGAATGCCAAAGGACAACCCTGGAAAATAGAACAAAATAAATCAAAATCCGTTGACCTATATCCAAAAATAGTAAGGCAGGCCAAAGCATCAGCAAACAACATACTGGCAACCCCAATAAAAAAGGGGTCAAAATCGAGAGCTTAGAGCATGGTGAGAATGAAAGGCCATTCAATACAATTATAAGCTTTCTCAAAGCCCAGTTTAAGGAAAAGGGGTTTTTTCCAAAGAGACCAGCCCATTCTAAACCTTCCTAGATAGCAATAATATTATCCAAGATGTAACGGTCTTTAATGAAACCTGTCTGCTCTAATTTGATAATCACAAAGAGAATGTTACAATTACAAAGAGCTAAATCTTTAGCCAAAATATTGTAAGAGAGATTAAGCAAAGTAATAGGTCTCCAACTAGTTATAAGCTTAGGATTACCTTCTTTAGGAATAAATTTAATGTTTCCATGATTGATAATATTTCCTAGATAATTTTTGGCTAATACTTCATTGTAGACATTGAGTAGATCAGGCCCAATAAACTTCCAAGTGGCTTTATAAAATTTGTAGGAAAAACCATAAATAATAGGGGAATTGTCATATAACATAGTCATAAGAGCATTATATAATGTTTAGCAAGTGAAAGTGGAGCCCAAAAAAGAAGTTTTTCATAAGTAGATAACTTAGTAGGAACATCAAGACACTAGTGGAGCACCATCTGACATTCCATTGATTCCTATTTTTCCTGAAAGATAAGTTTATAATTATCCACAAAGGTCAATACAATATCAAGAAGAGAAGTTAGCCTATCATGAGAGACTTGAATAACCTTGATCTGGATCTTGGCCTTCCTAGAATGAAGAGATTTGAAAAAGGCTTTGGATTGGCGATCACCAACCCTCAGCCAATGTAGAAGAGCCTGAATTTGAGCCACCTAGTTTCATGTCATTCATGGACTATAAGATAGTGGTAAAGACCAACAATCCTAATTTGTAACTTTTGGTAATATAGGTCATATGATGAATGTTGTCCATAGTTTAAAGTGTATCACTTTTTAGATTGAAATGGATTCCATATTTGGTTTTACATTGTTTAAATTTTTTATTATAAGATTAAAATAAATTAAGAAGGATTCTCGCTAGACCCAAGAAGATAATCCTAAAGTTTGGAGGACATAAAAATAGAATCACTACCCCAACCATCTTCATGGTGAGTAGTTAAATACATAAAAGAACCTATAATAGAATTGAGAGAAACATATAACAAAAAACTAGAGATCGTAACTTCTTGTAAACAAATAACATCAACATGGCCAATAATTTGTAGAGCAAATCAAGCAAAGTTTTTTGTGAAGGAATCTATAAGTACCCAAATATTCCATAAAAGTAAATTCATGGAGGAGGAATATCCACAAAGTCGTCTCCCATAGGGATGCCCCCACTATTAGCCAACATTGAAGAATCATTAAATGCAAAGATCTAAGAAGGTTAAAATAATTTACCAACAATCAAGGGACTACCCATGCTATCAACCAACACTAAAAACCTATTAAATAAAGAGGTTTGAAAAGGTTGAAAGAAGTCACCAATATTTGAAGGATGATGCTTAGCCTCCTAGCTTTCCCTCGATGATTGTGAGCCATCCCAATATGGACTATATAAATTCTTGGAGGGTGGAGTTATTGGTAGTGAATTCTCTTATTCAAAAGTATATTTATGCTCGAGAGATTTACTAGCAAATGAAGCTTGAGGAGCCAAAATATGATGAACAAGAACAATAGGATGTTGAGATGGTAGCTTCAAAACCTTATATCTATTGCAAATCATCAAATTAGGGTTGGTTGACCCTTTCTTATTAGAAACTATGATCCAATAATCCAGAGCATCTAGAGCAAGAACCAGTCTAACATAATCTATTTTAGCAACTGGAGCAAAGGTTTCTGCATAATCAATACCTTCAATTTGAGAAAAAACTTTGGCTACTAGATGAGCTTTGTTTTTGTCTATTTCTCCATTAGGCCCATATTTACTTTTGAAGATCCATTTACAACAAACTACCTTCCTTTAGGCAAGGGAACTAAATCCCAAGTTTTATTTTTTATTAAGGAAGATAATTCATTCTCCATGGAATCATCCCATTCTTTAATACCTGAGGCTTCTTTGAAGGATTGAGGATCAGAGGAAATAGACTGACATACAAGACCAATGCCTATGGGGTTGGATGATCTGGTTAATGGAAGATTTTTGATGTAAGGAGTAGCTTCTTTAACAATGGTGTGGGCCCATTTTGGCATAGTGGAAGGAGTGGAAGGAGTTGAAAGACATTGAGTTGGAGTTACAGGTTCCTCATCTTGATTATCAATTACCAAGTTAACTTCAAGAGTTGGCTCTTCATAATATTGAGTTTCTACTGTAGGATAAGGCTCAATGGAGGAAGAGGGTGTTTGAGGATCATTTTGAGGGAATGTTTCATCAAATTGGACATTCCTATGAAAGAAGACCTCATGAGTTGAGGGATCAAGAAACCTGTAAGCTTTCAATTCTTCATAATAACCAACAAAGATGAGCTTTTTGCTTTGATTATCTAGAGCCTTCCTTTTATTCTTTGGGATGTGAGCCCAAGTAGTACACCCAAAAATATTAAAGTAGGAAACATCTGGTTTTGAGCCAGACCATGCTTCTTTAGGAGTTAAATGGTCAAGATGTTTATGAGGTGTGCGATTTTGAATATAATTGGCATAGTTAATAGCTTCTGCCCAAAATTTTTTTGGAAGATCTCTTGAATGGAGCATACAATTTTCCATTTCTTTTAATGTCCGGTTTTTCCTTTCTGCAATGCCATTTTGTTGAGGATTATGGGAGACAAAATGTTGATGAATGATACCATGACTTGATAGAAATATGGAGAACTCATTACTGCAGTATTCCTCCCCATTATCTGTGCGAATCTTCTTGATTTTGCAAGATGCTTGATTTTAAACTAAGGCTTTAAAAACTTTAAAGTGGGATAGAACATCACTTTTATATTTCAGGATGTAGACCCAGGATCTTCTAGAAAAATCATCAATAAAGGTTAGAGCATACTTTGCTCCTTTGAAATAAGGTTCTGGAAAGGACATTAAGTCACTATGGATTAAATCTAGAGGGGATGAGGCTTTTAGAGAACTACTTGGGTGGAAAGTATCTTGATGTTTCTTTCCAAGAGCACATCCAGGACAAACTCCATCAATAGAAGAGACTTGAGGTAAACATGTTACCATTTCATGGGTGCTCAATTCCTTTAGGTAGTTGTAACTAATATGACCAAACCTTTCATGCCAAATTTTGCATTCAAGATCTCCATGAGCCACAAAATAGGAGGCCCCTTCTGGATTTTTGAATCCTTTGAAGTAAAATATGCAAGAGTTATGATCAATATTTCCTTTGGTTATAAGAGAATGGGGATCTTGAAAGTCTCTTATCTCAACTCCTGTTGGAGAGAAGATAACAGTTTTCCCCTTTCCAGAAGTACAAATCTGATAGACGGAGAGGATATTTGTGGCAATGTTTGGAACATAGAGAACATTATTTATAGAGCCACCATCAATGGTTATGTCCCATTTCTTTGATAGGGATAAAGGAAGAGTACACTTTATCACAAGTAGAGCTAGATGAGATAGAAGAAAAAGATTTATCTGAAGTAGTCATGTGATGAGTAACTCTAGAATATAGGACCCAATAATTAGAGGAATAATTGGAGGTTTTTCTTGAACATTATGGGCTTTTTCTATTTGATTTTTATTTATCCTTCATAGCTGTATCTAGTTGCTATAATATTTTACAGCATTTGTTTGTAGAGTGACCATTCTTTTTGCAGTGAGTATAGGTTATGGGGTCTTTTCCTTATTTTTGAAATTTTCTTTAGAATATGTGGAGGCTACTAAGGCTTTTGAGGAAGAGGAAGAAGAAGAGATTTCATATCTAGCAAGTTTTGTTTCTTCCCTAGTTAATCTATCACAAAATTCTTCTAAAGAAGGCATTTTAAAGGTTGCACCAAGAGCATCTTTGGTAGATATAAAGGTGGTAGCAAAAATTTGAAAAACACCATTTATCTTAGAAAGGATTAGATAAATGCATTCTTCTTCAGTATTAGTCTTCCCACTACCTTTGTATTGAGTGAGGACTTCTTTGAACTTGGTGAGGAAGTCAAAAATACTACTAAAATCTTTAGGAGACAAAGATGTTAGTTCTGCTTCTAGTTGCATTGATCTCATATGATCTACTTTCCCAAACAAGGTCTTTAGTTTCTCCCAACTTTCATGAGGAGTTTTACAATCTGAAATGTGAAACCACAAACTTTCATGAACATTAGAGCTAATAATACCCATTGTTTCATGCATATTTCCTTTATGAACAAAAATTTCATATTCTTTCTCAAATTTTGGTTGCTTTTCTTCTAGCAAATGAGTAAGACCTTTTTGAGAGATAAGATTTAAAATTTTAGGTTTCCAAGTGTGAAATTTATGAGGGGTGAGAGGTTCAATTGAATTCATCATTTTAACACAAAATAAAATTGAAGTTTTAATTAACCAATATATCCCCCTTAGAACTTCAATTTTTTGATTAATGCAATTGTTATAAGGGAAAAAATGAAGCTCTTCAATATTTAAAACTCAATATACCCACCCTAACAAGAGGGAAACTATAAGTATAATGAGGTTTGTAATATTGTTTGCTTTTGAATTGCCAAATCCTCTTAGTTCCTCTCAATACCCAACCTTACTTGAGGGAAACTATAAGTATAGAGAAGAATTTATCAAGGGTTGTAGGCTTGAAATGCAGTGATTTCAACCAGATATTAATTTGGATTTTTCAATACTTGCCCTTATGGGAGGGAAACTATAAGTGAGAGAGATATCCAAAAAAATGTTGAATGAAAAATATATGCCAGGCCTTTATACCGATTGCCTCCAAAAACCCCCTTACGTGAGGGAAACTATAAGTTTTTAGTGGTAAAGATACATGGAACGTAGGCAAATATATTTTGAGGAAAGAATTATAAGTTTTTAAATATTTTTGATATCTTATAGAAATATGTAGAAAATTTAAGAGATAAAATAGTAACACATTTCTAAAAAAATATATTTGTTAAGGTTAAGAATTAAATTAACAAATATGAATTTTGAAGTTGATTTAAAAAATAGAGAATCTTCTTTTGAAATATTTTAATATTTCAACAATAACATATTTTAGTTACTTAAGTAGAACCAAATGAAGTTAGAAGAAGATAGATAAAAAGTTATATAGCTCTTACTTAAATATTAATTAAAAATTTATAAATAGAAAAGGAGTGTAATTTTTAATTAGAGAGTGTATTCTATATGAAATATATTATCTAATATTTCAACAATTACACCTTTTAAAAAATTACCTAAAAGGAAGAAAAAAACTTTTTAGAAGAAGATAGAAAAAATTATACAACCCCCCTAAAGAGACACAAATGTGCAATAAATTGCACATAAACCCTCCCAAAAAAATTATATTATAATGGTTACAATATGACTATGACTTTTCAAAGGGTCTTTTGAAAAAATTAGAAGGCTCTTTGAAAAGGAGTCAAATTATATACTTCAAATCAAAGTTTCTAATAACCTTTACAAAAAATAGCAAGGAGGAATTTAAACTTTTCTTAAAAAATGCCTTATGGTTTATGAGAAAAGAGATGTGCTTAGAAAAAAGGAATAGGCTGATCAGAGCAGAGGAGACGCTCAGGAAGAAGAAGATGCCTGTGGAATAGTTTGCAAGCAAAAAAAAAATGTGTCCTTCCTTCCTTAAGATGCGTCGCTGGAACCAGGAGTCAAACAAAGTGGACAGGAGGATTCGAGGACACCAAGAAATCTAAGACGCTACCTAGAGAATATTAAAGGATCCAAAGTATTTTATAAAATAAATAAAAAAATTATACCTTAAGTTCTCTAGTTTCTTTCGAGATGTGAGCTCGAAAGAGGCCACAAAGGTGAGCGCTCTACCATAATTAAAGATGTTGAGTCCTCTAAAAATATTTGTTGAGGTTGCGAAAGAGGCCATAGAGGTGAGCACTCACGAATTAAAGACATGAGTCGTAACAATCTTTCCTGAAGAGTTAAAGAAAAAAATTGATAAACTTATGATGAATCAAGCAATGATATCTACGAACCAGAGACCTTGAGAATAATAGAGTATTTGCATTATTCTTCTACTAGGTGAGGAGTATATATGGAGCATCATTGATAAAGAGCATCGGATCCAGGTATCACCTAGTGCTGAAGAGATGGAGATACGTTGTCAATGGTGCCAAGGGTGACGTGGAGGACATCGAGAACCATGTCATGGGTGGTGCGCCAAGCCTCAACATGATTCAAAAGAAAACTCACACTCATAGCTTATCTATAACATTCATATATGGTTAGAGATAATAGAGATTCATGGTATATGTTAGCTAAATTTTAAAATAAGTTTTCAATATTAGTGGGCAAAAAAATATGGAGCCACAAACTAAGAGGAAGTGGAAAATAAAAGATTTGGGGATACAAAAATAAGATGTAGCTCCAATAAAATATTTGGGGCCATGAAAATAAATAAGACGTAGCACCAATAAAATATTTGGGGCCATTAAAATAAATAAGATGCAACACCAATAAAATATTTGGGGCCACAAAAATTAAAAAATACGTAGCGTGAAAGATGAGTGCTATAAAGGCTTTAAAGATGCTACTCTTAGATAAGAATAAGAGAGCATCTTTAATAGCTTAAAGATGCTATCTAAGCATTTCCAGATATGAGCACTATATTGAATCGAAACGAGGGATGATATTTTGAAAAAAAGAGGGCTCTTCCTTTTAGAATATAACATCTGTTGGCATACAGATTGTAAACCCCGGAATGAAAAAAGGAAGAGTGCAAAAATATAAAAAAAATTACCCTCGAGCATGAAAAAATATCAGCCTTTTTTATAAAAAAAGCAATACATATATTTCCAACAATAAATATTTTGTTGAAAACAAATTATGGATAAAACTGACTACTACATTATATCAAGCAAGTTAGTCAAAAAAATATCCAAAGCAAATGAACCAGATCCTAGAACCTTCAAGAGAGAATGCTAGAAAAATCTATCCTACTCTGGTACCATGTTAGAATTTCACAATAATAGACATGCAAAGAATTACACAAAAGATGAAGAGAAGAGTGGAACTGATTTATTTATTCCAAGGATCAACTTTGTATAAATAGCAAAGTTGATCATTGAGAGCCGTTGGATTACAACAACTAATCAGACCTGATGAAGACACCACTGAGAGTTCTCCTAACACATGGAGGAGTGGAGACTCAAGTGTGTCTATCCTAGTGGAAATTAAGAGAATATTCTCTTATTCTAACAATATAAGTATTCAAAACAAAAGCAATTGAATTTATGAATGGTAGTAGGCCTAAATCCTAGCAGAGCAACTTTTCCTCATCAAACCCTAGCCAACCCCAAACCATATTAATTTTTGAAAAGTTTGAATATACGAATAAATGAATCATATGGATTAAAGCTTGTGTCTACAATTTCATATTTAATGATGGTCAATGGGTTAATAACAAAATCATTTAAAATAAAGAGAGACCTTACATAGGGAGATCCTCTATCACCATATTTGTTCATTATTATGGAAGATATTTTGGGTAGGAACTTGAAGAAAGCTTACAAATATGGGCTTATAAATGGACTTAAGGCTAGTAATAGCATCGACAACATCACCCATCAATAGTTTATAGATGGTACCACCCTTTTTGGTAGGGCAAGGATAAATGAGGCCAAAGCTTTGAATAACTTATTACAGGAATATAAAAGAGCACCAAGTCAAAAATTTAATAGGTTAAAATCCAAAATTTACTTCCTAAACACCCCAACTAAAATTAAAGTAGGGATATGTAGGTTACTTCAAATGGAGCAAGAAAATTTGCTAGCAACTTATCTAGGGATGCCCTTATTTGAGGGAAGAATGAGGATAGAACTATGAATTCTAGTTATAAGTAAACTTTAGAATATACTACTAGTATAGAAATGTAGATGATTATTGTTAGCAAGAATAGTGCAACTAATTAAATCAATATTGTAGGCCATTCCAACATATTATATGTCCTTGTATACTATGCCAAAATTGATATAAAAAAATATTAATGCATATTATGCGGTTATTTTTGTGGTCAAGATTACATGATAAAAGTAAACTTCCTTTGGTAAAATGGAGCAAGGTGTGTGATGATAAAACTATGGGCAACCTTGGTTTAAGATTTCTTATAGATGCAAACTTAGCTCTTAGGAGAAAAGTAATTTGGATATTGTGCAAAGAGAGTCAAAGACAATGGGCAAGAATTCTTCTAAGTATGTTGAGACAAATGACCAGAGCTTAATATTTAATGTATTCTCTTTACCAAATATTTTGCACTATGGAATGGTTTAAAAATATTAATTGATTTAATGATTAAAGGTTTAAGATGGGTGGTGGGAACTGGAGGAAAAACTTCTATTTAGATGGATACTTGGTGTGATAAAAAACAACTCAATCTAGATCTAATTTTGAAACTATGTATAAGATTACTTCAAGATAAATATGGTGATAGGGTTTTAAAAATTTTGTACAAATATCGGTAAGGAAGATACAAATGGAGAGAACAAATTTTTACAAGTATATAAGACATTGATGCTAGGATGTAAATGATTAAAAAGATAAAAACAATGATTACTTTGAGAGAATCTAAGGATAAGTTGACTTGGGAATTCAATAGCTCAAGAGATTACAAAATAAGAAGTGGATATAATATAAATCACCATCAAAATAGGAATATCGCAAGAATATTGACAAATATTTGGGATAGCCTAAGCATTCCTAAAGTTAAAATATTTTGGCTAGTAGGTCATAGAATATTTTTTTCTAGAATAACCATATGAAAAGGGATTTTCATGGCCCTTCAAAATGTATTATTTGTAAAATGGAGGTGGATAAAATAGATCATCTCTTGGGACACTGCTCAATAGTTTGGAAACTATGGCAATGAATTCTTAATATATTTTGTAAATATATGGTGATGAATGACAAAATTGATAAATGGTTAAAGCAATGGCAAAACAATTTTAAAAGTGATTATTTATAGATAATATAGGATATTTTAAAAGATACAATATTTTGAATTGTTTGACTAGAAAAAAATAGAAGAATATTTAAAGGAAAGGAAATAAATTTAGAGGTAATGAAAAGGAAGATTTGTTTAGCCATAGAAGAGTCTAAACCAACCCTATCAACTAATACAATCCCTAATCTAGAAGTAGAGATCCTTGATAGATGGAGTCAAGTCATCAAATAGAATTATGATATTGAGAATAGGATAAACAAAAAGAAAGCAAATAATATAAAATAGAAACCACCAGATGCAGAGCTGGTTAAATTGAATTTTGATGAAGCATCTAAAGGAAATCCAAGACCAACTAGAGGAGGAGAAACAATTAGAAATAATAGAGGAGATATTTTATCTCATAATATTTTCAATAGTGGATTGAAGACAATTAATGAAGTTGAAGCTTGGGTATCCTTCAAAGAATTAGAAATATACAAAAAAATAAAATGGAATAAAATATGGATGGAAGGTTATTCAATCATTGTTATATGCAATTTTAAGGAAATTAAAGGTTCCATGGAACATACAAAAGATAATGATGGAAATTCAAGACCTTGTTATAGAGTTTAAAGAAATCAGGTTTACACATACATTAAGGGAAGGAAAAAATGTGCATATAGGTTGGCCAATGAAGGGGTTTTAATTGAGGATCATGAAGTTAAATGATCTTTTCCTTGGTTAGAGAAAGTAGTAAGTTTAGCTAAAATTGATAAGAAAATATTGATTACTTTAATTAAGTAATGATTAAGATTTACTTTAATGTTTTCCATTGGTAATACATGCTTTATTTTATTACATTAATGTGATTTCATATATACTATTTATTTCAATTTTTGTAGTTGCACTTATGCTTCATCAAGGAAACTAGCAATCCAGATATGGTAAAGCAAGCTATGATAGTGCAATTTTTTAGAAATATTAATCTACTAAGATGCAATGCATAGATAGTAGAGGTAAATTTTTGGTATTGTGAAGGTTTTTTTAGGAAATATCAAGAGAATGTTGAACTTTGGAATATTTGCATTCACACATAAAATTGAAAATGTTCCAAAAAAAAATAAAAAATTCAAACATTTTATGTAAAATGAAGTAGGTTCCTAGCTATAACAACTTAATTAGTATGAGAATTTAATATGCTTGTAAACTCTCATCCTCTAAAGAAGAGAGTTGTAATTTTTCAATGGTGGGAGACCCAATTATAACCCCTTATTCTACAACAAAAATAAAAAATAAAAAGTAATAATATAATTACTTTTACAAGATCTAAAGAGGTATTACTTTAATATGTGACATGTGGATGATTGTATTCTACAACAAGGTTTAAATCTCAACAATATCAAAAAAGTTTGTATAACTTAACGTAACTAGTAGTTCCCAATGTAAAAAAAGATGTAAGAAGAAAAATTACTAATAAAAGTATAACCAATAATACAAATATTTAATATAATAAAAAATAGTCTACTTAACTTTTTAAAAATAATCTTATACTCTTAAACCTCTTAAACAAACATTTATTATTATTATTTTATCTTCACATTTTTTAAACATAAAATATGAAAGAATCACTCTAACCTATAGGTATGCACAAGAAAAGTAGATAAGATTTTCCCAACCCATTCAATCATTAGCAAAAGAATTTAAGCTACTCATATAAGCATAGACTTTATACAATTAAAACTTTATTTTATATAAAACATAATTTATTTAAAATATAAATAATCTAACAATTATGATTTTAAATTTTTGATTTAAAGGTATAAGGTTATATTTTATACTTGAGTATAGCCTTATTTTTTATAAATAAAATTTAATTACAATGTAAATTAAATTTTTTAATTGAGTATATGTGGTTGATACGTTTCACTTGTATTACATAATTATTACATAGTGATATTATAACAATTTTGATATGAGTTGTATTATAATAGTTTTGATATTTTTTTTGTGGAAAACATCCTAGAAAGGATGCCACATTTGGGTAGGACCCAAGGAGGCAGGGGTATCTCTTCCACCAAAATCGCCCAACACCTAGCCTACCACCTTTGACATACTCAAGGAGCAAACCTGATACAACAAAAAATAAGAACACACAAATACAAACACATAATAAGATAAAAAAACATGCTCCTTGAGTGTGTCGAAAAGATAAAGCACAACCAAACACACACACAATAAGATAAAAAAGAAAAAATACAACACAAAACACACAAAAAAACACAAGAACACCATAACAAAACACAAACATGACAAAAATAACAGAACACCACAAAGACAACAAAAAAAACATGAAAAAAAAAACTAAAACCTAAAAAATAAAAATAAAATAAAAAAACAACTAACAACAGACAACAAATAAAAATACAAACATAGAAAACACTCACACACACAAAAATATAAAAATGCTAATTAAGACAAACATACATAAACACAAGAACAAGAATAACAAAAATACAAGAACAATAACAAAAAGCACAAAAAACACAAAACAACAAAAACACAAGAACAACACAAAACAAAACAAAACAAAAACACAAACACACACACACACAACTAAAAAAAAAATAAAAAAAAAAAAAACACAACAATGATCTTTCTAGACCAAAAGACTCAAGAACTGGAGCCATCCAAAGAAATAATAGAAATAAGATATTTCCTTATTTGTGAAGCCCACCATCTAGGAGGGTGGTCATAGCAAGTAATATCACCTTTGTCCAAAGCCCAATTAGCTAAAGCATAAACACTCTTGTTCTAATAACTGACCACATGATTGCAATCAACTTTCAAATATTCCATCTAGATTAATTGAATCTTCTTAATAATACTTTTTATTCTCCAATCAACCTTATGATTCTTAGAAGAAGTCTTCAAAATATTAATCATGAGTTGAGATTCAGACTCAACTAGCACCTTTTCACATCCAACCTTAGTAGCCTCTTGAAGGCCTTTTAGGATACCATACCCCTCAGCAATATTATTGGATAGAATACCCAAATTCTCAACAAAAGTAAAAACCAGGGAGCCATATGAAAGTCTACCAATTCCTCCCACACTAGCTTTTCCAGGGTTCCCTCTAGAGGCTCCATCAGTATTGACTTTTCCAAAATCCTTAGGAGGAGGTTGCCAATTCCTTGTTTTATTCATCTTGCAATTACTCACATTTCCTTTAAGCTAGTTTCCCTTAGAAGAGTTAATCTTCAATATTTGCATCACTTGATCTCATCTTTTGTGGGATTTTTGGGAGTGGTTAAGGAGTTGTTGGACTGATTCAACTAAGTTGGCAATCGTCATTTGCCATATATAGTGAATATCCTTCCTATCTTGATTAAAAATTTATTTGTTCCTTTAATTCTAGATATTGCAAAGAAGAATGGTAGAACCCATCCAAACTAATAGCCTAATAAAATGATCAAAACCCTCTTGTTTAGGCCAATCCCTCCAAAACTGTTCAAAAGTAAAAACATTGGACCACTATAAGCCAAGTAAAGTGGTCATTATCCTCCATAGAGCTCAGAGGCTAAAGTACACTCAATAAAAATATGGCTGAGAGTTTCCAAATTCTCTCCACATATTTCACATCTAAAAGGGCCATGAAAACCATGCTTCATGAGCTGCTCACTAGTAAGCACCCTACGATGCAATAAAAGCCAAGTAAAGAACCACACCTTAGGCTAGAGCTTTTGAGACCACAACTGAGAAAATATGTCAGATAATTGGTTGGGATTATTATGGCATAAGGTCAAATAACCTTGAGCAACTGAATACTCACCCTTAGTAGTGTTGTTCCATCCAAAACAATCTTTATTATGGGACCAAGAGAGAGATCTCATATGAATGATGCATTGGATATCTTGTCTTTGCCTTTCTAGGATTTGAATGGGTCAGTCCTCAATAGGGATCCAATATCTACCAACCTCTAAATTACCAGTATATACCGACAGTAATTAGCCACCTTTATCCAGTTAGTTCGGTGAAGCTCCTCCATCCAAGGCCTACAATTGAGAAACTAAGTTATCAAAGGCTTCTGACCATCCCAAGAATCTATCCAAAAATTTGCTTGATGACCATTATGAATGATCCAAAATATTTTTTTCTTTATCAAATCCTCACCAGTCTTAAGAACTCCTAAAATAGGAGAACCTTTGGAAGGCAATTGATAGCAAACAAGGTATTTAGGACTTTTGTTCTCAACATATTTAGCACGAAGATTTTTGGCCCAAAGAACATTGGGATTATGCAAAATCCTTCAATATAATTTAGTAGCTAAAGCTTTGTTGTTATTAATAGCAGACCGGAATCCTAACCCCCCTTCATTCTTAGGAAGACATAAAGTGTCCCATTTCACCAAATAACAGTTTTGATATTATTTGAAATTCAAATGTTGAAAAATCTAACTGATTGAACTAATATCAATTTAATTAGAATATAAATATTATAATAATTAAAAAATTAAACTCTAATCTACAAATTTAATTATTTATTTATTTTTTAAATTAAAGTAAAGTTTTGAAAGAGTTCCTTTCTCTTTTATATATCACCTTAGTCACATCAATTTATATAGCTTATTTGGTGGCTGAAAATTTAAATCTTAGTGTAAGCTACATTATCTATATGTTTTAACCATTAAACCATACTTCTTAACAAGTTCAAACAAAAAATACAAAATAATATTATATTTTATATTTTAATATAAATCAACAAATATATAAATAATTTCTATGTTTCATATACCTACAATATAACTTTATAGATGTTAATAATAAAATAATATAAAAATATATTGAATGGCATGTTACCCAAATATAGTACTTGCAAGATTATTAATTTTATTTATAAGACAAAAAAATCAGAATCAAAAAACACATACACATAATGATTCTATAAGATATGGGGTTTTCATGAACTTAAACTTAAGTCTTATAATCTCCCCAGCGCTCACCCCAATTGTATTCCAACACTCATATGCAAATAAGAGAAAATCAGAGCTAGTGTCTCATTGTGAGAGGTGTATGTTTTGTGTTCCCGCGAGTTTGGTTCTATCATTCCAATGGCTTTCGCAACGACAACGGTGATCTATTCCCTTCTCCTTCTCTTGAGTGGAGGGTCATTATTGATATGTGCGGACCCAGAGGCGTTGAAGGATTCTGGGTGGCGGATATGAAAGCAGCTTCGAATGAGTAATTTCATGAAGGGGCTGCCATGCCTGAATCCCAATCAAGTTTCTGGAGAGCACTTCGTCACGTTTGTCAGGGTTAAAATCATAAATAACTATGTGAATGTTATGGCAGTTTTTTTTACAACGATCAAAAAAATAAAAATTCATATAGATATAAGACACCAATCAATTGTTAATAGATGGAAAATATAAACCTTAATCTATTATTTGCAAATGTACTGGCATGTTTCAAATAATATAATATATTTTTGGATAAGTTAGTTATTCCACAAAATGATGTAGATAATGTTAAATATTTCTTGTTGGAACAAAACTTAGTATGCAAAATTTTATGTCACAAGTGATTTAAATTTTAAGGAACCTATTCAACATCTAGATGTTGAAATACATGATTATAACATAGATTAACTCTTCAATGAGAATGAACTATTCTATATGATTTTCTTGAGTGATGCATTAGGTAACGAAGGATTGTTGTATTAAATTATTTGATTGGTTGAAAATGATTTTCTCTTGTGAACTTGTTTGCATATGGACTACTAATTTCCTATAAATATATAGGAGTTAGGGTTTTACAAATTTAATAACTAAAACATACTTGCACTATATAAATAAACAATATCCTGGATGAGAATAATCCTATATGCCCTCTAACCTTGAAGACCTTACAAACTAGCAACTACTTTATATATACGGTCGTGATATTCTAGCAACTAATTTATATATACGGTCGTGATATTCTTTGGGAACCAGGTACCTTGAGAATTTGCATGTTCCCATTATTCGAGATCCGAACGAGCTTCTTGCCAACAAAGAAACGCAACAAATTAATGCCACGAGAGTCAGTGCCCTTGCCATAAGTGGCAAACTCTTTAGATTCAGAATCCACGGTGATTTCTTTCAATTGAGATGACATTGCCTCTCTCAATGGGTTGATATATAGAAAGTATTTGTGAACTGGTTGTTGGGACGTGGGCGTCCGTGCATCTTTCTTTACGTAGACAACAAAATTACACGATATGTTCGATACAAGAACTTGTCCAACTCCAACTCGCTTTGCACAACTGATATTAAATAAATTTTCTTTGAAGTTGTCCGCTAGTAAAAAAGTTATAGTAAGGACCACCCAAAGATTCGAAACTTCATCAAAACACATAGAATGGAATTGCTTTCATAGCAATTTCACTTTCAAAGATGGAATTGCTTTCATAGCAATTTCGCTTTCAAATAGTCTGGCTTGTACATATTTTGTTCTTCGAACTATCAAGCAATTAAATATTAGATAAGCAAAAGTAAATATAGTACCTTTCAGATGAAGTATGGATTTTTGAATATCATATATATATATATATATATATATATATATATATATATATATATATAGTAGTCTTCCAAAATGTATTGGATACAGAATTGAAGGATTCTTTACAATATATTTACTCTTTTTTTTGGATCAACGAGAATGTAAGGGTAGAACGTCAAAAAAAAAATCGTATCTTTTTGTGAATTGTAGTTTCTTTGTAAGTATAAAAAATATCTTAAAACTCAAACTCAAAACTCTTCTTAGTGAACATTTACGTAATATATAATTAATTTGTAATTTTTGAAAGCATTGTTAGATTTGTAGATTTGTGTTTTTTTGGAAGCATTGTTAGATTTTGAATGAGAAGGGTTCTATTTTTTAGAGATCTATGGATTTCATTTTCTAAGGATCTATGAAATTTTGTGTTGAGGAGTCCATTTTTGTGAAGATCTATGGACTTGCCTATTGAGGGCTCCATTTTCTTGAGACTTTTCAAAGATATGAATGTAAAGTGACTAGTAAGGAATGTAAATCCATAGAGATTTGCAACAAGGTAGTTCAAAGCTTTGAATATCCTATAGTTTTTAGATACATAGTTTTTTGGTTGGTAAGACTAGACAAAGTGGTCTAGGATTGTAAAAGGGTTTGGGTTCTTTCAAAAGCCTAGATTTTACCCTAATAAACAATATCTCCTTTGAAGCTTATAGGAGAGAAAATTTTGGATTTTGAATGGTCATATTAATCTATTATGATATGAAATTTATAATATATATGACCTTATGAGTCTTATGTTTTACCTAAAATAATCCAAATTGAATTTTGATTTGGTTGAATTATTCTCAAAACACTACTCCTTGGTCTCTCTCTCTCTCTCTCTCTCTCTCTCTATATATATATATATATATATATATATATATATATATATATATATATATTTGTGTGTGTATGTATCAAATGATAATATTTTAAGTTAAAATTGGTCTTGACCATTCTTTTTCAAGATAGAAATAAAAGCATGCAAAGCAACCTTAGAAGAGTGTCTAAGAAAGAAGGAAGGATAGCAAAAATATCCTAACAATAGAAAAAGTATGCAAAGTAGTGTTAGAGGAGTGGTTAAGGAAGAAGGAAGGGTTATAGACAATGTTGAACAAAAAAATAGTTGGGGAAATAAGGATTGGCTAAGGAATAAGGAAGGCTTGCAAATGAACTAAAGGAAAATCCATAATCCCTAACAACAAACAAAGACACAAAGAGAAACATCAAAGGAGTGCATAAGGAAGAAGGAAGGGCTATAGATGGAGCTAAGAAATAAATAAAATAATGATAAAAAATCTTTACAATAGACAAAAACATGCAAAGTGTCATCATAGGAGTTCTTAAGGAAGAACAAAAAGCTACAAATAGAGTTGAAGGAAAAAATATTTCAGAAAATAAGGAGTGGTTGATGAAAAAGGAAGGGTTCCAAATGGATCTAAAGAAAAAGGTAAAATCTCTAACAATGGATAAAAGCATGCAAAGACATCTAGTGATACAAGAGATGAAACTACAATAGAAGCAATAAAATCCATATCATGTTCAAGAAAATTAAGTATACCCATGTTATTAGGGTTCTCATATTTATTGCTAAATTCAATGGTGTATTTGATGTTAAATCAAATGAAGGTAACTAGGAAACTATAAGGAGAATTTAAAGGAATCTAGATAGAGAGTGTAAGGATTCTAGAAGGGAGTGATAGGTGGAAAAGATATTGGTAGAACCTAGAGGTATAGAGGGTTTCATAAGGGAATAGAGATAGAGACTGAATGAATAAGGGTGTCAAAGAAGCATCTAAAATGAAACCCCTATCATCTAAATAAGGGAAGAGGTAAGAGAAAATATTTTATCAAAAAATAAAAGGATATAGCTAAAATGGAGGTCGAGGGACATCTAATGCTTGAATAATATTACCATTAAAAGATAAAGCTTTGGTGGGAAGGTTCATGAGACACTTGATGAATACAAAAATCTTCATGATTGGATAAAGTCAACATGGTTGGAGTTGGTAGGATATCTCCCAACATACCATGTAATGACAAAAGGTTGGATAAATTTTGTATTCTATAAATAAAAAAATTCTAAAACTACAAAAAAGGAAGATGTAGATGGGGTCATAGTATCCTTACTCTAAAGAACTGGACACTTGTGTATGATCTTGGCTCCAAGAGGATAACCATCCAACCTATTCAGGTTAAGTTACCTACACCACCACTAGAATATTTGAACAAGAAGATTCTTAGGGAGATAGAAAAATATTTGGGAGCTTTTCTTCAAGTGGACTTAAAAGTTTAAAATGACATTCAAAAATTGGTAGGTTGGATCTTAGTTGATATAGACATAAATTTTGGATTGCCTCAGAACATGGAATTTATAATAATAAGTTGGTCTCACACACATAAGTTAGACTACATTGGAGTCCCCTTTCAATATAGTTTCTACCACCAATATGATAGTCTCAAACTAGAATGTAGAGTAGAAAGAAGTAGTAGACACAGAAAGGAGCACATAGAAGTTGAAACTCCCATTGGTACAAGTAACAAAGAGAAGATAATAGTAGAAAAAGTTCAAATAGATAAAGGACAAGTAGGAATATCAAGAGCTTTGAAAGAGCAATCATTGACATTACTCAATTAGTGGAAGAAAAATGACTAGTCAATTAGATCAATATTCTTAGGAGTTGCATAAGAGAAGAGGGAGGCTTTATAGGTTTTTGACAAAGATATTGGAGGACTAGATTTAGGTAGTCCAATAATATCTCTACATAATGGTTTGAGTGATACAAATAATAAGTTTATTTCCTTGTTTAAATCTAACATGGAATCAATTTAGATGATCAAATAGAGAATAATCCTAAGAGAAGAAGGATAAAAGAAAGGGTTTCTCCCTCAATAGAGGAAAGTAAGAAGATAATGGAGGATAAAAAAGGAGAGAGATGAAATACATTTTTTTTTTTAGGATGGTAGAAGGAAAAATATCTCTAAGATCATGGAGAAAATAAAGAGAGGAAAAGGAAGTAAACTAAGGAAATCCCCCATTAGTAGGATTTTCTCTCCCTCTACTCCCTCATATCAATGTGAAATTTTACCTCTTGTGGGAATATATATTTTAATATCTAAGAAAAATAATAGTATATGACATCTTATAGAAAATTCAAAGCAGACTAAGCTTTGAAGCTAGTCAAACTTAGGATTCCTCAATAGGTAGAATTTCCTATCTAAAAATAGCCCAAAAAAGAGTTGAGAAAGAAATTATTCTTATAAACAAAGATCAATTTATGGGGTACTTAGAGAAGAATAATGACTTAAGTTAGGTAATATATGATAATAATATCTCTAAATAATAAGGGATTGTGGGATCCTCACAAAAATATAACCCTAAAAATACTTATTAAACTATAGAAGACTAATATTAGCTTGATTCAAGAAATCATGTTAAAGGTAGTGTTGTGGTTATTTTATGCATCCTTTGATATAGGGGTTGTCATGCCATAGAAAATCACTGATTCACAAGTAAAATTATAGGTTTTGATAGACCTACCTCTTTAAAGTAGGAATAGAGTATTATGTAATTCTAGACAGACCAGGTAGGTTAAGGATACCCCTGAGGTAAACTTAAATATTTAACGATATAATTTCATGCTCTTCCAAATTTATAAAATAAAGTAAAAGTTTTGTTATTTTGACCTAGCGTTAAACATCTCCCAGCCTAAGCTTTAAGAAAGTGGACCGATGCCTTATCTATTGGGTAATTATAGTAAGAATAAAAATTATTTGTGATATAGAGTAAAAAAGAAAGAAAAAACTGGTTTATTTATATTCATTCAAATTATGCAATAATCATAAGTGATTATACCAATGAAAGAACGTGCCATTCATACATTCAAGTGATGTAATATATAAATGGGTAACATACACACATAAGATGCAAATAATTGCAAGAAGGAAGACATTGGATATTTTATATTAGATTTTGTATGAGTATTATAATATTGAGTCTAGGAGCATGTCATAAAATTCAATACAATAATTCTTTCTATTCAAATTATGTAATAGAGGAATTCTAACTCTTCATCCTAATGTAGTGATAAAGAGCCTCCAATATTTGACTTAGTTGCTAAAAATGATCTCAATTGACTAAATGCACCCTCTATAATTACTACACAAATGGAGGAGAGGAATATGAATGGGATAAATATTAGATATACTAAAGGAATACAACTAACCAAAAGACTAGGGCACTCAAGTATACCTCTTGAAGAATTTTTCTATGCAATGCTTGATGTAGATTTTGGTTGTGATAGCTCCTTATGTAGCCCTGAATCCTCTAAATCTATTATAATTGACATAATATAGGCACTCCACTTGGCATCATCCTCTACCTCTAATAAGCTGAATGCACAACAACTTGTGCTAGGCTGCTTTTACCTACAAAATCTATCTTTCTCTCTTTGCTAAGTTTAGATTTTGTGAAAAATGGCTTACAACTATCTAGCACTTTATTATGGACTCGTCTAATGGCCAACAATTTTAACCTCCTTGGACTTCACTCCCTTAATTAAACAAGAATTTCATTGTTACCCTTACCCTGTGATTGGCTCGACATATTTATCTTTTTTGTGGTGGGTCCACTATGGAGCTTACTTTTGTCTTCTTCTAGTAGTTTCATTCAAATTTTCAATATTTTGCTTGGAAAGATATGAAACTCAGATGTCTTGTTCGGATGCAATCATTTTCTAAAGTGAAATAGAGGCATATCCAATGCATTAGAGGAGGAGCAAAGGTTCATACAAAATGGGAATACTAATGGGTACTGAATGAGGGGGATGGAACAAGACCAACCTCATATAGCACATGAAATGGTGGTGAGGGGACACACATTATATAAAAATCCACAAAAAACAAAGAGGGATACCCAAAAAGGAAGGATATGTGGTATCTTTATAGGTGGGTGAAAAGAAGCAGCACTAGGGTGTTGGGGATAAGCAAAAGAAGAAAACAAAATGAGAATTGAATGTACACAAACTAAGGAAATTGTTAACAACAAAATACCTCCATAACTATATTCCATCGAGGTGATATCTCCATAATTATGTTCCATCGAGGTACAAGGCTAGTTCTAAGGTGGACGAATTGCCAACTTATGTGATCATCTATTTGGTCTACATCTCCTGCATTTCATAGTGCTGGCAAAAAAGAACTTCCTTAGTAGCTCATATTTTCTTCTACAACTTCCTGCTTGCGCATTTCAATCCATCTTCAATGCTGAAACTTTCATATTGATTTTGAATGGATGTCTCTCTTTATATAGGACTAAACTGAGGGGAAGCATTCCATCTACTAATAACTATAGAATCATGGCCCTTTGACTTAAAAATATTTGGCTTGCTCAAATAGGCATTCACACGTCAGTTTAGTCTTTTACTCATGGTAATTGACTTATGAGCTGCCCTCACCTTGTACAACTCATAATGTTTCTTCTTACTTCATCAATCTCACCCATGTGATTGAAAATTTTTCTCTCGCTCCTTTTGAACTTTGTAAAATATTTTATTCCTTTTGTTGCATGTGCTCATCGAGGTGTTTAGCTTGCTTACTTTTGATTCTTATTTACCACATTCATCTAGATCCCAACTACTTGCTTTTGAGCACATACCAGAAAGCTGATATCTTTTAAATTTTACTTTATTTGGAGGCTTCTCTCAACTATCTCACTAGCTATCATTTTCAAGTTCTGACTTTGATGAATGTTGTCCATAAAGACCTTTACGACATCATGATATAACTTGTTTGTCTATTTCTCGAGCTAAAGCCAACTTTTCATTAGTCAAAATAAATTCAAAAAGCAATTTGAACTTATGATACTCCACCATGGTACAAGTCCTTTGTATTTTCTACCAGCCAGTCCTCTCTTGGCACCATTATTTGATAAGCAAATCTTGACCATCCACTAGCATATAGGCAGATCAAATCTTGATCATCCACTAGCATATAGGTGGATCATGGCAAGCCACCCATTTTGGTCTAATCACCATAGAGCATCAGGTTCTAGACACTTAAATATGAATCATCCATCTTCTTCTTGTTGAAGCCAATATGAACCAATAATATTTAGCCAATCATCATAAGGTACCATAGCCTTGGTGCTCGAATATGGTGTTATCATGTAACCAACATCCTTTTTGAACTTTAGACTTCACGATAGAAAGGGGGGTGATTATTGACATTAAGGAGTGAATAAATAGAAAGGGTTGTGGACCTTAGGAAAATGAAATCCTTCTTATGAGATGAAATCTTAGGTAATTTTTATAAGGCAAGGATGTAGACCATGGAAGGGGAATGTGCAAATAAAAGGTATTTGACATGATAGAGTTACAATAAGCGGGGGTACTACTATAGATTAAATTATTAAACCAAATGGACGTAAATTGAGATTTGATAAATTCACAGTCCCTTGCGTCTGGAATTCAATAGCTTTAATAATATGCACTGCAACAATTTTTTTGCATTCCCTTGCATCATGAATTCATTAGCTTTAATAATATGTGTTGCATAAATTTGCTTGCATTGGCATCACTCATCCCAATTCTATTCTAACACTCTTATACATAAATAAGAGAAAATCATAGCTAGTGTATCCTTGTCAGAGGTGTATGTTTTATGTTCCCACTATAGGGACAACGTTACCGCTTCACACGCACCCCAGGGCCTTCAAAATGGCCTCTGAAATGGTGTTCATTGTGAACAATGGCTTCGTGGACACAAATAACAAGTTGTGTTCGTGTTCCCCAAGGGCACCCTACACTTCCTTCACAACTTGGGGAGCACACCTACCATCATAATTACCACTCTCAAAAGTAAAGCTCCTAGTATCTTAATGGTGTCATTGGCCTCCTTCACCTGCAATCCACCCATTCCCACCAAAGTTCTCACCAAGTCTTTCCAAGTAGCTCCCAAGGAGGTGATGAGGTGGCAGATATCAGAAAGAATCTCGGTGGCACCTGAAAGTAGTGGCTCTAGAGTCAGTCATTATCCGATTATAATAATTGAAAATAAATCATGATCGCCAATGGCATTGTCCATGACTTCGTTATATTTCTTCCTTCTCCGATTCTATTGCAATTAAAGTAATGATATTGGTTATGGCTTCTCCCTGATTCTTATTTATCATATTGGTTATGATTTTGGCCGAGTTTTCTGTGATGTCTTCTTTCTATATTATTATTTCTAACATATTTTTAGAATAGAATTTCTGATCATATGAAAACTTATTTTGAGTATGGCTTGGTTTCATTTGAGATTTTCCAAACAAGTATCTCATTATTAATAAAAATTTTAACTATATAATCGATTTGTAATTTTTCCTAATGTTTTTTAAGCAGGAGTGTGGCTTGGTTTCATTTGAGATTTTGGAAAATAGTATCTCATTATTAATAAAAAAATTAATTATATATTATTTAATTATTTTTTTAGATATGGTAAAGTATTTGTTAAAAAATAAAAAGTATGGAAAGTTTATATAAAAAAATAATGTAATATTTATAAAGTCAAAGAATTTATCAAAAACATTAATTTATTATTGTGCTAAATTGGCATCCATCACTAATTTAAGTTGGTTATTTTATTTGTAAGTATTAGGGAGAGCTTTTTCAAAGACAAAAATGGAAAGAAAAATCAAAGGTATTCAAGTTTCAAGCCATTCCTTGCAGCCATGGAGTTTAAATCAATAATATCATACTAATTGCACAATTGGTAAATACTTCAAAATCCAAGATTTTTTCATTAATACTACCCTAGATTTGCAACAAATTATTGCTAATATTTTAGGATTTAAAATTGAAAAATTTCCATCAACCTACCTAGGTATTCCTTTGCATGATAAAGGAAATAAAAAGGAGCTTTGGATCTCTTTTTTGGATATAATGAAAGCTTGTTTGGGAGGTTAGAAAGGTAAGTTATTAACCATGGAAGGAAGGCTACAACTTATAAAGACTACATTGGAATCCATTCCCATTTATATGATGTCACTTTCAAGACTACCAATAACTATTGCATCAAAAATTATAAAACTTAAAGAGAATTTCTATGGAAAGGTTGTGAGAAAAAATATAGATTTCCTATTTGTAAGTGGGATAGGGTTTGCAGAAGAAAGAATATTGAAGGAGAAAGCTTGTAGAAGTACATATTTATGAATTTTCCACTAAGAACAAAGGTCGAGTGGAGATTATTCAAAGATCAAGGAAAGAATTGGGAAAATAATATTACTTCAAAATATATAGGTTCTCTTCATGGAAAGAAATTATTTAGGAAAAGAACTCTACCCAAAGGTTGATCAACATGTAACTTTATATTAGAGAGTTTACAATTGTTAAAGAAATATATTAGATGATGAGCCAATGAGGGTAGTTATGCAAATTTTTGGTCTCATGCTTGGTTGAAGCCTTATCCTCTTATCTCTAACTCAAAATGATAACCATTGGCTCAAGCATACCTAGCATGTAAAGGTCCAAAGGTCAAAGACTATATTATTATGAGAAAAAACTTTAGATCATGGATTTCTTAACCTAGTTGAAGGAGAGAAACTAAAAAAAATTGTAGATGGACTTCAAAAGATGCTTCAAGAATTTTATTTATCATTTTTTACATAAAAGGATGAGTTGGTTTGGAATTTATCAAAGAATGGTGGATACTTGGTCAAGTTGGGATGTGAGGATTTAGAACAATCAAAATTTCATTCTCCCAAAGATTTTTCTTGAAAGAACATTTGATCATTAGAGATTCTCCCTAAGGCCTCAACAATTCTTTGGTTAGTAGTTCAAAGTAAAATTTTTACAAGAGAGAGTATACAAAGAAGAGAATATTATGGACCCTTCAAATGTGCCTTGTGTGAGAAGGATTTAAAAACATCTGACCATTTATTTATTCATTTTTCATTTACTCACACCATTTGTGGTTATTTTTTAAAAACATGAAATTATATTAGGTAGCTCCATCAACATTGAAAGATAAAATGTTGGATTAATTATTTTAAAGCGAAAGCATATGACTTTCAGACTTGTTGAATCCATTGATAGATTAACGAGTCACTTAGAATCCTTCCTAGAAAATACCCAATGAGGGTGTGATTCTCAAGTCAATTGAAGGCTTTATCAAAATCCTACATGGATAGGACTATGTTTAGCATAGAGAAATTACCTCATGAAAAACCCTCGAGAAAACGTCTTGGGTTTGTTGTTGTCATGTATAGCTGCAACTTTATTAAATAGTGAAACAAATACCATAATAAAAGTAGAAGCCCCCACTTTAGGCAGAGTTAGCACATAGAATTGCATAGTAAAACCCTTGATATCCCTAATGATATGGCCACCAAAAAAAGAACAAACAAATAGTAACAAATGCAACTAAAAAATTCTAAACTACAAATTAAATTAATCCCATATATTACATTTATTTAATATAATAATTTTTTTTATAAAACAAATATAAAAAGGAAAGTAATTATATCATTAAAATTGTCCCTTCTTAATCCTTAGAGAAGAGATGCATAATTGTGACATTGAAATTATCCCCAAAGAAGGTGAAAGAAACTCTAAAGGAGGGCAACCTAGCTAATGGCATTATTATAGATATTATCATAAAATTGAATGGAGTTGTAAATATGTATGGAACATAAAAGGCTTCAGCTATATCAATTGAATGAGCATCACGTTGAGAGATATATCAATTGAATGGGCATCACGTTGAGAGATGATTTTGCTTTCCCACTTGTAGAGGAAGATAAATAAATAGATATTTATTTTTGAAAAACAATTGTTATGTCTACATTATTGATGCGCAAAGGGGAATATGAATGAATGAATCATGTAATATTAAGGAGTATTGAGGTTGCATTCAAAGAAGAATTTGTGGAATTTGGTATAGTCTGTACAATAATCATATGTCATGTTATTTTTCCTGATGCATCGGAGCACCAAGTAGTCAATCCTTTGTTGCCCAAATCCTCCCACCATGGAGAAGAAGGAGGAGAGGAATAGGAATGGTTTGCACCACAGTGGGCCTGGAGTAAATGATCCTTAAAAGTCACAAGGAAGGGGGCCACGTTCCAATTGATGCGACCAACTGACTTTTGGTCGTTCCAAAGGCTTGCGATAATTCACATCGACTTCCGGGACGGGTAAGCAACTCCCACTGTCTTCTCAGAGTTTTTGAACACTCTCATTGGCACCCCATCCACTAAGAACCTGAACACCCAAACAAATACACCCAATAAATGAATGATCTGTCTCTGTTTCTCTCTTTCTCGCCGACATGGGGGAGGGGAGACAAAGTTACTTACACCACATAATGCTTGTTCCAAAGAATGGAATATGTATGAATGTTTTTTCTAAGATCGAACCAAAGCTTGCAGCTCTCCCGGCTGCCAATGCCATTGACGAACACGTTGGTTTGGAGCTCCGGGGGTTTCCCTGTCCATTTCCTAAAAACGCATCCTGAGTAGAAAGTTGCCAATGTAAACAAATAGTACATAATTAGCTTAGTATTGATAACAAATGAAATTATGGAGCAGTAAACATAAAACAAATTGCTACTTACATAAAACGCAGTGTTGAGTAACCTAGCATCAATTTGATGTGGGAACTGAAATATCCAAATACATATTCTTCTTTTCAAGCAAACCTTATCACCTCATCACCACGTAGTAGTATTACATGAATATTATATATATGTGGCTTAGCAAGATTTGAACCTTGATCTTCTATTTGAAAATTGAAGAATCTAATTGACAAGATTATGTCTCCTATTTATGAAGATGAGTCAATCGTGTGTATATACATTTATTTAAATATATATATATATATTC
The DNA here is from genome assembly GCA_028583015.1 of Wollemia nobilis. Taxonomy (NCBI): domain Eukaryota; kingdom Viridiplantae; phylum Streptophyta; class Pinopsida; order Araucariales; family Araucariaceae; genus Wollemia; species Wollemia nobilis. The sequence continues at coordinate 252,401 of JAQPPZ010012805.1, read as the reverse complement.
AATGTGATTGAAATGAGATTACCATATTACATGGTCACCACGTAGTAGTAGTACATGAATATTATTTATTTGTGATTTAGCAAGATTTGAACCTTGATTTCCTATTTAAAATTTGAAAAATCTAATTGACAAGATTAAGTCTCGTATTTATGAAGAAACATCTTTGAGTCATCTTCATAAATATGAGATATAATCTTGTCAATTAGATTCTTCAATTTTTAAACAGGAGATCAAGGTTCAAATCTTGCTAAACCACAAATTATATTCATGTAATACTACTGCCTGGTGATGATGTAATATGGTAGCCCCATTTCAATCACAGTGAAAAAATATACATATATTTAAATAAATGTATATACACACATTTGAGTCATCTTTATAAACACAAGACATAATCTTGCCAATTAGATTCTTCAATTTTTAAATAGGAGATCAAGGTTAAAATCTTGTTAAATCATATATAAATAATATTCTTGTAATACTACTAAGTGGTGATGATTTAATAAGGTTTTCTATGTATTTGGATATTTCGATCAAATTGATGCAAGGTGACTCAAGAAGGACAGTTACTGCGTTTTATGTAAGTAGCAATTTATTTTATGTTTACTTCTCCATCATTTCATTTGTTATCAATACTAAGCTAATTATATACTATGTGTTTACATTGGCAGCTTTCTACTCAATATGCATTTGGGCACGACGAGCTGGACATAGAGTTTTTAGGAAATGGACACGGAAACCCCCGGACCTCCAAACCAACGTGTTCGTCAATGGCATTGGCAGCCGGGAGAGCCGCATCAAACTTTGGTTCGATCCTACAAAAGACTTTCATACATATTCCATTCTTTGGAACAAGCATTATGTGTTGTAAGTAACATAGATCATTCGTTTGTTGGGTGTATTTTTTTGGGTGTTCAGGTTCTTAGTGGAACGGGAAAAAGTGGATTACCGACGGAGGAAAATGCCACATCAATTGGGATGCGGCCCCCTTCCTTGTGAGCTTATTAAAACAGCATTCCACGCACGGGAGGATCCTTTCATCCAGGCCCACTGTGGTGCAAACCATTCTGTTGCCCCCTTCCTTATGCCCCCAAACCATTCCAATTCCTGTCCACCTTCGTCTTCGTGGTGGGAGGATTTGGGCAACAAAGGATTGACTCCTCATCGCTCCGATGGGTCAAGAGAAATTACATGACATGATTATTGTACAGACTATACCAGCTTCTACAAAATCTCTCCTGAATGCTTCCTTAATACTCCTTAAGATTACATGATTCATTCATTCAGATTCCCATTTACACATCAATAATGTAGACAAACAAATTATTTTTCAAAATAAATATCTATCTATTTATCTCCTCAATAAATGGGAAAGTAAAATCATCTGGATATAACTGACAGAATAATTAATATCTATCTATTTATTCTTCAATTGATATAACTGAAGCCTTTCATGCTCCATACATATTTACATTAATTCCATCTTACAAATGTAAAATGCTACGCATTTATTCTAATAATAAGTTTCCATAAATTATGTTCATTATGTTCTTGTTTTGCCGCATTATAATTCACTAGTTTTGAAAGGGCTAAGAATAATAATATGTTAACTTTTAATTCAACCACCAAAATAACCAAGCAATAATATAACATAAAAAACGTTTGAAATAATTTATAGGATAGTCATTACTGAAACCTCATCTTGCCGCATTATAATTCACTAGTTTTGAAAGGGCTAAGAATAATAATATGTTAACTTTTAATTCAACCACCAAAATAACCAAGCAATAATATAACATTAAAAAACGTTTGAAATAATTTATAGGATAGTCATTACTGAAACCTCATCGAAATATAAAACGTCTGAAGCTCTTTATTTTATTAGTGCATCAATGTTTCATTCTTAATTACAATGTTAAGTTATATATATATTAACACTTTCTTACTTTAAAGATAGTAGTTATTTGCATGGTATATATTTGTGCACATGCACAACTAATTAAAAATATTTGTGTTTTTATATCGTTATTTTCCTACTCTAAAGATAGTAGTCATTTGCATGGTATACACTTGTGAACATGCACAACTAACTAAGAATACTTGTCTTTTTACATTATTACACATTTTAACACTTATATACCTATTACTTTTTCTTGAAATAATTATTTAACTTAAAATAAACTCTTAATCTAATAATATATTCAAAATAGTAAATTATGTTTTAATATTTAAAAGGTCATTTAAAAAAAAAACATGTAATATATTCTAACATAAACATTTAAGAGCATCAAATAAATAAATCTTATGTTAACCTTACTTTTAACCATTTTTATGAATATTAAACAATACATGTAGCAAGGTGTGCTTCAATTACAGTTTCTTCTTATTTGTTTTCACACTTTCAAAACTATAAGCCGGCTGACCTGTGCCGCCTGGTGGAGCCTGATTTTCTCCGGAGAAATTTTTCATTTACAAAAGAAGACGTGCCTCTCACCTTAGACTCAAGTTACCTTTCCCGATAAGATGGTAGAAATATATTTAATCATAGCTTGGTTTCGTGGAAGAGTAACTATCGTTTATAAATATATTCTAAAATTCTTGAAGGAGGAAATTCTAGTCATATAATATATCATTAGAGGTGTATCATCATGAGGGTCAGCACTTTACACATATGTCCAAACTTATAAAAAAAAAATAAAAAATGTGCTGAGACTTTATATATATATATATATATATATATATATATATATATATATAATGGAGATATATAGGTAGGTAGTTAGATAGATAGATAGATAGATAATTTATGGAAATAAAATAAAAAATTAATTTAAATAAATATTTAATTTTGTATTTAATAAAAATAAAATAAAAGGGTTGTTTTTTTTTTTTCATCAACTAGTTATATTTATACAATCCTTTTAGTGCCTCTCATATTTGAACTTTAGTGTGAGCTACATCATCTATATGCCTCTATTGTTGAACCAAGTATTATTATTTTTTATTTGATATATAATAATTTTTTTGATTAATTAAATGGTGAGGGTTTTGAGAGGATTCCACAACCAATTACAAGCACTCCCTAGGGAGACCAAAAGGGCTGGAAACTGGAAAGGGGTCCTCAGCCAAGACAAACAAAAAAACTTGTTACAAGAAGCTAACAAAGGATCGAACAACATAAAACCAACCTAACAAAAATTTAACCAAGAAGCTCAAGGTGGCAACTGAGAATTATCTAGAACTTTCAGGCCCAAGGAGACAAACTACAATAGGCCACCCATCCTTCTATTCACATCCTCAATGAAATCAACAACAATCTTGAGCGTACCCAGCACACATTTTTGTTTGTCATTAATAGATTTGATCGACTACATCAAGAATTTGATAGACTCCATCATGTGGAAAAGTCCATATCTACCACTCTAGCTAACCACGCATGTTGATTCTCATCAAGAAAGACATTTGGATTTAATAAGGGAATCCTACAATTTGAGACCTCATTTAAATTTTTCTTTTTTGATAGTCTTAAGGAATGTCTATTTTTGCAATAAATTATATTTTTTATTATAATATAAATGATTATGTAATAGAATGATGTATATATGAAAGAATGTTTAATGAAGTTTCTTTTATATGTAAATAATTTCATTTTTACTTCGAGGTCACCATAGGAGTTAAGAGAACACTTGAAGGCCCTAAAGCAGTTTTGCAAGAACTTTTGCATTGACGTAAATACCAACGAAACCAAGGACATGATCTTCTCTAACCAAAATAATAAGAATCCATTAAATTTTTATTTTGAAGTAATAAAGTATAAATATCTTCACCTAGACTTCAATAAAATGGAAATCATGTAGAAGAAAGAGAACTTTGGGAGGATGAATGACACTTTTACATTATAAAATAGAAGTAGAGAGGTTGAATGAAGGGACTACAAGACTATACAAATTGTACTTGAGCTATTAATTGTATCATGGTGCTACTAGGTATGAAGTGTAGGCTAGCAACACATCATCATACTTAAAATAGAGATAAGTATAGAATTTAAAAGTGTTTAATTACAAAAAAGATAAATCAAAATAAAATTTTTAAGTTCATATTAAGTTCTTCTATCATAAATAAGTACCTTCTATATAGGGCAACTGTTATTATTTATTTTCTAAGATATCTAAAAATTCAAATAGATGGATGCAAATAGATGCCTCAAATTTGTAAAATAAGAAGATATGAGCAAAACAAATTAAATAAAATATGGATGAAGCAAAAAAAATAAGTGGATGAACAAATGGAATATCAAGGTGAATCCATGTCCAAATAATAACAAAAATGTTAAGAAAAAAATTAGGGTAGTTGTGTGGGAAAACAAGTTAGAAAGAAATAATAATAAAAAAACTATCTTGCTATGTATAACCCTACATACCACCACTTCCAAAAATCCTATATAGGAGAAAATACCAATTAAAAAGCAAATATGCCCATGGCCCAAGTAAGGACTAGCTCACACCAACTTAGATGTGAATAGATAGTTGGAAGAGACCAAAAGAGGAATGGAAGAAGAGGATATATACCTTTTGTGCATTAGGGCTAATGCATACAGTTAGTTATACAATTATAGAGAAGCATTTTATTTTTAAATGCAATGCATACAATTATATTCAAGCTAATTATGCTAATATTATAGTAGTGATATTATTGCAAGAATTGTTTGAAGATGAGAAAGCAAAGAATATAGGAAAATTCATCATTAAAATTACTAACAAAATATCAATGTTGTAAAATTCAAAATAATTGGATGATTTTTGGGGGTTGGAAGCCATAGTTATTTGTAAATTTATGTCTCATAAGCTACTTTTGGTCCTCTAGACATTAAAAATATTTTATTTTATTCTATGCAGGATGGTAGAAAGTTAAATGATTGGTTGGTTTCATTAATTAGTAATACTAAGATATCTATTTAAACAATTTAATGGTAATCGTATTTTTAAATTCTTTAGAGTAATGCATCCCCTCCTCTAACTCCCTCTTCCCAACCCAAGAAAATAAGCAACACATTTTATAAATTCCATGTCAAATTTATTCAAGTATAGATTGTTTTTTTAATAATTTTATAATATTTTTAAATACTTTTTTTTTGGTAAGTTGAAAAAATTAAATTAAAATAGGGTTTTAAAATGGGACCCCAAAACCATGGTACATAAGCAATAGTGTTGCAGTAATATAGTAATACCAAAGATAAATCTCATGACCAGGGGGTAAGTCCCTAAGAAGCAGAATGGGAGTCAAAAGACACCACAACTACTATAACACTGAACCAAAGACAAAGGAGACCCCAAGCCCTCCTATAGAGGCAGAATTACAACAGGAGAATTCCATAGGAAAAAAAAATTGAAAGACCCACTTGTTTGACAAAAGTAAATATGAGAAATATTGCAGGGACCTTTACCAGTGATTCTAAGGAGAGCCCACATAAAAGTACAAACAAAATGTATAACAAATTTTGAAATAAATTTAGCACCCATGAGCTTTATCACTTTTGGCCAAGTCAGCAATGTTGTGAGGAAATTCATCATACCAAATGGAGAGGTCTTCAATGGTGGTTTCCATGTTGGCAAGATAATCAGCTACTTTATTGGACTCTCTGTAAGTGTGTTGTACCAAAAACTCCTACCATTGTGAAATAATTTTGCATATTTCTTTGATCATAAATCTAGTTTGCCATGATGGTTCTTTGCCATTTTAATGTAGTTTATTATATTTAAGGCATCCCCTTCAATGATAATTTTATTGTCACAAACTTGAATAAGAGAAACACCTATCCACAGGGCACGAGTTTCTGCAAAATGATTTATTTGAATCCCTAATAACTCCGCAAAAGCCAAGATGATATGTCCCCTGAAGTATCTAAGAACTCCCCTTGCACTTGTTTTTCTGGGTTCCCTTTGGAAGCACCATCAAAGTTGAATTTAATCCAACCCTGAGGTAGCGGTTGTTCCTGGGGTTGGATTTTGAGTGCACACAAATATCATCCATAGGAATATGCAAAGATGAAAACAAAGGGAGTTCAGGGGAGTTGGAAGGAATAGGAGGGCAAGGGATAAGGGAGGCATTTTCAATGGCATAGCTTAATATTCTATTAGATACCGAGAAGGCATCCCTTGAAATATCTATAAAGGCTCTACTATTTCTTTCCAACCAGATCTGCTACAAAAAAATGATGAAGGCAAGACTTCCAAAGAAAGGTATGTTAGGACCCTCCTAACATATTATAATTGTATTTATCAGGGGTGCATCTTTCCAATCGCACCCCATCCTTCATATTTATGTACATCACCATATTCATTTTAAATCATCAAACAATTATTCAATATATAATCTATTGCAGGTTTTCCTCAATATTAAAAGCGATTCAATAGTCAAAGGCGATATATTTCATTTTTCACTTGCATTCAACCTTCATACAATTAGTATTCTAACATTTGGATCAGAGCCATCATCCGCCTGCCACTGTTTACCCTCCGCTGCCATACTCCAATGAACGCTGCAAATAATTTTTTTTTTACCCTGATACCTTCCGCTGTCCTCACCTCTTCAATGCCTCAAAACAAACACCCACCATAACAGTTAATCCACTCTCACAGCTGGCATAAGCTATCAACAAAAAATCATTGCCTCAGCTATCATAACATTGCCCGATATAGCTATCAAATCACCGTTGTTCTAAGCTTTTGGTGATCCCACGGACATCTCACTGTTATACCAGGATAAAAAGTAGATGAAGTCAAAGGCCCTACAAATACATTTTAAGCTCTTGCTCCCTCGGTGAACACAAAAGCATTCAGATGGCATTAATCCATGTCATAATCCTCGTCAAAATTTAAATCTTCGCCAAAGGACTAAAACGCAAAGGAAAAAAATTATTAAGTTACGACGACGTCCGAAACGCAGAGGGAAAACATAAAAAAAAAAAATTGCTAAAACAACTTATAAAGTTGTTAAAACAAAAAAATTATTTAATTTTAATTTTTTGCTCACCTGGTACCAAGTCACATTGATCGTTACCTACACCAACCACAATGGCCGAAGGACGATGATCACTGGATTCCATCCACGAGAAACACAAAAGGCTTGCTGAAGAAGTTAACTAGGAAAGAGAGGAGAATCCCTATACCACAAGAGAACTCTTCGAAAAAATATTTGCAAAGGATGTTAAACTTGATGCCATTAGTCAAAATCAGGCAACATCACATGCAAACTCAACCAACAATGGGTCATCAAACCGAGCAATGTTAGGAGGTCCAAAAAATTCCATTCTACCATGGACAACCAAATTAGACTTCCCAAAATTTGAAGGTGGAGACCCTACAAACAGGATCTACCGAGCAGAGCAACATTTCTCACTAAATCAAATTCCAAAAATGCAAAAATTGCATATCGCCTCCTTCCATTTGGAAAACGATGCCATCCAATGATACCAATGGTTTGAGAAAACTAATGGCACTCCGATGTGGTCAGCCTTTACACAGAACCTATTAGTATGATTCGGCCCTAGCAAGTTTCAAATATTTATAGGGGCCCTCATTAAATTATGCCAAACCACTTCGATAAGCGAATACCAAGCAGAATTTGAAAGGCTAGATAATCGAACATCAGGATTAGACGTTGCCTTCTTTCAAGAATGTTTTGTCAGTAGATTAAAAGAATAAATTCGAATTGAGGTGCAAATGTATAACCCTACAAACATGTTAGAGACCATGGGCTTAGCGAAATTAGCAGAGGACAAAATCAAGGCACGGAACCGGTTCACAAAACCAACTTGGGGGAAACCATCAAACACTTATACCAACCCCAAACCAATGCAAAATGGACGAACCCAAAACTCCTACACATCCCCCAAAATTAACCTTGCTCTACCAATTAAGTGTCTGAGTTTCGAGGAAATGAAGGAAAGACAAGCTAAGGGTCTTTGCTACCATTGCGATGAGAAATTTGACAGAAATCATAAATGTGCCTCATGAAAATTATATATTCTAGATGCCACAGAAGAAGGAAATTCTACTGAAGAGGAACCTGAACTCGAAGTAGAGGTATTATCCAACACACTTGAAAGTGACAAAGAAAATGCACCAAAGGTTTCCTTCAACACCCTTGCCAGATTTTTTGCCCCTCAAACAATGTGAGTTAAAAGGTATTTTAAGAAACAAAACCTTACCGTGCTCCTAGATTCTGGTAGCACGCACAATTTTATCGATCCAAAGGTGGCTAAACAAGCAAATTTTTTTATATACCCTTGCAATAACTTCGAAGTGATGATTGGAAACGACAAAAAAATTGCATGCAAAGGAAAATGCAAAAATATAAAACTAACTATGGGGGTTTATAACATGAAAGGCGACATGTACGTCCTACCCCTAGGTGGGTGTGACATTGTACTAGGCGTACAATGGTTATGAACCTTGGGCGTAGTCCAATGGGAATTTGATGAACTATGGATGAAATTCACAGCAAAGAACCAAACATATATTATCCAAGGCCTGAAATAAGGACCTTCCCAAATCGTCAGCTCGCATAGAATGGAGAAAATTATCCGAAAAGGAAACAAAGCAATGGTCGCCAAATTATTTTCAATTCAACCTAGTCACAAAGAAGACAAGACACTAGAGTTACAAAATATTTTAGACCATCATAAGGCGGTATTCAATGAACCAAAAGGACTACCTCCACAACGAAGTCACGATCACACTATTCCACTATTTCCAGGGCATCAACCTCCTAATATTATACCTTATCGTTATCCATACCTTCAAAAGACTGAAATAGAGAAATTAGTACAAGAGCTTCTTAAGGAAGGAATCATTAGACCTAGCAAAAGCCCTTACTCCTCTGCAATTATTTTAGTTAGAAAAAAGGATGGCTCGTGGCGTTTATGTGTCAATTTTCGAGCGCTTAATAAAATTACCTTCAAAGATAAATTTCCTATTTCGGTCATAGACGAGCTATTTGATGAACTCCACGAGGCAGCTTATTTTTCCAAGTTGGACTTACGGTCAGGCTACCACCAAATACGAGTCAATGAAAAGGATATTCCTAATACGGCCTTTCACACTCACAAAGGGCACTACAAATTCTTGGTGATGCCATTTGGCCTTACCAATGCTCCTTATACCTTTCAAAGTCTAATGAATAAGGTATTTCACCCTTTCCTTCGTAAATTTATATTAGTTTTCTTTGATGACATTTTGATTTATAGAAAAACATGGGAAGAACATTTGGACCATGTTAGACAAGTGTTCCAAATCTTGAAGGAAAATCAAATTTATGCAAAAAGATCAAAGTGTTCCTTTGGAAAACAAGAAATTGAATACTTAGGGCATATTGTCTCAAAGAAAGGCGTTATGGTAGATCCTTCCAAAATCAAGGACATGAAAAATTGGCCTATTCCAAAAACCTTAAAAGCTCTATGTGGGTTTCTTGGACTAATGGGATATTATAGAAAATTTGTCCAAAATTATGGTGAAATCGCTGCTCCTCTATCAACATTACTTAAGAAAAACACTTTCAAATGGTCGCCTAAAGCAGATGAGGCATTTATCACCTTGAAAACTGTAATGTGTACCACCCATGTTCTAGCCATGCCCAACTTTTCTAAACTATTTGTCATTGAAAGTGATGCTTCAGGAATAGGAATGGGAGCCGTACTCATGCAGGATGAAAGGCCTCTAGCTTTTATAAGCAAAGCATTTTCTCCTAAGAATTTAGCTCGCTCTATGTATGAAAAAGAGATGTTGGTGATTGTCCATGCTATTCAACATTGGAGGCCTTACCTTATTGGCCAACATTTCATTATACACACTGACCATCATAGCTTGAAGTATTTTTTGGAACAAAGGACTAATACCCCGAAACAACAAAAATGGGTTACTAAACTTCTTGGCTATGATTATGAAATTACATATAAAAAGGGCAAGGACAACATGGCAACCGATGCACTTTCTAGAAGATTTGAAGATATGCCTCAAATCCATGCTCTTTCCTCCATTATTCCTAAATGGGTAGATGAGGTGCATGAAGAATGGATAAATGATCCTACTATCCATGCCTTAATTCAACAACTTCAACATAATCCTAGTAGCAAACCTCCATACACTTGGAAGGACAATATATTAAGATATAAATGGAGGATGGTCCTCACCCCCAATTCAACTTATCAAAAAAAACTTCTTCATGAGTTACATACTTCACCCACTGTAGGCAACTCAGGGTTCTTAAAAACCTATAAAAGAGCCACTACCTCCTTCTATTGGGTAGGAATGAAAAATTACATCAAAAACTTTGTAAAATAATGTGAAGTTTGCCAAAGACAAAAGGGGGAGACCCTCGCTATTCCAGGATTACTTCAACCTCTTCCTATACCCACCAAAACATGGGCAGATATTTCTATGGACTTTATTGAAGGATTACCAAAATTAGGAGGAAAAACAACCATTTTCGTAGTTGTTGATCGTTTATCTAAATATGCCCATTTTTGTCCTATGGCTCATCCTTATACTGCTAGCACTATAGCCCACCTCTTCCTCGATAGATAACATATTTAAATTACATGGTATGCCGTCCATAATTATTAGTGACCACGACCCAACTTTCACTAGCACATTTTAAAAGGAATTATTCAAATTACAAGGTACTCAACTTTGTATGAGCTTCGCTTACCATCCTCGAACCGATGGCCAAACAAAAGTTGTAAATAAATGCTTGGAAAAATACCTTCGATGTTTTGTTTCTACTCAACCACTCCATTGGGTAAAGTGGCTTTCACTAGTGTAATGGTGGTATAACACTTCATACCATACGTCCATAAAAATGACTCCTTATGAAGCACTATATGGTCAAACACCACCATCCCTCACTTCCTATATTCTAGGGACTACAAAAGTCCATGTGGTGGAAACGAAACTTGCTAATCGAGATGACATACTATGGATCCTAAAAGATAACCTACACACCACCCAGCATCACATGAAGTATCAAGCCGATCAACATAGAAGCGAACATATTTTCCACGAGGGTGATATGGTTTTCTTATGTCTCCAACATTACCGACAATCCTCTCTTAAACAAAAAGGTTCTCAGAAGTTAGCACCCAAATTTTACGGGCAGTATAAAGTTCTCCAATGTATTGGGACCATTGCTTACAAACTTGAGCTTCCTCCCTCTTCCAAAATTCACCTCGTATTTCATGTATCTTGCCTTAAGCTCACAGTTGGAACCCATATCATGACACAACCCACTCTTCCTAAATTCTCAGAGGATGGAGTACTTCTAGTCGAGCCAGAAGCTATCTTCGATCGCCACTCTCGTCACCTTCATACTCGCGATATCATGGAAGTTTTAATCCATTGGAAAGGTCTACCTTTAGAAGATGCGGCTGTAGACACCAAAACAGCACCAATCCGATTATGTGACTGCAAACACTGATCTCTTTGACACACATAGCCCCCAGGGCAGCCCTCAGAGGTTAAATAGTGATCCTAACCACTTTTACAGCAATTTTGGAAGGTCAAAAAGCAATTTGGCACCTTCAGACACTCTGCTCCAGATTCATCCCACCTCAGGACGAGTACAGACTCGAATTCATTCCATCCAGGGATGATTTCCAATTCGTTCTTGGGTAGGGCGAATTCCAGGTTCAACAGGAAAAAAGAAAAATTGTGCCAAATGGCAGCCAAGGACAGTCAATTAAGGCTCCCTGCCTTGCATGCACATGTAGGTGAGCAAATTGAACGTTAGAGGACTGTCACAAGGGCATTCATGGAAGCCCAAGTTAGGGAGGAATCTCCTCCCTCCTGGGAAGGAATGGCTGCCAAGTGGCACCCCTGCATGCCCATTCAAAGAGACCTCTTGGGTCTATAAATTGGTGAGCTTCCTCACCCAAAGAAGACAGGTTAGAAGCATTTTTAAGCAACAAAGTGATGCCAAATTAATACCATGCTTTACCTTTGATTCACCTCTTCCAATAACCACCCAATGACCTCCCTTGCGAAAGAGATCAAGGATGTGGAAGATGTGAATCAAAGGTAAAGCGCGGTATTAATTTGGCAGCACTTTGTTGCTTAAAAATGGTTCCAACCTGTCTTCTTTGGGATGAGGAAGCTCACCAATTTAAAGAACCAAGGGGTCTCTTTGAATGGGCATGCAGGGGCGCCACTTGGTGGCCATGCCTTCCCATGAGGGAGGAGATTCCTCCCTGACTTGGGCTTCCATGACTACCCTTGTGACAGTCCTCTAACGTTCAATTTGCTCACCTACGCGCGCATGCAAGGCAAGGAGCCTTAATTGACTATCCTTGCCTGCCATTTGGCACAATTTTTCTTTTTTCCCGTTGAACCTGGAATTCACCCTACCCAGGAAAGAATTGGAAATCGTCCCTGGATGGAACGAATTCCAGTCTGTACTCGTCCCGGGGTGGGATGAATTTGGAGCAGAGTGTCTGAATGTGCCAAATTGCTTTTTGACCTTCCAAAATTGTTGTAAAAGTGGTTAGGACCATTGTTTAACCTCTGAGGGCTGCCTTGGGGGCTGTGTGTGTCAAAGAGATCAATGTTTGCACTCACATAATCAGATTGGTGCTATTTTGGTGTCTATAGGTGAATCAAAGGTAAAGCGTGATATTAATTTGGTAGCACTTCATTGCTTAAAAATGCTTCAAACATGTCTTCTTTGGGGTGAGGAAGCTCACCAATTTATAGACCCAAGGGGTCTCTTTGAATGGGCATGCAGGGGCGCCACTTGGCGGCCATGCCTTCCCAAGATGGAGGAGATTCCTCCCTGACTTGGGCTTCCATGACTGCCCTTGTGACAGTCCTCTAACGTTCAATTTTCTCACCTACGCATGCATGCAAGGCAGGGAGCCTTAATTGACTGTCCTTGGATGCCATTTGGTGCAATTTTTATTTTTTCCCATTGAACCTAGAATTTGCCCTACCTAGGAATGAATTGGAAATCATCCCTAGATGGAACGAATTCCAGTCTGTACTCGTCCCGGGGTGGGACGAATTTGGAGCAGAGTGTCTGAAGGTGCCAAATTGCTTTCTGACCTTCCAAAATTGTTGTAAAAGTGGTTAGGACCACTTTTTAACTTCTGAGGGCTGCCCTGGGGTTTGTGTGTGTCAAAGCGATCAGTGTTTGTTGTCACATAATTGGATTGGTGCTGTTTTGGTGTCTACATATGCCCCTTTTTGGAAAGCACTACGGGTGACGCAGTGTTGAGCAAAAATAGATAACCAAAGCACTAATGATTAGGATTTCTTGGTAACCTAACCAAATTTTGATGCCCCAAGCATGGAAAGGGGATGCATTCTTGAATCCTTGCTTCTGACGAGCGAAGGCACTCAATTCAAGTGTTAATATTTTTCGATGAGGTATTACTTGACATTGGACATTGATCAGTCATGAATAGGCAAAGGGTGCAACCTTTTGTCTGTGAGAACCTTGAGTTCATGATTCACGAAATGCCAAGTGATTTGATCAATTGTGATTATTGCTTGTTTACTACCCCAAGTAGGAGCGTAATTGTCTTTGTCAATGATTCTTTAAATGCATGCCTTTTTCCTTAATTGGGTGTGTGTTTCTTGATTGGTGACTAAGTGTGACTACCCCCTCAAGCGATGAATTGATGAGGGAATGACCTTCATGAGAAAAGCGACGAGTCTCTTGACTCAAGTTGAATTGTGCAAGGGTGTCCTTAGATGGTTTAGCGTTAGGTGTGTGCATTTTTTCGACATTTAGACCTATTTTTGGTGGGTGGTAACCCTTTTTGGAGCTAAAATTGGCAAAAATTCGTCCTCCCGTGGAGCGGTCCAGCTAAGGTAGCCTTCTTATGGAGTAGGATAGTGATAATTTGTGACCCCAACGTCTATTTTGCATGCCCGGGATGTCAAGTGCAACAACACTCTCATCGGGCAAGTTTATTAGCTGTTTTAGTGCATTTTTGTTCAATTTTTGCTGTTTTTTGAAAATTTTGCCCTAAATTCGTCCCAGGTGGGACGAATACCAGCTTAGTATTCATCCCAAGGTGGGACGAGTGCTAACCAGAGTGCTCATCCTAGGGGGGAACTAATATAAGCTCAAAAGGCCTATTTAAAGGTCAAAACTAGGGTTTGGGCTCATTTGCATCTGAATTTTCTTGTGATTTGGAGCTCTAGGGAGGAGGAGGTTAATTCTATGAAGTGAAGCACTGCCAAATTTCTCTTGACATCATGAGTGCATAGACTAGATCGAGCGACGAAGTTGAAGCGAGACCAGTAAGTGGTCCCTAGTGTTATTACTTTTGTTTAAAACTGCAAGTGTTTTGTTTAATTTTCTTTGTGATGATGTTTTTCAAAATTTAAAATTGAAACCCTGAAACTGAGCTGAACACAACCAAGACTTAGTGTACAACTAAATGACAAACGTAGTGAAAACCTAGGTAAAGAATTATTATTTTTCTTATAACTAAAACTCTAGGATAAACATAACGTAAAACCCTAGTTCTTAGGTTGAGCTAGTCAGTTTTAAAATGTAGGTTAAAATCCTAGGTTTAAAACTATTATTTTAATTTTATTTTGTTTGTGTAGACTTTTTAGACTTAGAATATCGAAATCCTACGACTGACAATAGGACTAAAAATATTTGTGTTTTTGTTAATTAATCGTTTAGAGTTTAGAAACCCTAGGGCTGACAAATTTTTTTTTTTTGAACTTTTGTTTTGTTTTTGAATTTATCAGTTAGGATTAGAAACCCTAGGACTGACAAATTAATTTTTGTTTTTGATTTTTGTTTTATTTTTAAATTTATCAGTTAGGATTAGAAACCCTAGGACTGACAAATTAATTTTTGTTTTTTTTTTTTTTGTTTTGTTTTTTAAGTTATCAGTTAGGATTAGAAACCCTTAGGTCAATTAATTTTTTGAATTTTGTTTTGTTTTTAAAGTTATTAATTAGGATTAGAAACCCTAGGACTGACAAATTAATTTTTGAATTTTTTTTTTTTTTTTTTTTAAATTATCGGTTAGGATTAGAAACCTTGCTGACAAATTAATTTTTGAATTTTGTTTTGTTTTGTTTTTGGAATTTATGTTAGGATTAGAAACTAGGAATTATTTGTTTTGAATTTTTGTTTTGTTTTTTATTTAGTTAGGATTAGAAACCCTAGGACTGACAAATTAATTTTTGTTTGAATTTTTATGTTTGTTTTTGGCTGTATATTGGTAGACAATGTTGTATATTCATGTTATTGTTATACAATTTTTTTTCATGATTTTAATTTTTTTGAATTGTTTTCTTTTGTAGGTTGTTAAGAGCCAGTACTGTGTACCTACTACTTTTGCTAAAGTGTGGGGGGCGCTAACTGTGGCTGACTGGGAGTGGATTGATGTCCTTGGGCTCAAGCAGGTGGCTTGACTAGAGCCTGTGGTTAGGGATCGGGCTTATATGACGGCCCTGATCAATCTGTGGGATCCTCGGACCAATACCTTCCATATCCCAATAGGGGAGATGACAGTGACCTTGGAGGATGTCTATCGGCTTCTACGGATTTCGATAGATGGACTGCCGATCAGGACGTCACCGTGTGATCAGCGAACAGCTGTACTGATGTGATGCTTTTGGCATGGGGAGGAACTGGGTGTGGAGGATCTAGTGGAGAGGGTAGAGGGCGACTCCAAAATTGGCAAGATTTTGGTCCGATGGTGGTTGGAGAGGGGGGTGTTGGGAGTGAGGCATGCATTCCTTATGGGCCTCATTTCCAACATGCTGCTACCTGACTCGTCAGGTGCGAGGTTCTCATGGAACCTATTGGATTTGGTTTGATGGTTGGTAGAGTGCCTGACAGAGGCATCACTAATCATGAGATGGGGACAGACACTGCTGGCACATCTCTATGGTGAGCTGTACGTGGTCCGCTGCCAAAAGCAAAAGGGGATTAGCTGCAAATATCTATTGTAGATCTAGACTTGGAAGCACATAGCGATGGAGAGGTCGATCGGGTTATCGTGGATGACTCAAAAGATGGAGGATAGGGAGATAGGATATGCAGTTCTATGGATTAGGGAGAGGGAGTGGGTAGGGGGAGCCGATGCCCTCACTCGGATTACTCCAGGGGAGGTGCTCTGGCACCCCTATCAAGACTATCCATCCTGGCCGAAGGCTGGAGAGTGGCTTCGACACATATGCAAAGAGCGATGGCTGATTGGGTGGCACGGGACTGAGCATGAGTTCTTCTCCTATAGTCGGGTGACATGATAGTTTGGGGTGCACCAGGGGTTTCCTGGTGAGCCCATGGTCTATCAATCGGGGGATGAGAGAACTCTAGACCGACCGGTCATCGCACCACTAGGCAAGGATTTAGATGCGGTGATCGATGTCTTGGACATGGATGACGTTGAGACTATCATAGAGTATGACCAGTGGTGGGTACTATAGTGATGGCAGGGAGAGGGGCCACTGGGAGGTGCGGAGGTGGCAACAGCGAGTGGGGAGGTGCCGAGGCACTAGGGGATGATTTGGGAGCTCCTCGATAGGATGCAAACATGGTGGAGGTGGAGGATGAGGATGCGAATTTGGGGGTTTTGGATCAACCGAAGATGTAGGACATCATGGAGCAGTGGGAGCCAGAGTAGGCTACTGTTCTAGAGATGCCCATGCCTCAGACGGATGCGAAGGACATGGAGTTTGGGTTACATGCTAAGTATGCATTGTTGGAGGGGCTGTTGCAGAGGCGTGATGAGGAGTTGGGGGATGCACTGCAGGAGAGGGATCTCCTACGCATGCAGCTGGCAAAGTGAGAGAATGCATTGGATTCTTATCATCGGTAGGATGGGGGTAATGATGCGGCACGAGAGAGGGATCTCCTATGGATGTAGCTGACATATAGGGATAGGGTTTTGGTGCAGCACAACAATGCAGTAGCTTATTACTATCAATGGGAGCCAGAGTGGTTGTAGCAGGAGATAGATTTGTCTCGACATCGAATGGATATGGAGGGAGAGATCATCCACCTCGGTGGGCGGTTATCTGATCCCCCAGGAGGTGGATGGTCATGCCAGACGAGGGGCAGTGATACTGAGTAGTCAGCATCATCTCATCATAGGTGACTGGATGAGAGAAAGGGTAGAAGGCATGATGCGAGGGCTAGTAGTAGCTACCCTGAGGGGTCCCATAGGACCCACACCATGGGGGGTAGTTCCCATTGCATCGATCCTATGTGATCATGGTGGCTGATGCCCTAGGCTTGGGGGTTTTTGAGCTTTTGGATTGTGCGGGGTCAGATGACTGGTTATTGTAGCTGGAGCATTTTTGATGATATATAGATGACTTTATTTTGTTTATGGAGTGATGATTTGATTTTATGCTTGATGAGTGATGAGTATGGATGTATGCATGTTAATTTATTTCGATGGATGCATATGTTATGATGAATGCAAATGTTTTTGATGTATATGTGATATGCAAAATGTAATGGATGAATTGAATTTGTGTTGTTTGGTTAGGGCACCATAGACTGTTTAGGACTTTGTGATTTTGTTTTTAGGCAATTACTGTGGTAAATGACTTTGCATGTATACATGTGGTTTTTTGTATTTTTTGATGTTAATGTGAGGATGAAAAGTAGCGTAGTTGGTTTAGAAATGTAGCTAAGGTTTTCTGAGACTCAGATGGTTTTAACTCACTAGCCATGACTGTATTTTATCTTACAAGACTTTTGAACAAGGTATGAATTGGACTTGTCTTTAACCAAGCTATTTCACATCCCTGTGTGTGCAATTGAGTTCATTTATGTGGTATTTGTCAGGATACCACTAGTTCCAGATAGGTGTCAACCAAACCTGTACTGAGGATCACCTAATAAGCTCTACTAACTCCTTTGTTGTATTTAGTTAGATTAATCTACGGTGCTATCTAGGATACCATAAGCTAGCTCATCCACATACAAACATTGATCTGTACACGAGTTAATGTGACAGATATATTGTCATGCGGGAGGTTTACCACCAGTGACCAATAGGCTATCCAGCCAAATGGTACTGAGGTTTGCCTCATGACCTATCGAAATGCTGAGAGTTCCAGGGATTCATGTTCGACTCCCTTCTTTTCTTGAATTGTATTGGGATACTTGCTCATTTGTAGTGATAAAAATCATTGTTTATTTTTAATTTTTTTTTGAGCAAGGGATTTGGATTTTGAGTGATAAGAATCACTATTGTATGTGCTTTGATGTATGCACTCGGTGGTGATGTCAAATTTTTGGAGTTTTGACTTTTTGTAAAATTTTGATGTTTGCAACTTTTTTTTTGAGAACTGGGGATCTTGGGGAATTGGGTAGGGAAGATGTTGTCCTTTGCCAACTCTGCATTCTTGGGGTCATTCGCATAGGGTGATGAGCAAGATAACCATTTTTCTTATGGTGACTGGATTACGTGCGGTTTCATCTCGTTCACACAACTTGGGAATTTTTATGTGTTTTAATTTATGTTGGGATGCTACATAACAAGGTGTGATCCAAGTAGAACTCTCTCTTCGTAAAATATGTCTGACTTGGTACAGTACATGGATAGAAAGAAAAATGATGACTAAAAGATGAAAACTTTGATACATTAGAAGACCATTGACCAGTTGGTAAAAAGAGTGAATTGCATTTTTTTTTTTGACTTATAAAATGGAAAAATGTTGAACAAGATGGACTAGCAGAGTAATTACGGTCTATGGTGCCTTGACCTATACGACCACAAATATGCAATGTATGGGTGTGATGTTAATGCAGCTACATATTTTTGTATTTTTAATGGATTGATTTTTGTGAATATGAATATGAGATGTGAGAAGAGCTTTTATTGATGAATTTGAGCATGCCTGGAAATGAGATGCGAATTTTTGTTGTTTTTGATAATTTTTGAATTTTCTTATTTTTGACCAAGCGATTGTGGGAATCCTTGGAGCATTTTGGGATTGACCAAGCGATTATAGGAACCTTGGAGCATTTTGGGATTGACCAAGCGATTATAGGAATCCTTGGAGCATTTTGGGATTGACCAAGCGATTATAGGAATCCTTGAGCATTTGGGATTGACCAAGCGATTGTAGGAACCTTGGAGAATTTTGGGATTGACCAGCGATTATAGGAATCCTTGGAGCATTTTGGGATTGACAAGCGATTATAGGTTCTTGGAGCATTTTGGGATTGACCAAGCGATTGTAGGAATCCTTGGAGCATTTTGGGATTGACCAAGCGATTGTAGGAATCCTTGGAGCATTTTGGGATTGACCAAGCGATTGTAGGAATCCTTAGAGCATTTTGGGATTGACCAAGCGATTGTAGGAATCCTTGGAGCATTTTGGGATTGACCAAGTGATTATAGGAATCCTTGGAGCATTTTGGGATTGACCAAGTGATTATAAGAATCCTTGGAGCATTTTGGGATTGACCAAGTGATTATAGGAATCCTTGGAGAATTTTGGGATTGACCAAGTGATTGTAGGAATCCTTGGAGCATTTTGGGATTGACCAAGCAATTATAGGAATCTTTGGAGCATTTTGGGATTGACCAAGTGATTATAGGAATCCTTGGAGCATTTTGGGATTGACTAAGCGATTATAGGAATCCTTGGAACATTTTGGGATATGGCTCTCTTAGATATGGAATGGTCACAAATAACTGATGTTCAAGGGTTCTATTTCCTTGATTCCATCAAGAGAGGCTAGCCGATATGTCTCAGGTCCTATTTTGCTATAAATTACATATGGACCTAACCAATTTGCTGTGAACTTGTCCCTTAGGTGGGACGACAAACTAGAGTTATGTTGGTTTTACTTCAAGACCAAATCACCAACCCGAAAGTCCCTCAGGTGAAATTTCATGTTGTAAGCTTTCTTAAGTTGCTCTTGATAGATACGTAAATGCTCGAGAGCATTAACGCATCATTTGTCAAGCAACGTAAGCTGGTCTAACCAGGCCTGTCGCACAGCGTCATCGTCAATGAACTCTTGCATTGATATGCGTAGGGAAGGAATTTTCAACTCGAGAGGCATTACTACCTCAGAGCCATACACGAGCAAAAACAGAGTTGCCCAAGTGGGCATCCGAATGCTAGTGTGATAAGCCCATAGGGCAAGTGGAATTTGGATGTGCCAATCCTTATGACTATCTATGACCATATTATTAAGGATGGCAACTAGCATTTTGTTTGACGCCTCTGCTTGCCCATTTGCCTATGGATAATAGGTTGTCAAAAAACTATGCTGAATTTTGTACTTTGTGGTCAAAGCATGCACGTCTTTGTTCTTGAATGACATCCCATTATCCGAGACTATTTTGGATGGAATACCAAAATGACATATGATGTTATGCAAAATGAACTCCACAATGCGGGGTCTTGTCGTAGAGGTAAGCGGAACTACTTCCACCCATTTGGTGAAATACTCTATGGCCGTTATGATAAACATGTGACGACCTGATGATGCAAGGGAGATCTTTCCAATTAGATTGAAGCCCCATTATGAAAACGGCCAAGAAGACTGGACTTTCTATAAGGCTTGGGAAGGTACATGCATCAAATTGGCATGATGTTGACACTTCACACACTTCTTGACATATGCACAAAAATCTTGCTCTAAAAATGGCCAATAATAGCCCATGCAAAGAATGCACTTTGCGATGGCCATACCACTGAAGTGGCCACCACATGTACCATCGTGCACTTGGGCGATTCCCAAGTGGACTCTTTTGGTCCAAGCAACGAAGGAGGATTCCTTCGTAGCTACGATGGTACAAAATGTCTCCTATCAAGACATACTTAGCCACTTTTTGCTTGAATGCTTGTTTTGTGGCATGTGTCAATCCAAGTAGGAGATTACCTAACTTGAGGTAGTCTCTAATGGGTAAATACCAGTCCTACTGATTGAAAGCCTCGACGGTATGAACAACCAATCCCTCTTTAAGTTCATCCCTAGCAAACGCTGAGCGGGAGAGAACTTGTAATAATAGCGTTGTGTTGCTATTAATGGGAGTAAGGGAGAACAAGGACCACCAGTAGTCATGTTTTAGATGATCATGGATTTGAGAGAACTTATCTGAGGATGGTTCAATCTGGATCATGTGGATTCCTAGCGTCAAGTCAGAGCTTGCATGCTCCAGAAAGGTCTTGTGGGATTAGTGACCCCAAGGAGGCCATTGTGTCTACAAAATGATTCAATGACCAAGGGAGTGCCTTGATGTCGTACCACTCAAGTTTTTTCAAGAATTTGTCCATAAGGGCTTTATAAGCCTACAGAACTAGGCATTTGCATTGGAATACCCCTTTGAATTTATTGACAATTAACAATGAATCACCAAAGATGTTAAGTTGTTTGATGTTCATGGCAATTATTGTTTGAAGACCTATGAGCAAGGCTTCATACTCTGCATTATTATTGGTGCATGGGAAATTTAATTTAAATGATAGGGGCATTGGAGCACCCTACGGTGTGAAGAATACTATTCTCATGCCACCACCTTGCTCACATTTAGAACCATCAAAAAATAGTGTTATGTCAGCCTGTGACTCAGGCTCATCAAAATATGGTGATTCTGAGACATGAAAGACCCCATCATCGGGTAGTTCTATTACTAGAGGTTGATCGTATTCGAGAGGAGCCTCTGCTAGTTGATCGGCTATGACCTATCCTTTGATGGATTTTTGTCCAATAAACTCTATGTCAAATCTCAACAACATGATCCATTTTTCGTGCGACTACTATGATAAGTACGACTCATCATGTATTGCAATGGATTCTACTTAGACACAACATACGTAGTGTTGCTCAACATGTAGTGGCATAGATTTTTGGTAGCAAACACCACTGCCAAGCAGAGTTTCTCGAAATATGCATAGTTAAGTTCATAACTGACCAGGGTGCGGCTAAGATAGTAAGTAGCTTGTTCTTTATGAAGTTCATTCTTCTGGGCTAGCATGGCACCTAGTGCCACCTTAGTATCTAATATGTATAAGTAGAATGACACTCCTGGTCTAGGTGGTGCCAATAATGGTGGCAAAGCCAAGTATCATTTGATGTCATCAAAGGCTGACTGACACTCGTCATCCTAGTGAAATCTACCCCCTTGTGCAATAATTTGTTCATGGGTCAAAACTTATCAAATAGCTATGCTATGAAGTGCTTAATTGATATGACCTTTCCCTGTAGACTTCTGAGTTGCTTAATGGTAGTTGGGGGAACCATTTCAAGGATTGCCTTGACTTTGTTTGGGTCCACCTCGATGCCTTGCTTTGAGACTATGAAACCCAAGAGTTTTCTAGATGTGACACCAAATACGCACTTCTTGGGATTCAGTCTGAATTTATGCTCCATGAGGCAATCGAGGATCTTGCTTAAGTCATCGAGATGATCTGGGTGCAAAAGAGACTTAGCCAACAAATCATCCATGTAATATTCCAAAGTTTTATGCATGTAATCATGGAAGATGTACGTCATGGCATGTTGGTAGGTAGCGCCAGCATTTTTAAGGCCAAAGGGCATGACCTTATAACAAAATGTCCCCCAAGGAATTATGAACACCATTTTTAGTTGGTCCTTGAGATTGATACGAATATGATTGTATCTCGAGAAGCCATCCATGAGGGATAGCATTTCGTGACCTGCTATAGCATCTACCAATGTGTCGATGCTTGGCAAGGGGAAATCATCCTTAGGACTCGCTTTGTTTAGATCTCAAAAATTAGTGTATATGCGAATCCTCTCATTGGGATTTTTTATGGGCACCATGTTGGAAAGCCATGGTGGATAATCCACGCAGATGACAAACCGTGCATCCAACAGATTTTGCAATTCATCTTTGACCATCAAGGCCACTTTTGGGTGCATCTTATGTAGTTTTTTCTTAAATGGCTTGATTTTCAGATCAAGCGTTAGATTATGCATGACTAGCTATAGATCTAACCTCGACATGTCTCTGTATGACCATGCAAAAACCTCCTCCTTCTCTTTGAGAAGGGCAATGTAGTCGGCTTGCTCTTCAAGGGATAAGCTTACCCCCAGCTTGATAATCTATGGATTCATTGGATCCAAGCCGATGTCTACATTAGTCATCTCCTCGATCTACATGTGGGATCTGTCCTCCAACTGATGTGGAGTTGGGATCAAATGGATATCAGTAGGTGAGTTTAAATATGCGTTGGGAACCTCGGGTTCCTCTTCAACATGAAAGATATCCTGAGTTGTCCCTGGGGTAAAATGAGGTATTTTATCGAAATGCCAGTACTCTGATGGGGATGGAGGTGAATTGATGTGATCCCAGTCAATGGCATCTATGTCTAGATGCAAGGACCATGCTAGATTGGCTAGATTGCAGATGGGTGGGGTCAAGTCAATGTAGATCATGTGGATGAAATTATTTTGATCTCCATTACCATGGGTGTGATGACTCAAACATTCTGGATGTTCTCTGTGTTCTGGATCTGGCTCTAGAGGTAAAGGCATGAATGGATCAGCCCTATGTGCTAATAGGAGGATAGGTTCTGCCCTTGGCACTGATATCACCCTAGGGTCTCAAAGTGGAAGGTGCTCTTTGTGTACCTAGAGTAGCATATCCAACACTTGATCCCACACTGCTAGGTCTACATACCACTCGTGCCATGGCACTATGCCCATCTATGCAAATATGTCATTAATCTCCAAGGGGTATCGTTGTTGCATTTGTCGCATGTGGTTGAGATAGGCCATCTCAGTTTCATCTTTTGAATCACTGTCAGAGATCCAAAAGTTTTCATTAGCTTCAACAACTTATTGAGGCATATGAGGCTCATCTTGCTCAAGAAAATTAATCTGTCCCCATTGTTGTTGGTCCACGCTCTGTGGGGGGACCCGATTCTCTTGACGTGGCACTAGCTCGATTGGAGCCTCTAGAGGGAACAAGGTCAAAAGGATCTCTTGATAGTTATTCATGGGAATCCCCTATGAGTGATCACTATCGGATTCGAAGGGATCATATGACACTGGTTCATATTCTGATTCATCCTCTGAAGATCCTTCTAGACACTGCTTATACCTTCCTTGAAAGTGAGTTCCTAAACTTTCACCTCTCTCTAGCAAAGGAGAAGGGTTATTGATGTTAACAAGGGTGGTTGTTGACCATGGGAGGTAATCTCCCAATGTATATGTTGTGTTTGGGTTGGCATAAGGATATGATGCCAATCCACCCTTGTTGTCTATTCCTAGGGCTTGCATGTTTTCCACCAAGATGTCCAAGGGCAGGGGGTGGTTGAACCCTACTCCCAAATTGGCATAAAGCATTTGGTATCTTGGCTGGCAAAGGACACGCACTCCTTGCTCATACCTGCCTAGCTTGTATCCATGCCAATTGCATTGGCCAAGATATCTCAGAGCGAAGTCTGGGTTAGACAGATAGTTGACATCTTCTACAAAAGGCTCTTCTTCCTTGTCCTTTTGCATGCATGGCTCAACACCATGGTCAAGGCCCCCATACACAAAATTGGTCTGGTTCGGTGGGTAGCCTAAAGGAACAATTGTCTCGATGGGGAGGCGAGGTCTCCCCATGTCTTGCATCGACTCTAGCATGGTTTTTTCTATGACATTCCACACTAGATACTCCCCCAGGCCCGTACTGGCCATTTCAACAGTAATTTTTGGCAATTGAGATGGAGGGAATGAAAGCTCTTCCTGAGTCCATTCCATGTTGGGTGTACTAGAAGCCTCAAATTCCATTGTGCTAGGCATCTCTTCGGTTGAGATGGTTGATATTGTTGGCAATGCCTCTTCTAGGGGTTGAGCCTCTTCCAAGATTTGCTTCCCTTTGTCATTATGTTTAGCCACGATAGGTGGCATTGGTAGCGAAGGATCTGACGATGAAGATGCACCTGGCTGGGATTTTGATGGATTTATCACTAATGGTGCTTGCGACATTAGACCTTGTCTATATGGATTTAACTAAAAAACTAAGTGCGTCAATGGGAGGGTCGATTGCGGCATCAACTACATCACATTGCAATATTTGAAGGGTTCAAAGTCCACTGAGACTACATGTACTTCCCATTCAAATGCATACTTCAAACACTGGTGAGCTATCGAAGGGACATACTTCATGTCCCTGATCCATGGCCACCCTAGCAATATGTTGTACACCATCTCACCTTCGAAAATATGGCACAATGTAGGTATCATCTTTAGTCCTACCTGAATGGGTAGAACAATTATGCCAACTGTTAAGCATATCGCATCATTGAATGCTCACAGTGTGTAAGTGGAAGCCATGATGTGAGAGGCTAGCAACTTCAGATGTTTCAATGCTGCTTTAGTAATGATGTTACTGGACAAGCCAGTGTCTATCAGTGCGGGATCCCATTGACCCGTGCGATAATGTGCAGGGGTGGATCTGCCATGTCATCAGACACTGATTTAACTTCATCTTCTTGAAAGGTAATGATTGGCTTCGTGCATCATTTTACATGTCCGACAAAGTTATTGAAGGAATTCACTTCGTGGGGCTGCAACTCGATGGCTTTCAAAATATCCATGAGAGCCTCCCGTTGGGGCACTGATTGCTGTATAAGCTCATATATGGAGAGCCTAGCCGACGTGGTCCATACTCTCTGCATGAGTTTGGTCCATATCGTGGTCGCGGGTCTAGGCGAAGGTAGCTACACAGGGTGTTGTTGAGGTTGTGATATCGATGGAACCTCTCTTGTGGCTTCCTCGGGGGCAACTCCTGGGTATTTCTTGTTCCCAGTCACTATGCTTATCATTCCCACATACCCTTGCATGGGGCAATTCTGTTGCACCTCATTGACCTGAAGGGGTTTTTCTTGTGCCTCATGGGCAGGCAAGGGGTCCTTGAAAACTGACACCATTCGCAAGGGAGGTCATTGGGTGGTTATTGGAAGTGTGAATCTGGATCCAAAACCCGAAACTTGACCACATCGATCTACCAATTCGTCGACAACACCTAAAAAACCAGTTTTGGACCAATTCCAAGTGGATTAGGGCCAAAACAGAGACCCAAACGACGAGTGCCTTGCCCACGGGTGCGCCCCACATTGCTACAGGCTTCATTGTTCCACCCCAGAATTATTACAGATCTATGGTAGATTTTCTCACTATCAATTTTGCATCTTTTTCCATACTGCTTAAATAGATCAGATTCCAAGTTTCAGTTGATTCCAAGCATTTTCTATCATGTTTATTTTATATCTTGTCTTCACGAACATGCAGGTGAACTTGTCTAAT
This sequence comes from Wollemia nobilis, assembly GCA_028583015.1. Classification (NCBI taxonomy): domain Eukaryota; kingdom Viridiplantae; phylum Streptophyta; class Pinopsida; order Araucariales; family Araucariaceae; genus Wollemia; species Wollemia nobilis. The sequence continues at coordinate 226,136 of JAQPPZ010012805.1, read as the reverse complement.
TCCCAGTGATCGAAGCCGAATTGGGGCAATCCGACCTTCTGGGTCTTCTCAAAACACCCTTATTTACTTAAGCCCTAACCTTGCAGGTCACTTGGAACCCTAGAGATGAGACATTTTGGGCATTGCATTTAAACCAAATTTCTGCAGGTTTATTCGTCCCTGCCTAGAATGAATCCCAACTTTCTGCAGGTTTATTCGTCCCTGCCTGGAATGAATCCCAATTTTTTGTAGGTTTATTTGTCCTGCCCCGAAATGAGTAGCGATTCACGATGAGTTTATTGACTGTTTCATTTGCAGTGACCTTTTGGTAATGTTCCCTTGTTTCTGTGAAATTTGTAGACTATTTTGATTCAGTTCACTTATCCTTTTATTCAGTTTCATGCATGCATCCTTCATTGCATTTAGAGATCAAACGCTTCATTTTAGCCATAGGTGCTACTAACAGTTTATTGTTTCTTTGAACGCAGGAGGCAAGGATCAAAGATTCATTCACACCAGCGGCGACAACACTTTGGCCCGCCCATTTTACATGTGGGCACGTGGAAGGAGGATCACTAGTCACTATTGTAACTAAAATATGTTAACGCTCCTAGCCCCTGAAAAGGCAGGAGAGGTCTTTGTAATCGATATTGAGAGAGTATAAATAAAAAGGGTTGTGCTTTCTATACTTCTTTTATTTCATCTCAATTCATCTCTTTTCCCTATTTCATGCATTTCAAATTTCTAGGATTAAAGCGTTACATTTCATTTTGCATTGCTTAGCTTTAGTGCTTCTTTTCAACTTTTGGAATCTCGTGTTTTTAGCGACGTGGGAAAATCTTCAAAAAATCCAGCAGCAATTTCCAAATTTCTAGCTTTGAGGACAAAGCTCCTTTAAGGGGGGTGGCATGTTAGGACCCTGCTAACATATTATAATTGTATTTATCAAGGGTGCATCTTTCCAATCACACCCCATCCTTCATATTTATGTACATCACCATATTCATTTTAAATCATCGAACAATTATTCAATATATAATATATTGTAGGTTTTCCTCAATATTAAAAGCGATTCAATAGTCAAAGGCGATATATTTCATTTTTCACTTGCATTCAACTTTCATACAATTAGTATTCTAACAAGGTATGTCTAGGATTATGAAAAGGAGAGGGTCATTAGTCAAATATTTCAATTAGAGTGGGGGGCTTGGCCCATTGGATGTTTAAGAGGCTAACCACATTATTTAGCACAAGGTTGGAGAAGTGGCATTCAATAAAAAGGTGTTGTGTGGATTCCCAGGCAACTCTACACAGATAGCACCTATTAACCAAAGGAAAGCCTTTTTTTGTAGATTCTCTATGGTTAGAATCTTATTTTGGGCTACAACCCAGGATAAGAAGGAAATATTGGGTATCAAATGCTTGAGCCAGATATGCTTGATGGGTAGTTGGAAGGTTTGATCTGGCAAAAGGAGGTGGTATGTAGTTCTGATTGAGAATTGACCACTGTCAATGCAGACCCAAATCAGAGAGTCCTTGGCCTCAATTGTGGGGAGAATGATAGATTTTAATATAAGAGAGAGGTCCTAGGACTAGGCAAGGAAATTGGAAATAGTAATAAGTTTCCAAGAAGGATGACCATTATAATAGTCAATGAAATCATGAACCTTGTTGCCTATTGAAACATCAGTAAATTGCTTAAGAATTGATACCTAATTATCTTCAATGAGGGGAATGTTTTTAATCCAGTGGTCCTACCATAAATCGATGTCATTACCATTTACAACCTGCCATATTAAGCCTTTTTGAAGTAGGTCCCTAGTTTGTATGATTGCTTTCTAGAAGGCTGAGCCATTCAAGGGGATGTTCTCCCTTAAAAAATGAGTGTGTTGTAAGTATTTCCTTTTTACTATAAATACCCATTCAACGTTTGCATTTGTGAGGATTCTCTAGGCCTGCTTAGCAAGTAGGGAAATGTTCATTCTCCATGGTTTCCTTAACCCAATTCCACCATGAATTTTTGGGGTGCAAACTTTGTCCCAAGAAACCAAAGGAAAATGTCTCTTCTCTTCTGACCCTGACCAAAGAAACCTTTTCTGAATTTGCTCTATTTTACTGCACACCATAGTAGGGGCTTTGAAAATAGAAATAAATTAAACGGGTATACTTTGAATACTAGCCATAGTAAGAGTAGCTTTTCTTGCCTAAGACAAGAGCACCCCTCTCCATCCTGAAAGTTTCTTCTGAATATGTTCAATGACGTTGTTCCACATACTTTTGTGAGATTGACCAATTAACATGGTCATGCCAAGGTATGTGGAGGGAAGGTGGGATATTGAACATTCCAAAATATGAGCTATTCTTCCTTGCTGGATAGGAGGGGTATTGAAGAAGAAGATTTTGCTTTTGGTGTAATTAATTTTTTGACTAGCTACCTTTTCATACATATGTAGGATGTGTTTAATGAGCTTGGATTTAGGAATGGATGCAATATTAGACAACATTGTGTCATCCACAAATTGATGATGAGTGACATGGTGGATATCTGAGGTAGGTTTGATTCTTGAGAGCAGCCCATCCCAGTTGGAAGCTTTGAGGGCTTTGCCTAAAGTTTTAGCAAGAATGATGAACAAAATAAGGATTTATTATACATATATACATTATATATATATATATATATATTGTTGATGCTTGAGTTAATAGCATTAGCAACCACTATTATTTTTTATGATGGGTATATCATTAAAAGAATATTATCTTTTATTATAGTAAAAATGATAAAGTAATGGGATCAATATCCATTTGGGAGAATATATAACAAGTATTTTTTATATGCATATGGTAACATTTTGGTTTTAAGGTCATTGTAAAAGAACTAGGGCTAAGAGAGCATTTAAAGGCCCTAGGATAATTTTACAAGAAGGTAGCTACATAAACAAATATGACTAAAACCAAGATCTTGATCTTATCCAACTAAAAGACTTTTTTTTTAAAGGGATATCTTAAACATAGTAAACTATAAAAATATTGATATAGACTTTAATAACTAGCTTAAACGGGAAACATGTAGAAGGAAGAGAACTTTGAAAGGACAAAGAGTATTAATTTAATTTTAAATAGAATAAAGGGATTGCAAGACTATATATTTTATTTGGGCTATAAGTGGTAGTAGTAGCACTATATAGATGTGAAGTGTTAAATATAAATATTTCTAACATAAAATGCAGAAAAATATAGAGGATTCAAAAGTGTCTAACTAAAAAAAATTAAAATAAAAGTTTCAACTACATGTGAGATTCTTGTAGACCAAATAAGTGTCTTCCCTATAGACATAGTTATAATGATTCATTACTTTAGCATATCTAAATAAATTGAACAAATGAATGCAAATACATGGCATAAGGTTGTTATAAAAGAGTATTTAAACAAAATACACAATATATGGATGAAAGAAAACAAGTACATGAACAAGCAAAATATTAACTTGAATAAATTCCCAAACAAAAGCAAGAACATAACACATTTGCTGAGGAAAACTTAGATCACCACAATTTAATCCTACATATTATCTTGAAAGAGAGAATATTATCTTGTTTAATTTAACCCTACATATGATCACCATCAAAAGGACTATACAGGAGCAAACATCAACTGCAGATAAAATATTATCATGGTCCAATTGAGGAATAAGTCACACCAATGTAGACATGAGACAAGAATATTGAAGAGACTAAAAGAGGAATATAATGAGAGGACATATACCCTTTTTCACATTAGGGACAATAAGATAAAAAAAACACTTTATTTAGGAATGTGAAGTATATGGTGATATTTGAGCTAGTTGTGTTGATACTCTAGTAGTGGAATCAATGTAGGATTTGTGTGAAATAGAGAAAGTAGGGGATTTCATCATCACAATTACTATAAAAATAAATATTATAGAAATAAAAATTGTTGGGTTAATATTTATGGTTTGAAATGATGATATGTTGTAAACTCATTGTTTCATAGGTTATTTTTAGCTTCATTGATGTTAAAATCCTTCATATTATTCTATTTCATATAATATGGTGTTAACCATGTAATACAAAGGGGATTTTTTTAAGATTCAAATCTTTGAAACCTAAATTCAACTTCCATATTTATTTTTATTTATTTTATCATATTTTCAGATTTTCATAATGATAATATGGAAAATATGGTTTTACTTATGATACATCAAGGGATGTCATGTGAGATATGACTAAAAAAATCAAACCTTAATTTTATGTGTGTCCAAAATCTATGGTTTTATTATCAAGAGACAATCCTTGACATTTAGGAATGGTTATGACCCATGCTAGCATAGGGTGATTTATGAAATGCATTTTCATGTTCTAAATTGATTGTAGGAAATTATTTTAGATTAGTCTATTTAAATGCTTCTCCATAATAATCAAATTCCACTATAACATATTTATCATAAAGAGGAGGTGTTCTACATAATTTATGGATAATATTTCAAGCATATCCAACATCATCATTCATAATTCCTACCTCCATATACTAAATGATTATAATCATAATATTATTTTCTTTTTCAAGTAACACTTCTAGTTGTAAGTAATCCTCACCAACCTAATGAGGGTTTTCTAAAACAAGATCTTCTAAGTTCCCAAATTTTTTTTTTTTGTTATATTCTTTAACATCCTCATAAATAACAATAAATATGTATGTGATAACTAAATATCTCCTTGGTAGGGTCATCTAGATTTTCATTTGTTTTTTCTAGAAATCAATAGTTTCCAATCATCAACTATAGGGTGAACATCTACAATATTTGTTAGAAGTCCTTGAATTTTCTATTTTTCTTGACCTTTTTCTTTTATAAAGTAACAAATATGAATAATTTCCAAAGTAGTTTTTCTTCAGTTATGAAAGTATATACATGTGTTTATCCCATACCAATGAAGTTGTCCAAGGTCACTCAACTAATATGATGGGTGTGCCTCTCAACTATCAATGGAGTTTTATATAGAAATGCTTAATAAAGATGCATATATATATTTTTAAGTATAGATTTTTTATCAATTTGAAACTTCTTTCTTCTATCAAATTATATGTAGAATATTGTATATCCTTCTAAAATTTTTATAGTCATATGTCCTATGAGTTTTCCATATCTCTTACAATAATTCATGATTTTGAGAGTATTATGAAAGATCCACTATTAAAATTTACCATCCCAATTGGTGCAATAAGTAGAATTAGACTATGAATTTCCTCTTAACATTTTTGAATTCTTTATATAATATACAAACAAACACAATTCTCCTATTTCTTTTACCCCTTGTATTATCATATGTAATGGATCTAGTTAAATATTTTGAATCATGCAATGATTCAAAATAATAGTAAAGATGTGTTTTTGCTTGATACTTAACATTTTAAAGATGTATATCCAAGGTTCATATTAACATATTTGTGAATAATTTTTCTTTTAAGTTTTTCATCAAGACTAATACATCTCTCTATGTATTAAAATGACTAATATGTTAAACATTTTAAGCAACATTCTTCCAAATATTTAATAGAATGCTATTTGGAAACCTTAGTGAATTTTAACCACACTCAAATATTAGTTGTCATTTTTCTCAAATTTTATTTATCCTTATCTTCATTTTTGGGATTATATGACCATGATTTTACTACCATAATAAATGGAATATGTTTCATCCTATATATCTTTTCTATATTTCCATGTTTTACTATCTCATGTCTTTATTTTATCCTCACTTCTAAAAATATATTTAAAAATATTTCACCCAAATCCTTAATAGAAAAAATATTTTAGTTCACTCAACCAAAAAAGTTAAAGCAATATATGACACTCCTATGCCTCTATATTATTTTCCAAAAATATATTTATTGTCAATGTGTATATATGTGTTTATGTAATTTATTTAACAACATTTGATGATAAATTTATGAGATATTTTGATTTGATTAGATATTTTGCAATCTAGTTTTTTAAGACACTATTGTGGTTGTCGTACAACTCACCCCAAAGGACCCACCTTTTGTTTTTCATTTTTTTGGGAGTTTTCGTTGTTTGTTTTTCATTTTTTGGGAGTTTTCGTTGTTTGCGAGTGATAAGCTCCAAAAGTATTACCCATGATATTGCATTCCAAAGTTTATTTTGAGGTAACCTCTCCTAGTTTCGTATTTGATTAATTGATGTTTTGAGTTAGGTTGATATATTTATGTATTTATTTTAATTTTTAATGCTAATATTAATGTTTTTTTTTGTTGATTTTTAAGTTGTTTCATATATATATATATATATATATAAATATAAAATTAAAAATATATATATAATAAAATAAAATAAACATTTGAATTTAATTAATTTAAATTCAAATATTTAAATTAATTAAATTTAAATTGAAACAAAAATAAAAAAATAATATATATATTTATATATGTATAAAAATATAAATATATATATATATATATATATATATATATATATATATATATATATATATATATATATATATATATATTAAAGTGAAACGTAAAGTTCTATTTTATAATCCATGTGATGTGGTCTACCGGCAAGGATGCCACTTGCATTATCGATGATGTGACCCGGGTTCAATCCCCATGGCGGATATGTATATGTATAAGAAGTATTTACTCATAAAAAAAAATATTTTTTATATTCTTATTTCATATAGTAGGGTGTCCATATTTATACAATAGATGCACATGGTTTTAGGATTTGAAAGGTGGATTTTTCTTATTAAATAGTCTTGGTGTTGAAGAATTTAACTCATTCGATTTCTCCTTATGCCATGGCAGGTCATAGACCTTGGTTCCAGTGGAGGAGCAATGTTCGAATCAGCGAGGCTAACACACGGTAGGTTGAACTGGAGGTTGTATGGATGGCATATGCCGATGACATGGCTGGTAGGGAATATCGTGGACCCACAAACAAACTCGTGGAACACAAGCAAAGTGAATAAGGGTGATGTAGTTTGCCATGATGGTTCTTTACCATTTTTAATGTATTTTATTATATTTAAGGCATCCCCTTCAATGATAATTTTTTTTTTCATAGCCTTGAATAAGAGAAACACCTCTCCATAGGCACGATTTTTTGCAAAATGATTTGTTTGAATCCCTAATAACTCCACAAAAGCCAATATGATATGTCCTTTGCAGTCTCTAAGAACTCCCCCTACACCTGCTTTGCCTGGGTTCCCTTTGGAAGCACCATCAAAGTTGAATTTCAGCCAGCCTTGAGGTGGTGGCTTCCAATGGGAAGAGTTCATGCGGTTGGATTTGGGGTTGGATTTTGATTGCAAACAAATATCATCCATAGGAATATGCAAATATGAAAACAAAGGGAGTTCAGGGGAGTTGGCAGGAATAGGACAACAAGGGATAAGGGAGGCATTTTCAATGGCATAGCTTAATATTCTATTAGATACCGAGAAGGCATCCCTTGAAATATCTGTAAAGGCTCTACTATTTCTTTCCAGCCAAATATGCCACAAAAAATGATGAAGGAAAGACTTCCAAAGAAAGGTAAGTGGGATTATGAAAAGGAGAGGGCCACTAGTCAAAGAGTTCAAGTAGAGTGGGGGGATTTTCCCATTGGATGTTGAAGAGGCTAACCACATTATTTAGCATAAGGCTGGAGAAGTGGCATTCAATAAAAAGGTGTTGTGTGGATTCCCAACCAACTTTGCACAGATTGCACCTATTAACCAGAGGAAATAATTTTTTCTGTAGATTCTCTATGGTTAGAATCTTATTTTAGGCTGCAACCCAAGAGAAGAAGGAAATATTGGGTATCAAATGCTTGAGCCAGATATGTTTGATGGGTAGTTGGGAGGTTTAATCTGGTAAAAGGAGGTGGTATGCAGTTCTCACTGAGAATTGACCACTATCACTGCAGGTCCAAATCAGAGAGTCCTTGGCCTCAGTTATGGGAAGAATGATAGATTTTAATAGAAGAGAGAGGATCTAGAACTAGGCAGGGAAATTGGGATCAATAATAATTTTCCAAGAAGGATGGCCATTAGAATAGTCAATGAAATCATGAACCTTGTTGCCTATTGAAACATCAGTAAACTGCTTGAGAATTGATACCTGATTATCTTCAATGAGGGGAATGTTTTTAATCCACTTTTCCTTCCATAAATCGATGTCATTACCATTTCCAACCTGCCATATTAAGCCTTTTTGAAGTAGATCCCTAGTTTGTATGATTGCTTTCTAGAAGGTTGAGCCATTCTCCCTTAAAAAATGAGTGTGTTGTAAGTAATTCCCTTTTACTATAAATACCCATTGAAAGTTTGCATTTGTGAGGATTATCCTGGTATGCTTAGCAAGTAGGAAAATGTTTTCTAAAAAATGGTTTCCTTAACCCAATTTTACCATGAATTTTTGGGGTGCAAAATTTATCCCAAGAAACCATAGGAAAACGTCTCTTCTCCTCTGACCCTAACCAAAGAAATATTTTCAAGATTTTCTCTATTTTGGAGCACACGGTAGTAGGGGATTTGAAAATAGAAATAAAGTAAATGAGTATACTTTGAATACTAGCCATAGTAAGAGTAGATTTTCCTACCTGGGACAAGAGTACCCCTCTCCATCTCAGAAGTTTCTTTTGAATACGTTCAATGACATTGTTCCACATACTTTTGTGATGTTGACCAATGAACAGGGGTATGCCAAGGTATGTGGAGGGAAGGTGGGTTATTGAACATTCCAAAATATGAATTATTCTTCCTTTTCGGATAGGATGGGTATTGAAGAAGATGATTTTTCTTTTGGTGTAATTAATTTTCTGACCAGGTCCCTTTTCATACAAATGCAGGATGTGTTTAATGAGCTTGGATTTAGGAATGGATGTAATATTAGACAACATTGTGTCATCCACAAACTGTTGATGAGTGACAGGGTGGATATCTAAGGTAGGTTTGATTCCTGAGAGCAGCCCATCCTGGTTGGTAGCTTTGAGGGCTTTGCCTAAAGTTTCATCAAGAATGATGAACATAATCGAGGACATATATAAAACTAAGTTATTTATTATTATTTATACATACATACATACATATATATGTTGATGCTTGATTTAATAGAATTAACAACCACTATTATTTTTTTATGATGTGTATATCATTAAAAGAATATTATCTTTTATTATAATAAAAATGATAAAGTAATGGGATCAGTATCCATTTGGGAGAATATGTAATAAGTATTTTTTATATGCATACAATAAAATTTTGATTGTAAGGTCCTTGTAAAATAACTAGGGCTAAGAGAGCATTTAAAGGCCCTAGGATAATTTTACAAGAAGGTAGCTACATAAAAAAACATGACTAAAACCAAGATCTTAATCTTATCCAACTAAAAAATATATATATTTTTAAAGGATATCTTAAACGTAGTAAACTATAAAAAATCTTGATATAGACTTTAATAGCTAGCTTAAACGAGAAACATGTAGAAGGAAGAGGAATTTTAAAGGACAAAGAGTATTAATTTCATTTTAAATAGAAGAAAGGGATTGCAAGACTATATATATTTTATTTGGGCTATAAGTGGTATTAGTAGCACTATATAGATGTGAAGTGTTAAATAGAAATATTTCTAACATAAAATGCAGAATTATATAGAGGATTCAAAAGTGTCTAACTACAAAAAATTAAAATAAAAGTTTCAACTACATGTGAGATTCTTGTAGAACAAATAAGTGTCTTCCCTATAGAGGTAGTTATAATGATTCATTACTTTAGCATATCTAAATAAATTGAACAAATGAATGTAAATACATGGCATAAGGTTGTTATAAAAGAATATTTAAACAAAATACATATGAAATAAAACAATAGATGAACAAGCAAAATTTTAACTTGAATAAATTTCCAAACAAAAACAAGAACATAACACATTTGCTAAGGAAAACTTAGATCACCATAATTTAACCCTACATATTATCTTAAAAGAGAGAATATTATCTTTTTTAATTTAACCCTACATATGATCACCATCAAAAGGACTATATAGGAGCAAAATCAACTGCAGATAAAATATTATCATGGTCCAATTTAGGAATAAGTCACACCAATGTAGACATAAGACAAGAATATTGAAGAGACTAATAGAGGAATATGATGAGAGAACATATACCCTTTTTCACATTAGGGACAATAAGATAAAAAAAAACATTTTATTTCGGAATCTGAAGTATATGATGATATTTGAGCTAGCTATGTTGATATTCTAGTAGTGGAATCAATGTAGGATTTGTTTGAAATAGAGAAAGTAGGGGATTTCATCACCACAATCACTATAAAAATTAATATTATATAAATAAAAATTATTGGGTTAATATTTATGGTTTGAAATGATGATATGTTGTAAACTCATTGTCATAGGCTATTTTTAGCTTCATGGATGTTAAAATCCTTCATATTATTCTATTTCATATAATATGGTGTTAACCATGTAATACAAATGAGATTTTTTTAAGATTTCAATATTTGAAACCTAACTTCAACTTCCATATATATATTTTTTATTTTATCATATTTTCAGCTTTTCATAATGAAAATATGGAAAATATGGTTTTACCTATGATACATCAAGGGATGTCATGTGAGATATGACTAGAAAAATCAAACCTTACTTTTATGTGTTTCCAATATCTATGGTTTTATTATCAAGAGATAATCCTTCACATTTAGGAATGGTTATGACCCATGCTAACATAGGGTGATTTATGACATGCATTTTCATGTTCTAAATTGATTGTAGAAAATTATTTTAGATTAGTCTATTAAAATGATTCTCCATAATAATAAAATTGCACTATAACATATTTATCAAAAAGAGGAGGTGTTCTACATAATTTAAGGATAATATTTCAAGCATACCCAACATCATCATTCGCAAGTCCTACCTCCATATACTAAATGATTATAAGCATAATATTATTTTCTTTTCCAAGTAACACTTCTAGTTGTAAGTAATCCTCACCAACCTCATGAGGGTTTTCTACAACAAGATCTTCTAAGTTTCCAAACAATATTCTTTTGTTATATTATTTAACATCCTCATAAATAACAATAAATATGTATGTGATCATTAAATATCTCC